>WNWK01000481.1:0-312500 GCA_009830355.1 Cherax destructor
ATATATATATATATATATATATATATATATATATATATATATATATAGGAGAGAGAGAGAGAGAGAGAGAGAGAGAGAGGTTGTGTGTGTGTGTACTCACCTAGTTGTGGTAGCAGGGGTCGAATCATAGCACCTGGCCCTGCCTCTTTACTGACCGCTACTGGGTCACTCTCCCTGCGCCATGAGCTTTATCATACCTCTTCTTAAAGCTATGAATGGATCGTGTGTGTGTGTGTGTGTGCGTGTACTCTCCTATTTGTACTCGCCTATTTGTGGTTGCAGGGGTCGATTCATAGCTCCTGGCCCCGCCTCTTCACTGATCGCTACTAGGTCCTCTCTCTCCCTGCTCCATGAGCTTCATCAAAACTCATCTTAAAACTACGAATGGTTCCTGCCTCCACTACGTCACTTGCCAGACTATTCCACTTTCTGACAACTCTATGACCGAAGAAATACTTCCTAACATCCCTTTGACTCATCTGATTCTTTAACTTTCAATTGTGACCCCTTGTTTCTGTGTTCCATCTCTGGAACATCCTGTCTCTGTCCACCTTGTCAATTCCTCGCAGCATTTTATTATGTCTTTCCTAACCTCCCTGTCTTCCAGTGTCGTGAGGCCGATTTCCCTTAACCTTCCTTCATAGGACATTCCCCTTAGCTCTTGTTGCAAACCTTTCCACTTTCTCTAATTTCTTGACGTGCTCGACCAGGTGTGGGTTCCAAACTGGTGCTGCATACTCCAGTATGGGCCTGACGTACACGGTGTACATAGTCTTGAACGATTCCTTACTGAGGTATCGGAACGCTGTTCTTAGGTTTGCCAGGCGCCCATATGCTGCAGCAGTTATCTGGTTGATGTGCGCCTCAGGAGATGTGCTCGGTATTATACTCACCCCAAGATTCTTTTCCTTGAGTGACGTTTGCAGTCTTTGGCCACTCTCTCTGCGGTCTTCTTTGCCCTACCCCGATCTTCATGACTTTGCATTTGGCCGGGTTAAAATCGAGGACCCAGTTGCTGGACCAGGCTTACAGCCTGTCCAGGTTTCTTTGTAGTCCTGCCCAATCCTCATTAGATTTAATTCTCCTCATTAACTTTACATCATCTGCAAACAGGGACACTTCTGAGTCTATACCTTCCGTCATGTCATTCACATATACCAAAAACAGCACTGGTCCTAGGACTGACCCCTGTGGAACCCCGGCTCGTCACAGGCGCCCAATCTGACACCTCGTTACGTACCATGACTCGTTGTTGCCGCCCTGTCAAGTATTCTCTGATCCATTGCAGTGCCCTTCCTGTGTGCCTGATCCTCTAGCTTTTGCACTCATCTCTTGTGAGGAACTGTGTCAAAGGCCTTCTTGCTGTCAAAGAAAATGCAATCTACCCATCCCTCTCACTCATGTCTTACTTCCATTACCTTGTCATAAAACTCCAGTAGGTTTGTGACACAGGATTTCCCTTCCCTGAAACCGTGCTGATTGTCACGGATAAGCTTGTTCCTTTCTACGTGCTCCACCACTACTGATAATTAATGAATGTGTGTGTGTGTTCGTGCGCGCGAGTGCGCGCGAAATAAGATCGCAGTAAACAGATGATATCACAATACGCAGAACAACTACTGTGAAAAAGTAGCGAAATCCAAAGCGCTTTCGTGATTTCTCACATCATCAAGGAACTAATGATGTGAGAACACACACACACTTAGATGGAGTGTCTAAGTCAGAACCCAATTTGTTTTTTATATCAGGTAGGACATAAATTTTTTTGAGGTGTCGAGGTGAGGCATGACGCAACACAGGTTGGGAACCATTGCCTTAGACGGATTCGTGATGTCACCATGGTGTAATATATTTATAGATGGGGTTGTAAAATAAGCAAATGCTCGGATGACTAACACAAAGTGGTTTGTCACAGTTGCTTTTTGCTTTTGACACTGTGCTTTTGACACTGTGCTTTTGGGAGATTCTGAAGAGAAATTGGAAAGGTTGGTGGACAATTTTGGGAGGGTGTGTAAAAGAAATTGAAAGTTGATATACCTTTGAAGAGTTTCGAGTTTCTCTACTCTCTGAGCCCGGCCATGGGCCAGGCTCGTCTGGTGGTGAGGATAACAAATGAATTAGGAAATGAAAGATTGTATATCAGAGTGGAGGGAGGGAGTATGAAGGAAGTGAATGTGTTCAAATATTTTGGGAGTGAACTTGAGGCATCTGTGGAGACAAAGAGCTTTTATATAGGTGTGAATAATGGGTTGTGAAAGATGCAACAAGGAAGAGGCTAGAGTCAATGGAGATGTGTTTGAGGGCAATGTGCGATGTGAATATTATGAAGAGAATCCGTAACTCGGTGATTAGGAGGTGCTTGGTTACTAAAATTATTATCCTGAGAGATGAGGAGGAGTTTTTGAGGTAGTATGGACACTTAAAGAGGATGGAGCAAAATAGGATGTACAGTGCCTGCACTCTGGAGGGGTGGGGATATTTGCAGTTTTAAACTGCAGTATCGGCGTGCCTCTGGTAAGACAGTTATGAAGTGAATGATGGTGAAAATGTTTCATCTTTCTCGGGTCATCCTACCTAAGAGGTAGAGGACCGGTGTGATAAAAAAAAATTCCTCTTTACATCAGTGTCGCCTTCTCTCCGTCTCTACACCAGTGCCACCCCTCTATACACCAGTGCCACCACTACACCAGTGCCACCACTCTCTACACCAGTGCCACCACTCTCTACACCAGTGCCACCACTCTCTACACCAGTGCCACCACTCTCTACACCAGTGACACCGTCTGTACACCAGTGCCACCACTATATCAGTGTCACTACACCAGTGCCACCCCTCTACACCACTGCCACCACTACACTAGTGCCATCACTCTCTACACCAGTGCCATCACTCTCTACATCATTGCCGCCACTCTCTACACCAGTGCCGCCACTCTCTACACCAGTGCCGCCACTCTCTACACCAGTGCCGCCACTCTCTACACCAGAGCCGCCACCACTCTACTCCAGTGCCGCCACCACTCTACTCCAGTGCCGCCACCACTCTACTCCAGTGCCGCCACCACTCTACTCCAGTGCCGCCACCCTCTACTCCAGTGCCGCCACCCTCTACTCCAGTGCCGCCACCACTCTACTCCAGTGCCGCCACCACTCTACTCCAGTGCCGCCACCACTCTACTCCAGTGCCGCCACCACTCTACTCCAGTGCCGCCACCACTCTACTCCAGTGCCGCCACCACTCTACCCAGTGCCGCCACCACTCTACTCCAGTGCCGCCACCACTCTACTCCAGTGCCGCCACCACTCTACTCCAGTGCCGCCACCACTCTACTCCAGTGCCGCCACCACTCTACTCCAGTGCCGCCACCACTCTACTCCAGTGCCGCCACCACTCTACTCCAGTGCCGCCACCACTCTACTCCAGTGCCGCCACCACTCTACTCCAGTGCCGCCACCACTCTACTCCAGTGCCGCCACCACTCTACTCCAGTGCCGCCACCACTCTACTCCAGTGCCGCCACCACTCTACTCCAGTGCCGCCACCACTCTACTCCAGTGCCGCCACCACTCTACTCCAGTGCCGCCACCACTCTACTCCAGTGCCGCCACCACTCTACTCCAGTGCCGCCACCACTCTACTCCAGTGCCGCCACCACTCCAGTGCCGCCACCACTCTACTCCAGTGCCGCCACCACTCTACTCCAGTGCCGCCACCACTCTACCCAGTGCCGCCACCACTCTACTCCAGTGCCGCCACCACTCTACTCCAGTGCCGCCACCACTCTACTCCAGTGCCGCCACCACTCTACTCCAGTGCCGCCACCACTCTACTCCAGTGCCGCCACCACTCTACTCCAGTGCCGCCACCACTCCAGTGCCGCCACCACTCCAGTGCCGCCACCACTCCAGTGCCGCCACCACTCCAGTGCCGCCACCACTCCAGTGCCGCCACCACTCCAGTGCCGCCACCACTCCAGTGCCGCCACCACTCCAGTGCCGCCACCACTCCAGTGCCGCCACCACTCCAGTGCCACCACTCCAGTGCCACCACTCCAGTGCCACCACTCCAGTGCCACCACTCCAGTGCCACCACTCCAGTGCCACCACTCCAGTGCCACCACTCTACTCCAGTGCCGCCACCACTCCAGTGCCGCCACCACTCCAGTGCCGCCACCACTCCAGTGCCGCCACCACTCCAGTGCCACCACTCCAGTGCCACCACTCCAGTGCCACCACTCCAGTGCCACCACTCCAGTGCCACCACTCCAGTGCCACCACTCCAGTGCCACCACTCCAGTGCCACCACTCTACTCCAGTGCCACCACTCTACTCCAGTGCCACCACTCTACTCCAGTGCCACACTCTCTACACCAGCGCCACCACACTCTCTACGCCAGCGCTACCCCTCCTTCTACACCTGCGCCACCACTCCCTCTACACCTGCGCCACCCCTTCCTCTACACCTGCGCCACCCCTTCCTCTACACCAGTGCCACCCTTCCTTTCTACACCAGTGCCACCCTCCCTCTCTACACCACTCCTACCGTATATACACCAGTGCCACCAATGTCTTTATACCAGTGCCACCAATGTCTTTATACCAGTGTCACCAATGTCTTTATACCAGTGCCACCAATGTCTTTATACCAGTGCCAATAATGTCTTTATACCAGTGCCACCCCTCCCTCTCTGCACCAGTGCCACCCTTCCTTTCTACACCAGTGCCACCCCTCCCTCTCTACGACAGTGCCACCACGGGCAGGCTCGTCTGGTGCTTGCCTGGTCAACATGGCTGTTGCTGCTTGAGGTCCACTGCCCTACATATCCCTCACAGCTTGGTTGATCTGGCACCTGGTGAAGATACTTGTCCAGTTTCCTCTTAAAGGCTTCTACACTTGTTCCAGCCGTGTTTCTGATATCTTCTGGGAAGATGTTGAATAGTCTGGAACTCCGGATGTTGATACAGTGTTCCCTTATTGTTCCCACCGCACCCTTGCTCCTCATTGGCTTTACTTTGCACTTCTCCCATATCTCTCACTCCCGTATGTTGTCATAGCAGTGTGCAGATTTGGGACCATGCCCTCTAGTACTTTCTAGGTATATATTATTAAGCATCTCTCTCTCCGCTCCAGTGAGTACATGTTCAAGACTTTGAGGCGTTCCCAGTAATTTAAGTGCTTTACTTGTTCAGTGTGTGCCGTAAACGATCTCTATATGTTCCAGCTCTGATATTTCTCCTGCTTTGAACGGGGCCGTCGGCACTGAGGAATATTCTAAACGAGGGAGCACTGGCGATTAGAAGAGTGTCACCATCGGCAATATTCCCCTTGTTTTAAAAGTTCTCAATGCCTATCCCGTCATCCTCCTGGCTGTCGTGATCTATATTTTATGTTCTTTAAAAGAAAGGTCAACTAACATAACTGTTCCCAAGTCTTTTACGTGTTTCTTTCGTTCTATTTGGTGACACAATTGAGTTTTGTATACCGTGTTCCTTTTAAGTTCCTCATTCTTCCCATACCTAAACAGCTGGAACTTATCACCAATGAACATCATGTTCTCCACTGCCCACTGGAAAACCCTGCTTATGTCTTTCTGTAATTTTTCAGTGTGTTCTACAGTAGAGACTTTCATGCCTATTTTAGTGTCATCTGCAAATGATGAAACAAAACTGTGATGGGTGTTTTTATCTGTTTCCTATGAGGATGAGAAACAGCAGAGGTGCCAGGATGGTGCCTTGGGGAACTGAGCTTTTTACCTCGATGATACTGGATTTTACTTTGTTTACTACTTTCTGTATTCTTTGTGTTAGGAACCCGAAAATCCATCTGCCTACCTTCCCCGTAATGCCTATGGCCCTCATTTTGTGCGCTATCACTCCATGATCTCATTTGTCAAATTGCACTCTCTCTACACCAGTGCCATCACTGTCTATACCCGTGCCACCACTTTACACCAGTGCCACCACTGTTTACATCAGTACCATCACTGCTTCTACATCAATACCACCACTGTTTACACCAGTGACACCACCCTCTCTACACCACTTTCACCACTACACCAGTGCCACCACTACACCAGTACCACCACTCTACACCAGTGTCACCGCTGTCTCTACACCAGTGCCACCACTGTTTACACTAGTGCCACCAATGTTTACACCAGTACCACTGTTTACACCAGTGCCACCACTGTCTACAGTCGTGCCACCAGTGTTTACACCAGTGCCACCACTGCCTCTACACCAATGCCACCACCGTCTTTACTCCAGTGCCATAACTGTTTACACCAGTGTCATCACTGCCTCTACACTAGTTCCACCACTGTTAACATCAGTGCCAGCTTACACCAGTGTCATCACTGCCTCTTCATCAGTGCCACCACTCTTTACACCAGTACTAACACTGTTTACACCAGTACCAACACTCTACACCAGTGTCACCACTGTTTACACCAGTGTCATCACTACATCATTGCCATCACTACTCCAGTGCCACCACTGTTTACACCAATACCACCACTGTTTACATCAGTGTCACCACTGTTTACACCAGTGCCTCCACTGTTTACACTAGTGCCTCCACTGTTTACACTAGTGCCTTCACTGTTTACACTAGTGCCTTCACTGTTTACACTAGTGCCTCCACTGTTTACACTAGTGCCTCCACTGTTTACACTAGTGCCTCCACTGTTTACACTAGTGCCTCCACTGTTTACACTAGTGCCTCCACTGTTTACACCAGTACCAACACTACACCAGTGCCACCACATTCATATTCCGACAAGCGCAGCTCCGGTGGCACCAGTTTCTTATGCGTCTTGCAAGATCCTCTCCCAAAATATCCTCTTGCCTCCTACACACACTTAAATCTCTCTCTCTCTCTCTCTCTCTCTCTCTCTCTCTCTCTCTCTCTCTCTCTCTCTCCATCTTCCTGAATAGTCATACTATTAATTTCTCCTTCCCTGGCTATTTCCGAACAACTTTGTTTTTTCCCTCCTTTCTACAATATTACCTCCTCCCATTTCTGTATCGTTCCCCATCATCATTCCTTTCCTTTCTTATCTGCCCCATCCTCTCCTCTTCCCGCCTCTTCTAGGCAAACAGTATTTATTAGTTGTATCTCTGCAGTATTCTCATTTTTGGAGATTGTTACCGTAGAGCGGCAGAGGCAGAGGATGAGAGAGAGAGAGAGAGAGAGAGAGAGAGCAGAGAGAGAGAGAGAGAGAGAGAGAGAGAGAGAGAGAGAGAGAGAAGGAAGCTAAAGAATGATTCTCGGGAATATTTTTATCTTCCATCCTCCCTCCTCTCAATTCTGAAAACAAAAACTTCATATTGTTTCTAACGTTCCCTCTGGTCTCTATAATGTTGCTGTCTGTAAGAGATGCTTCCTCGTCTGATACCCATAACCTCTTAAACACCAACTTCACAACCCCTACTTCCTTAAACACCATCCTCACAATTTCACCGAACACCAACATGACAGCATCACCCAACACCAACCTTAACTTCCACAACACAGAAGCGCACTAGCCTTCAGTTCATAACACAACAGCTCATCATCCACACCAAGTATCCGATCCTCATCTCATAATACCATAGCTCGCAACACAAGAATTCGTGACTGTCATACCCTACCTAGCCATCCATAATTTTCAGCTCTAAACACAGGAAGAAGAGAGTATGGCTGTAGTTCTACCACACTATATGTTGTATATATACGCTCAGTGGCCACTATTAGGTACACCAAAACACCTGCTCATTAATGCAAATATCTAATCAGTCAATCAAGAAGCAGCATCTCAATGCCTAAAAGCACGCAGACTTGGTCAAGAGATTAAGTTATTGTTCAGATTCACGTCAGAACGGGATAAAAATATCATTAAGTGACTTTGCCCGTGGAATGATAGTTGCTGCCAGACGGAGTGTTTTCACTGTCTCAAGAACTGCTGATCTCCTGGGATTTGTACATTCCACAGTCTATAGTTTTCAGAGAATGGTGTGAAAAACACGAAGTATTCAGTGAGAGGCAGTTTCGTATGCGATCAAGCCTTATTGATAAGAAAGGTTAGAGGAAAATGACCAGACTAATTCAAGCTGACAGGAAGGCGACATTAACTCGAGTATGTACACGTCGAACCTTGAAGTGGATGGACTACGATAGCAGAAGACCACACTGGATTCTACTGCTCTTAGCTAACAACAGAAGACTGAGGTTACAGTGGGCACAGGCTTACCAACACTGGATTGTTGTAGATTGGAAAAAAGTCACTGAGTCTGACGAACGTTGACTTCTGCTACGACATACAGATCGAAGTCAGAATTTGACGTAAACCTTAGGGATGTAGTGGAACGGGAGATTCCCACCATGAATGCTCAGCCAACACATCTGCATCAACTGAGTGATGTTATAATGTCAACATGGACCAGCATCTCTAAGGAATGTTTCAGCACCTGGTTGCATTCATGCTACAACATAATGCTAACACCACTGAACTTTGAAAAAATCCTTGACGTTATGCCCATCCACTCTGCCCAAGGCCCAGACTCGTGGATATTTATGTTCGTCAAGAACTGCAAGAAACCCCCTTTCGTATACCTAAGTATGCTATGTAGAGTCAGCCTAGACACGGTGGTCATCCGTAACTAAAAAAAAAAAACTGAAATAGCCGCTATTCACAAAGGCGGCAGCAAATAATTATTGACCGATGGGGAGGCCTATAATTAAAACTTTTATAGAAAGAGGGTTAGTAATTGGTAATATGTATTTTAATAAAAAGAAAGTAAATAAGTGCATGATATATGATATACAGCGTAACACATCAGTTTGTTTTACTAAGTATTAGTAAATGAAAGATTAATGGTTAGACTTGTGATGTGCATAATTTTTAGAGTGCAACTGATATATCAGATCATTATTAAGTTGTAGCTATAGTGAGAGTAAGAGGTAGATGGGGCAGAAGGAGACTTATCATTGAGCTAAAGAGAAGTGAAAGTCTTTAAATTAAAGGAAGATGTTAGGGTAAGATATAAAGAACTGTTAGAAGAAAGACAGGCTAGTAAGAGTATATGTAATGAAATCGAGGACGAAGAGATAGATCTAGGAATGTAGTGTTAGAATGTTCAGTAGACGTTCGTGGATATAGAAGGGTTGGTGCAGGAGGGATGAGGAGCGATTGGTGGAATGATGAGGAAAAGATAATAGTATATAAGAAGTTTTTACAAATCAGAAGTGATATAAGGAGGGTGGAGGATATGGAGAGTAAAAGAAAGTTTAAGAGAGTGGTGAGGGAGTGTAAAAGGAGGCAAACGAAATAATGGGTGAGGTTTTTCAACAAATGTTGCTGAAAATAAGAAAAAGATTTGGAGATTAATAAGTTGAGAAAGCATAGAGAACGAATGAATTTAACTGTTAAAAACAAAAAAGGAAGTTATTAAATGGGGAGTTGGAGGTAATGAGAAAATGGAGGGAATATTTAGAGAAGCCGTTAAATGTTGATGACGAGGAGACATTGATTTCATGCATTGGTCAGGGAAGCATAACATCATCTAGGTATGAGGAAGAACCAGATGTGAGTGTGGGGAATGTGTGAGAGGGAGTGGGTAGAACGAAAGGGGGTTATTTGACGGAGATTGATTGGATCAAGACAGAAATGTTAAAAGCATTTGGGGATATAAGTTTGGAGTGGTTGGTGGATTTGTTCAGTAAATGTATAAAACGGGAGAAGGTACCTAGGGATTGGCAGAGATCGTGCATACTTTGCATAAAGAAAAAGTGGATAAAACAGAGTGTTAGTCTGTTGAGTATAAAAGACAAAGTTATTATTGAAATTATTATTAGTAAAACAGAGAATAGGACTGAAAATGAATTAGGTAGTGTTAAGAAGGGTAAGGATGTGTAGTCTAAATGTTTACATTAAAGGATATGTGAACATTATTTAAATAATGGAAACGAAGTTTTCGCTGCATTTATGGATTTAGAAAACGCATATGATAGGGTGGATTGGGAAGCAATGTAGCAGATGTTGCAAGTATAGGGAATAGGTGGTAGGTTACTTAAATGAGTTGAAAGGTTTTATGAGTGAGGCTCAGGTTAGAGTGTGTAGGAGAGAGGAGAAATTTTTCCAGGAAAGTAGGGCTTAGACAGGGATAAGAATGTCACTATGGCTATATGTAGATGGGGTTGTAAAAGAAGTGAATTATTGGGTACCGAGAAGTGTGGTATTAAAAGATAAATAATCTAATGCAAAGTTGTCACAGGTGTTTTTGCCGATCACACAGTGCTTTTGGAAGATTCTGAAGAAAAGCAGCAAAGATTGGTGGACGAATTTTGGAGGGCAAGTAAAAGAAGGAAATTAAAAGTGAACATACGACAGAGAAAGGTGATGAGAGTAACAAAAAATTAGGTAATGAAAGATTGGATATTAGTTTGGAAGGAGGGAGAATGAAGGTAGTGAATGTGTTTAAAAATCTGGGAGTGGAAATGTTTGCAGACGGGTATATGAAAGACGAGATGAACCATAAAACTGAACAGGAAAAACGAAGGGTGGTTCACTGAAACATCTGTGGAGACAAAGAACGTTATCCATGGAAGTAAAAGGGGTAATGCATCAGGGAAAAGTGATACCAGTGCTCTGATATGGGTGTAAAGCATGAGTATTAAATAAGGCAGAGAGAAAGCTGGAAGCAGTGAACATTTCGTGTCTGAGGGCAATGTGTAGTGTGGATATCATGCAGAGAATTCGTAGATTGAAGATTAGGAGGTACTAGGTTAATAAAATTATTCAGATTGCTGAGGAAGTGTTTCTGATGGGGTTTCGATATTTAGACGCGGCACCAGCGTGACCCCCCCCAGCTACGACGCGGCACCAACGTGACCCCCCCAGCTCCGACGCGGCACCAGCGTGACCCCCCCAGCTCCGACGCGGCACCAGCGTGACCCCCCCAGCTCCGACGCGGCACCAGCGTGACCCCCTCCAGGGCAAAGGTGACCTCTGACACCGGGCCAAGGTGACCTCCAGCTCTGACACCGGGCCAAGGTGACCTCCAGCTCTGACACCGGGCCACGGTGACCTCCAGCTCTGACACCGGGCCACGGTGACCTCCAGCTCTGACACCGGGCCAAGGTGACCTCCAGCTCTGACACCGGGCCAAGGTGACCTCCAGCTCTGACACCGGGCCAAGGTGACCTCCAGCTCTGACACCGGGCCAAGGTGACCTCCAGCTCTGACACCGGGCCAAGGTGACCTCCAGCTCTGACACCGGGCCAAGGTGACCTCCAGCTCTGACACCGGGCCAAGGTGACCTCCAGCTCTGACACCGGGCCAAGGTGACCTCCAGCTCTGACACCGGGCCAAGGTGACCTCCAGCTCTGACACCGGGCCAAGGTGACCTCCAGCTCTGACACCGGGCCAAGGTGACCTCCAGCTCTGACACCGGGCCAAGGTGACCTCCAGCTCTGACACCGGGCCAAGGTGACCTCCAGCTCTGACACCGGGCCAAGGTGACCTCCAGCTCTGACACCGGGCCAAGGTGACCTCCAGCTCTGACACCGGGCCAAGGTGACCTCCAGCTCTGACACCGGGCCAAGGTGACCTCCAGCTCTGACACCGGGCCAAGGTGACCTCCAGCTCTGACACCGGGCCAAGGTGACCTCCAGCTCTGACACCGGGCCAAGGTGACCTCCAGCTCTGACACCGGGCCAAGGTGACCTCCAGCTCTGACACCGGGCCAAGGTGACCTCCAGCTCTGACACTGGGCCAAGGTGACCTCCAGCTCTGACACAATACTAAGGTAACTTTCAGTTTTGGCACAATACCAAGGTGACCTCCTGTTCTGGCACAGGAGCAGGGTGACCTCCAGCTCTGGCACAAGGCCAAGGAAAAATCGATGAGAGGAGAGAGACGAAGAGAGAGAGAGACGGAGAGAGGGGGAGAGGGAAGAGAGAGACGAGAAGGAAGATAGAGACACTAGAGGGAAGAGAGAGAGAGAGAGAGAGAGAGAGGAGAGAGAGAGAGAGAGAGAGAGAGAGAGAGAGAGAGAGAGAGAGAGAGAGAGAAAGAAGAAAGAGGAGAGAGGAGAGCGGAGAGATGCATTTACTTATCAAAGAGAGGAAATGCCAGCTGCTCTAAGTTACATCAATCACCAGATAAGAGCTATATCAGCCTGGAGAAACGGATGGCAGGTAACATTTGCTCTTGAGAAAACCCAAATGATGGTCTCTAGGCACCATGATGGTAATGCCGGAGCAGTAGTAAGTATGAATGGTAGTGTTTTGGTACGCAGGGACGAAGTTGATATCCTTCGGGTGAAATTTGACTCCAAACTGACCATGAAGAACCATGTTGTAAATTTTGCAGCAAACAAGGCAGACAGGAAGCTTACAGCACTTCGATGTATCTCGCATCTGGATTGCCTGCCACACTTGGCTCCACTCGGAGGACAGCGAGAAGTGAGCTTCTACACAACAAGACGGGCAGCAAGTACACTCTGGCTGTACCCTTTTCAGAACATCAATTCATCTGAGATCATTTATTCCCAGGATGACTCGAGGCTGGAACATGTTCGTACAGCATAATGATATCAACGACATTGTCAGTTGATCAAATGAAATTGCTGCCCCACAGATGGCTCCAACATCATCCTGTTCCCTTCTTGTATGTTTCTTAACAATAAAAAGGTAACAGATCTTAGCTTGTAAATAAAGTTAGGAATCCTTACCCAACCGTTGTTAAAATTTGTGTTAAGAAAGAGAGAGAGAGAGAGAGAGAGGGGGGGGGAAATGAATTCAACTCATCTTTTTCCACAAAATGACATTGCTGAACCTCTCATTTCAAAGAAAAAAATAACTCAACAAATCTTCTCAATATTCCCCACTTGAACTAACGTCATGGGAATAAGACGGCTATTATACAGCAAGATGGACAGTCACAGTCAAACTGAATCATCACCAGCAATAATTCAGTGGCTTACATTTTCACAATAAATGTTGTGAAAATTATGATTGACAGGTATCTTACACAATTCCCTCCAATCTCCAAGTCAGATTCAGCAACAATGTCGACATTGGTGGCCTGTAGCCTGGTGGCAAAGCTCTCGTTTCACGTGCTGAGTGTCCGGGTTCGATTCCCGGCAAGGGTGGAAACATTGGGCGTGTTTCCTTACACCGTTTGTCCATGTTCACCCATCAATAATAATGGGTACCTGGGTGTTAGTTGACTGGTGTGGGTCGCATCCCGGGACACAACTCGCCTAATTTGCCCGAAATGCTCTGCATAACAAGCGGCTTTTTATATAGTAGTATTTTATTGACGTCAGCTAGGCCTGTATACTTTGTACATGTACTTGTAGAAATAAAGATATATTATTATTCGTGAAGTACAGAAACAGGTGCATAACAGAGCTTTTATTGACCACCTTTCGCTTTATCATGTCAAAACAAAGTATATAAAAACACATCTATATACGAAAATGTAAAGTGATGTGTTATGTAGGTGAGTCCCTTACTGCTGTCTTCTGTCACACTCCCAACATCAACTTGAACTTCTATGTTTTGGTCTTTCCTTTTCCACCTCACCTTCCCCTAACGCTAACATTGAACCGATTACCTCCTTTGATTCCTTTGTCCAGTCTCACTCAAAATTTTCCTGACTTGTCGACTTTTCGCGTTGCTCTCATTACTACCCTTCATATCCTGTTGTCATAGTCTTCCTCGTCGCTATCAACTTGCCCTTTCTTCTCCTAAATCTAATATCAATATTGTCATCCTTTCTTCTGACAAAGGCAATTCGGTGGTTGTCCTTGATTGTGAGGATTACCTCCGTAAAGCCTTGCTCTCCGACTCACGCACCTACACTCCTCTAGTTTCCAACCCTCTTGATCGCATCAAGAGAACTTTCAACCATAAACATCAGACTCTCTCCGATCTCTGTCCTGACTTTGAACTTGTTCAACTTTTCAATGTTATCTGTCCCTCTCTGCGTTATTTCTATGGACTTCCTAAAACTCATAAACCTGATATCCCTCCACGTCCCATCATTTCCTCTAGAGATTCTCTGTTATTTTCTTGCCTCTTGCCTGCCCAAAACTCTCATTTCTTTTCTTTGAAGATTTTCTCCTGCTCACCTCTGTCATTCTCAAGACTCCGTCGAACGTGTTCGCCCTCTCCCGACCTGTAAGATGCAGTCATAACGTTGAATCCTCTTCACTAATGTTCCCCTTGATGAAAGTGAATGAAGAACTACTTCATCTCCCTATACCAACTGATGTCTTTCTTGATATTATTCGCCTTTGTGTGAATTCTTTTTCATTTCAAGGTAAATTTTATTCTCAAACCATCGGTGTTGCTCTGGGCTCTCCTCTATCCCTTATTCTTGCTAATCATTATACAGAATACTTCGAAACTATTCTGCTTCCTACTACTGGTGTGCGTCCTTCCCTCTGGCTTCACTATATAGATGATATCTTTGCTCTGTGGCCCCATGACTCTAGTTTCTTTCAACCATTTCTCGAAGCACTTAACGCTCTTGCTCTCCCATCAAGTTTTAAGCTGAATAGTAATCTAACTCTTTGCTTCCTTTCCTTGATGTACATGTCCATCGCTCGGCTACAGGTTTTTCTTTTTCCGTTTGTCGCAAGCCTATGCATAGTGGTATGTATATTCACTATTTTTCTTACCGTGCTTCCTCTGTCAAGAAAAGTGTTATTTCTCTCTTTCCCCGTGCTCTCCGCATTGGTGACCCTCAATTTCTTGACTCTAAATTTTCCACTCATCGCACTTTGTTCTGTCGCCTTTACTACTCTTCCAATTTCATAAACTCTACCAACTCACATGATAAACGGACATTCTTCTCTCCCAGACTGTCTACTCTAGTGAAATCTCCTATTCTATGTCAGGAAATGAGTGAAATCCTAAAAGAACAGTATGAGTCGGTGTTCAGCAAGGTAGAAAATGCAGAAATATTTTTAACTCCAGCAGACAAACTAACTGACATTAATACAAATCCCATAGATTTCGAAAAAGAAATGGACAACATGCCCACTCACTCAGCACCTGGACCAGATTCATGGAATGCTTTATTTATAAAGAAATGCAAAATACCATTAGCAAGAGCCCTTGGTATTCCTTGGAGAAAGAGCTTAGATCTAGGTGAAATACCGGAGGACTTAAAGAGTGCAGACATAGCCGCTCTGCAAAAGGGAGGTAGTAGAGCACTAGCTAAAAATTACAGACCAGTAGCCCTAACTTCTCACATCATAAAAATCTTCGAAAGAGTGATGAGACGGCAGATTACAAAGTTCATGGACCAGCACAACCAACATAACCCGAACCAGCATGGCTTTAGAGCAGGACGATCATGCCTGTCACAGCTGCTGAACCATTATGACAGAATTACGGAGGCATTGGAAGACGACCAAAACGCAGATGTGATTTACACAGATTTTGCGAAGGCGTTTGACAAATGCGATCATGGAGTGATAGCGCACAAAATGAGGGTCATGGGCATTACGGGGAAGGTAGGCAGATGGATTTTCGAGTTCCTAACACGCAGAACACAAAAAATAGTAGTAAACAGGGCAAGATCCAGCATCAGCGAGGTCAAAAGCTCAGTGCCCCAAGGCACTGTCCTGGCACCTCTGCTGTTTCTCATCCTCATAGGATAGATAAAAACACCCTGCACACTTTTGTATCATCATTTGCAGATGACACTAAAATAAGCATGAAAGTCACTACGGTAGAGGACACTGAAAAATTACAGGAAGACATAAGCAGGGTTTTCCAGTGTTCAGTGAAGAACAACATGACGTTCAATGGTTATAAGTTTCAGCTGCTTACGTATGGAAAGAATGAAGAGCACAAAAGGAACACTATATACAAAACTCGAGAGGGTCACCATTTAGAACGAAAGGAACACGTAAAGGACCTGGGAATAATTATGTCTGCTGACCTGTCTTTTAAAGACCATAACAAGACAAATATCACAACAGCCAGGAAAATGACGGGGTGGGTATTGAAAACTTTCAAAACAAGGGAAATAATGCCGATGGTGACACTCTTCAAATCGCTAGTGCTCCCTCATTTAGAATACTGCTCTGTGCTGACGGCCCCGTTCATGGCAGGAGAAATATCAGAGCTGGAACAAATACATAGATCGTTTACGGCTCACATTGAGCCATTGAAACATCTAAATTATTGGGAACGCCTTCAAGTCTTGAACATGTACTCACTGGAGCGGAGGAGAGAGAGATACTTGATAATATATACCTGGAAAGTACTCGAGGGCCTGGTCCCAAATCTGCACACTGCCATAACAACATACTGGAGTGAGAGATATGGGAGGAAGTGTAAAATAAACCCAGTGAGGAGCAGGGGTGCGGTGGGGACAATAAGGGAGCACTGTATCAACATCCGGGGTTCCAGACTGTTCAGCATCTTACCAGAAGATATCCGAAACACGGCTGGAACAAGTGTAGAAGCCTTCAAGAGGAAACTGGACAAGTATCTTCACCAGGTGCCAGATCAACCAAGCTGTGACGGATATGTAGGGCAGCAGACCTCAAGCAGCAACAGCCATGTTGACCAGGCAAGCACCAGACGAGCCTGCCCATAGCCGGGCTCAGAGAGTAGAGAAACTCTCTAAAATCTTCAAAGGTAAAGGTATCCCTAAAATCTTAACTCCCCCCGTTTCTTAGACAAGAAACTTACTATTCGCCAAGTAACCAAGTAGAAATCTAGTTCGTTCCTCTCCTTCTACTGATGCTTCCAAGGTCTGCTCCATTTCCTGCGCCTCTTGTATTATCCAATACTTTGGAGAAACGGCCACTAACTTTCTGACAGATTTAAAGAGCACTAAAGAAGTGTTACACTTGCCGAAACTAATAATGTTTTTTTCTGTCATGTTAGAGAGCACAGTCGTCCTATTAACTGGTCCTCTGCCAAAACTGTCTACCCTTCTTCTAGTCTTCACAGACGTCGTCTTGCTGAAGCATCCCTTATACACAACTTTCCTAATACGAATCTTAGTCTTGGCTTTGTCTCTGTTGATGCCTTCCTTTCTCATTACATTATCAAATGTTCCAACCTTAGTACACTCGAGGCTTGACCTGATCTTTTTCTCCTCGTCTTACCTCTTTTCCTTTCCAATATATTATTTTTTTATTTATCTTACTTCTGCCTAGGTGGCTTCTCTCCAATGAGTTTTCCAACCTGAGTTTATGTCCTACCCTCGTGGCCATTAGCTCTCCTGCAGTGATCCTACTACTACTACTACCACTACTACCACTACTACTGTTGCTTTGTTAACACTCCACTTAAAAATTGGCTTTTCCTAAAAATATTTTTACAGACTGATAAATAGATTTTTTTAACTGACAATAATATAAAATGTTTTATTTTTGGACCAAATCCAATCTAACTTAAACAAGTGTATTTTTTCTTTAGCTAAATTCTGTGTATACCATAGGTCGGTTTATATTTACGTAATACTTTAAATAAATTATACATATTTTTTTTGGTTATGTTCATATTGATTTCCGTTGATTTATAGCAAAAACAAACTTTCAGTCTCCTAATTCGGCAAAACACCCTTGCCGAATATGGCAAACTAGCTGGTTCTGCTTAATCATGTAACACAAGTTAGTGTATACTATCACTGTCTCCTGTAACACAAGTTAGTGTATACTATCACTGTCTCCTGTAACACAAGTTTGTGTATACTATCACTGTCTCCTGTAACACAAGTTAGTGTATACTATCACTGTCTCCTGTAACACAAGTTAGTGTATACTATCACTGTCTCCTGTAACACAAGTTAGTGTATACTATCACTGTCTCCTGTAACACAAGTTAGTGTATACTATCACTGTCTCCTGTAACACAAGTTAGTGTATACTATCACTGTCTCCTGTAACACAAGTTAGTGTATACTATCACTGTCTTCTGCACAAATTAGTGTAAAAAGAAAATCGAATTATAATCTCTCATCTTTTATCGTAAAAGTTTTTATGTACAATAAGGAGGAAAGGGAAGAGGAGGAAGTGGAAGCCGAAGAGGAAGAGGGGGAAGTGGAAGCGGAAGATTAAGTGGAAGCCAAAAAGGAAGAGGAGGAAGTGGAATCGAAGGAGGAAGAAGATAAGGAGAATAAAGAGAATGATGTGGAAATGGAGGGAGAGGGAGGAAAAGGGGAAGAGGAGGAGGTGGAAGCAGAGGAGGAAGAGGAAAAGGGAAAGGAAAAGGATGAAGATGAGAACGAGAAAGTGAAAGAGAAAAGAGGACGAGGAAAAAGCGAGAGGAGGAAAATGACAAGAAGGGAAGAGGAAGATGAGAAAGCGAAAGAGGACGAAAGTTGATGAGAAAGAAGATGCTGAAGAAGAGAGAACATGAGGAAGAGAATGAGGAGGCGGTTGAAAGGAAGAGGAAGGGAGTTGAGAGGAAGTGGAAGAGGAGAAAGCATCCAGTTCAAGGCTCCACACATTTAAACTTTCACTCTAAGCAGGTATTAATTGTATCTAAGACAAACATTGTTAGCATTCACTGGTTGTGTGTATGTTGCGTAATAATGAAGGAAGCTGCGAGGACGGAAGTGAAGGAGGAAGAGCAAGGAAATATAGGGAAGGGGAGGAGAGGGAAGGAAGGAAGCAGGAGAAACATGTTCAGGAATGGTCTTGGATGCAGTCTGTGTATGTGAATGTCGTAGTCACAGACTGCAGAAACATTCAACAAGTGTAACGACGGTGTCATAGCACACAAAATGCGTGTAAAACTAATACGTGTAAAACGAATAAGTGTAAAACGAATAAGTGGAAAACGTGGGCTGATGAATTTTTAACTTTCTAACAAATAGAACACAACAGAGCAAAGTCAGAGGCTGCCAGGAAAAACCTCCGAGGCACAGTAGTCACTCTCGTCCTTTACCTCAGACAGAGATGAACCAGAGCATCGCATCATCCATTGCAGACCATAATAGAATTTGCATGAGAGTGACGTCCGTCGAGGATACAGCAAATCTCCAGACCGATACAAACAAAGTATTCCAGTGGACAACAGAATACAATACGATTTTGACTGAGGACAAATTTCAGTTACTTCGTTAAGGAAAACCTGAGGACATACAAGCTAGAATGGAGAATAAACTAATTATAACCAGAAACAACAAAAAAGGCACAATACCGTGACTGGAACAATATACAAATACGCGCAAATAGGAGAGAGAAAATCTTTTCATGATGTTTCGGTCCGACGGACCATTTACAAGTCTAAAGTCGGACAGAAATGTCGTGGTAAGCTTCTCTCTCCTGTGTGCGGGTTTTTGTGTATAATTGTAATCACTCAGTAGAGCGAGAAACAAACGTGAAGGACTTAACTGTGATAATGTTAGAGGATCTCACTTTTTAAGGATCACAAGTCATTATCACATCTGCCAGGAAAATGATAGGATGGATAATAAGAATCTTCAGAACAAGAGTTAGCAATCCAATAATGATCCTCTTCATGTCACTCATTCTCTCTTAGCTGCAATACTACTGTACACTAACGGCCCCTTTAAGGCGGGCAAAACTGCAGATCATCGCAGGAATAAATTCAGTCAAGCGCCTAAATTACTGGGAACGTTGGAAGTCCCTTGACGTTGGAAGTCCCTTGACGTTGGAAGTCCCTTGGAACGCAGGCGAGAAAGATTCGTCATAATTTACACCTGGGGAAATCCGACAGGAACTAGTCCCAAATCTGTACATAGACATGACTCCCTACGAAACCAAGAGGCTCGGCAGACTGTACCAAATTCAGTAAAAAACCCAGGGTACCTGGAGTACACTGAGAGACATAACAATAAGTGCCAGGTCCCCAAGACTATTTTACAGCCTCCCACCAGACATAATGGAAGATTATTGATAGACCCCTGGCTGTCTTCAAGAGGTAATTGGATACGTTCTTGAAGTCAGTTCCTGACCATCCGGGATGTGGTTTGTATGTTGGGCAGCATGCGGCCAGCAGTAACAGCCTGATTGGCTGAACCTGATCTGGACCTGGCCGCGGGGGCGTTCACCCTTTCAGGTAAAAAAAGGATTAAGAGGGAGGAGGAGGGATGAGAAGGGACAGAGGAAGAGGAAAGAACTGGGTACTAGAGAAGAGATGACGAGGATGAAAATTGGAGAGAAAAATGAGCAGAAATCGGGAAAAAAACTGCGAGAAAGAAATGGGAGAGTAAAAAAAGAGAAACAAGTGAGGAACATTGGGAATTACACGAGTGAAGAAAAAGAAAAAGATGGAAAGAAACAGAAAGATGGAAAGAAAGAGAAAAGAAATAAAGCAAGAGATCGGGGAGAGAGAGACTCTAAATTAAAAGTAGATGGAACACTGGTAAGCGACGCCAAGTAGTTCAAGAACTTGATGATGACGGGGAGTGAGGAAGACGGTGATGGATGAGGGAGAGAGGACGCCCCGAATGTGTGTTTGAGAGTGAGGATTGTTTAAACCTTACTTTCCTACGTGCCATTACCAAGCTTCCAGCTGTGTATAACACACCACGTGTTCATTACCAAGCTTCCAGCTGTGTATAACACACCACGTGTTCATTACCAAGCTTCCAGCTGTGTATAACACACCACGTGTTCATTACCAAGCTTCCAGCTGTGTATAACACACCACGTGTTCATTACCAAGCTTCCAGCTGTGTATAACACACCACGTGTTCATTACCAAGCTTCCAGCTGTGTATAACACACCACGTGTTCATTACCAAGCTTCCAGCTGTGTATAACACCACGTGTTCATTACCAAGCTTCCACTTACGTTGAACACACTAGTGGTAATCCTTTCAGATGCGTAAAGCGAACCCTCGTGATTTCCTAGGTGTGAAAAACACCTTAAAATAACCTATAATATTCTTGGCTGTAAACATCCTCGTGTTGTCACAGTTGTGTATAACTTAGTCTCTATTTACCCAAGATGAGTAAAACAAACCTTTACATCCAGTGATTCTACCTCAAGCGTGTAAACGCACCTCTCCCGTGACCAGTGGCACCTCTCCCGTGACCAGTGGCACCTCTCCCGTGACCAGTGGCACCTCTCCCGTGACCAGTGGCACCTCTCCCGTGACCAGTGGCACCTCTCCGTGACCAATGGCACCTCTCCCGTGACCAGTGGCACCTCTCCGTGACCAGTGGCACCTCTCCCGTGACCAGTGGCACCTCTCCCGTGACCAGTGGCACCTCTCCCGTGACCAGTGGCACCTCTCCCGTGACCAGTGGCACCTCTCCCGTGACCAGTGGCACCTCTCCCGTGACCAGTGGCACCTCTCCCGTGACCAGTGGCACCTCTCCCGTGACCAGTGGCACCTCTCCCGTGACCAGTGGCACCTCTCCCGTGACCAGAGGTAACTCTCCTGTGACCAGAGGTAACTCTCCCGTGATCAGTACGTCTCCAGGTGGGATCAGTAATACGTCTCCAAGTGTGTACAACAATACGTCTTCAGGTGTGTTCAACAATACATCTACAGGTGTGTACAAAAATACGTCTCCAGGTGTGTACAACAATACGTCTTCAGGTGTGTACAACAATACGTCTTCAGATGTGTACAATACGTCTCCAGGTGTGTACAACAATACGTCTCCAGGTGTGTACAACAATACGTCTCCAGTGTGTACAACAATACGTCTTCAGGTGTGTACAACAATACGTCTTCAGGTGTGTACAACAATACGTATTCAGGTGTGTACAACAATACGTCTTCAGGTGTGCACAGCAATGTCTTCAGGTGTGGACAACAATACATCTTCAGGTGTGTACAACAATACGTCTCCAGGTGCGTACAACAATACATCTTCAGGTGTGTACAACAATATGTCTTCAGATGTGTACAATATGTCTTCAGGTGTGTACAACAATACGTCTTCAGGTGTGCACAACAACACGTCTTCAGGTGTGCACAACAACACGTCTTCAGGTGTGCACAACAACACGTCTTCAGGTGTGCACAACAACGTCTTCAGTGTGCACAACACGTCTTCAGGTGTGCACAACACGTCTTCAGGTGTGCACAACAACGTCTTCAGGTGTGTAAACATTTCCTGTGATAAGTAGTAGTTTTTCAGGTATTTAAAACACATTCTATGATCGGTAATACCTCAGGTGTGTAGAGTTTACCGAACTCTGTTACGTCCACTGAGTTTCACAAAACTCTATTATTATGCTTTGTACCGTTATTTTTATTTTAATATAATGGCACTACCTCCACAGATGCGTACGTACTATTGTATCACACTAATCAATCGAAAACAAATACACGGCCAGTGGAAAATTCAAAAAATTTTCCCATTGCTGGCAGCGTTGACAAATGTTTTGTTAATACCCTGGTCACAATAACCCTCCTCATATAATGAGGTTCTGGCCGTGTTTTGAACGTGTCTATAACAGTAACACTGGCAAACAGTGCTGGTGCGTCAGCTGGCCGGCAGTACAACGTCAGTCTACTGGGATAATGTCAGGAGTGTGACTCGATGATAACAGAGGTTAATTGTATTGACACATTTGCACGCAGGGAGGGACACAGTCCAGAACACACGCTCGCGCACGCAAACAAGCACGCACGCACGCACACACACACACACAGCACGCACGCACACGCACACGCACACACACACACACAGAATAACAGGATATACCTTTGACGGCTTTTGAATGTTTTCCTACCCCACAGCCAGGCCCAGAATTGTTTGGCGCTTGCCTGGTCAACTAAGCTGTTGCTGCTAGTAGGCCCACAGCCTGGTTGATCCGGCACTTTGAGTAGGAACTTGTTGGATTTCCTCTTGAACACTTCCACAATTGTTCCGGCAGTGTTTCTGAAGTCTTCTTGAAGATATCAAAAACACTACTAACGTCTGTTTATACAACGTTACTTTACCGTGTCCAAGGCGATCCTGTTTTTCATTGGGTTTAATTTTCATTTTCTGTCATATCTCTAATTCCAATATGTTATTATAACTCCAATATATTATTATGGCAATGTGCAGGTATGGGACTAATCCCTCAAGTATCTTCCATATATGTATTATCATGTATGTATCTTTCTCTCTCTCTCTCTCTCTCTCTCTCTCTCTCTCTCTCTCTCTCTCTCTCTCTCTCTCTCTCTCTCTCTATTCAGCAAGTAGATACTATTTAAGAATTCAAAGTGATCACATTAATATACTGTAAATGCTTTATTGTCGCCATAGGTTCATTAAATGATGTCTGTATGTGTTGCAGCTCAGCATCCCTCCTACCCTGAATATTCTAAGTGATAGACAACTTCAGATTTAAATATCAACATTGGCATTATTTTCTTTTTTATGAAAATTCACATTATGCACGCCATCATTTTCCTGGCTTTTATGATGTTTGCCTTATTGTGTGTGTTTTTTAAAGAAAGGTCAGTTGACATTATGATATTCAGGTCCTTTCATGTTCCTTTCGTTCTATTTAGTGATTTTTTTTTGCATTGTGTACAGTGTCCGTATTGAGTTGTTTATTCTTTCCACATTGATGCAGCTGGAACTTGTTATCAAGGAACGTCGTATTATTCTTCACCGCCACTGCAAAACTTTCTTACACAGTATCTTCTTGCAGCTTTTCAGCGTTTTCTACTAAGGTGATTTTCCTGCTTATTTCGGCATCATCTGCAAATGATACGAAACTGCGGAGAGTGTTTTAATGTATGTCCGCTAGAGGATATGGAACTGTAAAGGCACCAGGACTGAGCGTTGAAGTGCTGTGTTCTAATTGTCAGAAAGTCGAAAATCCCTTTGCCTATTTTTTTCCATTACACTTAGCGCATTCATTTTATGTGCAATCACATATGTGCTATCAAATACATGCCGGGCGTCCCAAGACTCAGGCTATCAAATACATGCCGGGCGTCCCAAGACTCAGGCTATCAAATACATGCCGGGCGTCCCAAGATCAGACTGTTACATCATATCTTCCCAGTGTTGTGGAAGAAGCATAAAAGTGGCGTCATTCCTGGTGAGCATCAAGAATATTAACACAGCCTTCCTGCGGCGCTGCCAGTCTCATGTATACAATCTGGTCAATTGTTCGAGCAAGTAAGAAGTGTTGCATCACTCATGAGATGTACTCAGCCCCGGAGAACCAGGCACAACACAGGCCTGGAGAACCAGGCACAACACAGGTCTAGAGAACCAGGCACAACACAGGCCTAGAGAACCAGCACAACACAGGCCTGGAGAACCAGACACAACACAGGCCTGGAGAACAAGACACAACACAGGCCTGGAGAACAAGACAACACAGGCCTGGAGAACAAGACACAACACAGGCCTGGAGAACCAAGCACAACACAGGGCTAGAGAACCAGGCACAGCACAGGCCTGGAGAACCAGGCACAGCACAGGGCTGGAGAACCAGGCACAACACAGGGCTGGAGAACCAGCCACAACACAGGGCTGGAGAACCAGGCACAACACAGGGCTGGAGAACCAGGCACAACACACTGCTGGAGAATCAGGCACAACACACTGCTGGAGAACCAGGCACAACACAGGGCTGAAGAACCAGGCACAACACATGCCTGGGGAACCAGACACAACACAGGGCTGGAGAACCAAGCACAACACAGGGCTAGAGAACCAGGCACAGCACAGGGCTAGAGAACCAGGCACATCACAGGGCTGGGGAGCCAAGCACAACACAGGGCTGGAGAACCAGGCACAACACAGGGCTGGAGTACCAGGCACAACACAGGGCTGGAGAACCAGGCACAACACAAGAGCTGGAGAAACTGGCACAACACAGGCCTGGACAAACCTGGACAACCTAAGAGCTGGAGAATCTGGCCCGCATGCAAGGCCTGGAGAATCTGATCAACAGCAAGCTCTGAAGGCACTGCTACAACACAAGCTTGGAGATTGACACACAGGCCTGGAGAAATGACAACACAGGCCTGAAGGAAACTGACTACAACACAGGCCTGCAGAAACTGACACAACACAAGTCTGGAGAATCAGACACAACACAGGCCTGAAGAAACTGACACAACACAGGCCTGAAGAAACTGACACAACACAGGCCTGGAGAAACTGACAACACAGGCCTGAAGAAACTGACGCAACACAGGCCTACCTTTACCTTTGAATACCTTTGAAGAGTTTCGAGAGTTTATCTACTCTGAGACCGGCCATGGGCCAGGCTCGTCTGGTGCTTGCCTGGTCAACCAGGCTGTTGCTGCTGGAGGCCCGCTGCCCCACATATCCATCACAGCCTAGTTGATCTGGCACCTGGTGAAGATACTTGTCCAATTTCCTCTTGAAGGCTTCTACACTGATTCCAGCCGTGTTTCGGATATCGTCTGTTCTGAAGAAACTGACAACACAAGTCTGGAGAAACTGACAACACAGGCCTAGTGAAACTGGCACAACACAGGCCTGGTGAAACTGGGACAACACAGGCCTGGTGAATCTGGCACAACACAGGCCTGGTGAAACTGGCACAACACAGGCCTGGTGAAACTGGCACAACACAGGCCTGGTGAAACTGGCACAACACAGGCCTGGTGAAACTGGCACAACACAGGCCTGGTGAAACTGGCACAACACAGGCCTGGTGAAACTGGCACAACACAGGCCTGGTGAAACTGGCCCAACACAGGCCTGGTGAAACTGGCACAACACAGGCCTGTGAAACTGGATCAACACAGCCTGTGAAGGCATGGCACAACACAGGCCTGGTGAAACTGGCACAACACAGGCCTTGGTGAAGCTGGCACAACACAGGCCTGGTGATTGACCTGGTAAACACAGGCCTGGTGCAACCTGGCACAACACGGCCTGGGAAACTGAGCACAACACAGGCCTGGTGAAACTGGCACAACACAGGCCTGGTGAAACTGGGACAACACAGGCCTGGTGAAACTGGGACAACACAGGCCTGGTGAAACTGGGACAACACAGGCCTGGTGAAACTGGCACAACACAGGCCTGGTGAAACTGGCACAACACAAGCCTGGTGAAACTGGCACAACACAAGCCTGGTGAAACTGGCACAACACAAGCCTGGTGAAACTGGCACAACACAGGCGTTGAGGACAGGTATGGTTATATCGACATGTAAACAAAGACACTTATGCACATACCAAGACATCTGGTGGGAATATATACCGGCGAGAGTAGAAGCGGAAAGGTAATTTCGTGGGATTTATTCTGAGTTGATAGAAAGTATTTACTCCCCCAAGCCTGGATAAATGTCCTAAACTCTATCTAAGTGTCAATCTCTACATATTGATACAACACTCTCCAAGGGACTAAGTTCGGAAACGGCAAGTATAAAATTTGATTTACCTGATACCAGCTTATAAAGGAGTACTCTCACAGCTCGGCCTTAGGCCGAATTTACTTATTGGCTGTAAATACAGTTCAAATCAGTCTTGGAATTGATTTATCGCACGTCGTTATATATTTTAAAAAAATCCTTTCCCACACCCTTTTCCTCCCCAGAAATACCAAATTACAACATAAAGTTTTAGTTTGATAAATTCCTAATACATAAACTGTGTAAAAATGTATAGTTCAAAAACAAGTACTTAGAAAGGCATGTACCTCAATTATGTTCACTAGCACTAAGTACTAGAGTCACTAGATATTGGAATCATTAGATACTGAAGAACTAGAATCTAGATACTGGAATTGTTAGGAACTCACCAGTGGTAGATGCCGGGATGTTCTCGTCCAGCAGGACTCCCTCCTCCATCTTGTTCCCTGGAAAGAAAGAAACATTAAAATTTTAATGTAATTAAATATTGCCAGAACAAAGGCAAAAGCTTTCACGAGAAAACTAGACGACTACCCTGTTGTAAGTGACACAGTATCAAGGATGAACAAGGGTGTGATACTGGTGCGAGTGACCTGCTAGCCACTAGCACCAAGAACCTGAGTGAACAAGTTATCAATAGGGAAGTCTGGCCACGACCCAGCTGCCAGGTTTCAAGACCTCGAAAATAGACAGACTCCTATTTAAGTTTGCTGAGGGTAGATATAGGGATGAACTCTGGCACAATATTATATAATAGAGTCAACAAGATCCTACTGTAACGGAACTGTGTTTTGGCTTATCTGAGAGTATGGGCGCTGAGTAAATTAATGTAGCATACAGATACGACCATCTAAAGACATAAATCGTTTCTTTATTGGCAAAAAAAGGTTACATATCTATAAATAATGCCATAAAAGGAACGAGGCAAGTTAATCTACGAGAATAACAAAATTAGAATGGTAATTATACCATTCATGCTCCATAGATTTTAAAGCCTAAAATACATTACCAAGGAATTATTAAAGCTGCTATAAATTTGCAATAGCAATCAAATATAGAACCGACAAAACTGGAAAATACCCTTAACCTTATGTTCACAAATAACGAGGGTTTGGTACCGAACTTAGCGTGTTAAACACGGACCACAACTTAACTGAAGCTCAAGTCTGCATAAATACCGGTCCTAAGCAGCCCAACAAATCGTCACACGAGTATTAAATAAACAAAATATAACAAGCAACAAATTTAGTGGGAACAAATAAATTAAGGACCTCACTGAAACTTGGTGGGAATATTGTATAACATGAATTTAAGTCAAGGCGTCGAGAGAATCAACGACACTAGAAGATAATTCAGTCTCATTCCCTTAAGAAATAAAGAGAAGTTTGCAAATTAGAGAGACGTTCCGTCAATAGGCAAAGGTGAATACACGAATTCCTGAAAGGTTCTAGACTTTCTCGAGAACGAAAAGAAATACTGGTAAGATTAATAGAAAACAGACGCCAGTGAAATTTTAAAAATCCAAAATATCTTTTATCAACCACAAAATGCAAGGCAAAAATCACTTCTTTAATAGTTTGCTTTTTCTTAAGGGAACTTTTACTAATCACAACAAAGAAATGAGTAAAACACTGAAGATAAAAAAATGAAAAGTCCATTAAAATATTTAATAAATGAGACATTAAATTCTGCTATTTTTCACCTAGTCCTAAACCTTATTAAACCCCCCCTGCAGCAGTCGGCCTCAGACCAAAAACGTTCATCTCCATTTTCGTGTCTGTGCATTAAAGCGTAGACACAGAAGTCATCCGACACTCACTTAAAACAACGAATACTGACCCATTCCAAGGTGGTGGTAACAAAGTAATCGCTAAAGTACGGCGTGATAGTAATAACGTCACGCAAGATTTTTTTTAAATGGTGCTAAGAAACAACACTTCTAAACTCTCACTTAACCCAGAGCAACATGTGTTAAGGTCGCTCCTGCCTCTGGCAATTCTAGAACCAATATGGAATACCTTTGGATGCATTAGAAGACAAATAAAAGGACGTAGTAATTTGCACAGACTTCGCGATTCCCTTCGCTAAGTGTTGTATATTTGCACACAAAATAACTTAAAAAGAAATAACTGGAAAAGTAAACATGTGGATCTTTCTTCTAAATTAAACTTAAAGAATCGACAAAGTTAAAAGCTCCGCTGCTGAAGCCTCAGGAGTCGCGTAAATTCCATTATCATCCTCAAGTGTGACAGACGAAAATCATAGCAATGTATCATCTTAGCAGATGATGCGACAGATCTTCAAGATGACGTAAACCAGGTTTACAATCGGTCTACGGAAAACAAAACTATTTTCAACGAAAACAAATTCAAGTTACTCATTTATAAACGATTTATTTTATAAAAACGGATGACACCTCACAGTTTTGGTCAGAGTTTGTGCAAATCTTAAATTTTACTGAAATTATTAAAATAATGGAATCGTTGGAACGAGATCAATTACTGGAGAATGTTTTTCTGTGGTCGGCTTCAATCATTTATCATTGGTCGGCTTTAGTAAACCAAAGCGTCTCACTCTTTTTCATCTATATAAATTTAAATTTGCTAATTTTATTAAGTAAATCGTTTCCCATGTAATAACTAGAAAATTAATCTTTTGATCGGCATCAAACCCTAAATGCAGGTGCATCCTTATTGGAAGTAATTTTGCATTAACTTTGGGTTATATAGGTGCAATTTGTGTGTTTAACTTCACTTGGTTATCCTAAATTAAATCAACATAATTTATTTGTTTGTGCCTATAACATCCGTATGACCTCAAGACCTGGAGTCTACCTGAAGAGTTTTCCAAAGTCAACGGCCTAGAGGCCCGGTTCCACACCAGGCCTCCCGGTGGATGGCCCGATCAACTTGGTTGTTGGTGTTAGCTGCACAGTCTCCAGTGAATGCATCACAGTCCGGTTGATCAGGGAATGACTTGAAAAACTGTCCAGTTCTTTTTTAATACAGCCAGGGAGTTGTTAGTATTTTCCCTTCCCTTACGAGTAAGAGAGATTTTTGATAGAGATCCTTGACGAGTTTCAATAGTTTTTCTAGTGCCGGAACCCGGCCTTGGGCCAGGCTTGTCTGGTGAGAGGGAGGACACTGAAAAGTCTTAATCTCTTCACACTTATTGAGTTTGTTCTTAGAGTACACATTGCACTTTTGTTTTTTATTTGGGGTATTTTGCACCGTCTGACAAGACTCTTACTTTCATCGACAATTGTTTGTACGTATAAAGTTGGGACCAGTCCTTCTAGAACTTCCCAAGGGAAGATTATGTCTCTCGCACATTCTAGAGAACAGAGCAAGGGACTTCAAACGATCCCAGTAATTTAGGTATTTACCTGAATCAGGGCAGAGAGGGAAGGTTCTATATACATTCTCCAGGTCTGTAATTTCTCCTACTAGAACGAAGCTGTTAGAGTACAGCCTATCATTTTCCTTGCGGCTGTGATAGTGACACTGCTGTAGTCCTTGATTGCGAGATCTTCTGGCATGATCACTCCCAGGTCTCTCACATTAGTCTTAAGCTCTAGCGATGGATTCGAACTTGTTTCATAATCCGTTCCGGTATTCATTTCTTCAGTCTTTCCATAAACAAGTAACAAACTTATTGTTATTAACTGAAACTTATCCTCGTTGAACATCAAATTTTTGTCAGTGGCCTATTGAAAGAGTTTAATTATGACAGCATGAAGGTTTGTCGTGTCCTCAATAGATGTCACTCTCATACAGATTCTAGTATTAGCAAGTTAAGTTGGATTATTACGATATAGTTTTAATTTTTTAAAGATGTTTTTCTACCTCGACGAAATCAGTACTATAATTTTAATGAATAAGACACATGGGTAGCTTGTGCCAGTAGATCTGCTGCAGTGATTCTGACTAGCTCAGGCCAGTAGGTGACTTGGAATTGCATAGCACAGATCAGTAAGCCTGCGGCAGTGCTCCTTCTTATGTTCTCATGTAACACGGGGACACCTTTCCTAGATCGCGCAGCGACTGACATACATCTTGTGCTTCCATAACGAAATATGTCCTATAAAAACTATTCTCTACGAAAACCTCTTGATAAATGATGAGTAACTCACTGTTCACGCTGATACTCTTTCATCAAGCAACTAAGTAAGGAACCGCATCCATGTCTCACCAGCATAAAGTTAATTTTTTAAACTAATATCATTATCTACACCGCACCACCTGGAAGCCTCTTGATCAACACTAGAAAGCTTTGGAGGTTTCTTACACAGCGACACTGGATGCGACCGACATTCAGCTAATGCACAGGTACCTAATTATGCTGCTGAAAAGACAGGAGCAACGGGGTCACTAATAAGTTACTCTATACCCACGAACCCGCACTACAAAGCTACGCTATACCTAAACCCAAGTCAATTCTAGAGCCGTAAGGAGAGTGATAACGGAGACCTTAAGAACTTATGTTGAACCGCTCCAGAGAAGCAGTTACTGAAGATGTTGACTCATCAACCTCTGGTAACTCGTCCTTCTAAGTTAACGACGGTTTTATCTTTGTCTCAAGAAAGTTAATAAATGGACTGTAACACTAAACTGTGAGGGTGAGATTTTACCGCAGACTGTGTGAAGCTAATGCGAAGAATTAAATCGGACGAAGATTAAAAAAGGGGCCGAGGGGCTATTTATGAGGGGTAAAAACATTGAACCTGAAAAATTATGGAAAATAATATTTTCGTACCAAAAAATAGTGCATAATTCTGGCTACATGTTGATGTAATCAGCTTCTCTGTATCATATTTCTAAGTATGTTTTTCCAAAGATGTAAATTTCTTTTGTTTTTCCTATAATCAAGAGGGCCTGTTGACAATAGTGTTTTTGTTTGTTTGTTTTTACTACAAAAATATCGATTTTGATGATTGTTTCATTCAAAATAGTCTACATGGTAACTTCTGTGAGGACTAGAGGAGCAGAGTGAGATGGTGCTCAGAGCCAGAGTGAGAGATGGTGCCTCAGTAGCCAGAGTGAAGATGGTGCTCAGTAGCCAAGGAGATGGCTCAGAGCCAGAGGAGATGTGCCTCAGAGAGATGGAATGGTGCCAGAGCCAGGTCAACAAATGTTGGGTGTGCAACATGGTCAAATTTGGTGCGCCATTTCCATAGAGTTTTACATATAACAAAACTGTTAATAAAAGAGGAATAAGTTATTGGTATTATGTTCCCATACTTGAGAAGAGTATGTATAGGAGTGTCATAATTTTTTCAGATGTTATTGAGGAATGATGGTTCTATTACAATTTCAGCATTGATTTTAGATATGTCCTACTGTTTTGTTTTTATTGTTTTTTTCCTCCCAAAAAAGTCCTTAAAAAAAAAATTTAATTTTATTTTAATACAATCTATTGACATGTCTCTCAAAAGAAATTGAAATAAAGATAATCTAACTCTTTATCCTTCAACTGATGTCGACTAGAACATTGTATGTCTTACCAATTTTCTTGAGCAGGGAGGGTTTTATACCCTCCCACCTCTACATAAAATTTTGCAATATCTTGCAATTTTGCAACACAAAGTCAATTCACAAATATTGGTAAAGGGTGAAAATGCTGGTTAAATCACAGTATCAACGTTCATTGAAATTGAACCAAAAACAAAAAAATGAATGAATGATTCCACGGGCCCCTAATTAAGTAGGCCTGCATAGGGCTCTGGGCATGCTGCTATCCTGGTTCAGCAACTGGCTCCTGGAGTTTAACCCCACCAAATATAAAGTCATGAAAATTGGGGAAGATCAAAGAAGACCACAGACAGAGTACACGCTAAGGGGTCAAAGACTGCAAACCTCAATCAAGGAAAAGGATCCTAAGGTGAGTATAATACCGAGCACCTATCCTGAGGCGCACATTAACCAAATAACTGCTGCAGCATAGGGACGCCTGACAAACCTAAGAATAGCGTTTCCACTCCTTAGTAAGGAATAGTTCAAGACACTGTACACCGTGTACGTCAGGTCCATATTGGAGTATTCAGCACCTTTATGGAACCAAACCCGGTCAAGTACGTCATGAAATTAAAGAAAGTGCAAAAGTTTGCAACAAGACTAGTCCCGGAATTAAGGGGTATATGACCTATGAGGGAAATCGACCTGAAGCTTATTCACTGCAAAAAACATGGGTCCCCCTTACCTCCTTGGTCTTCAAAATACAGCCTCCCTTTAATACATTAAAACATTGAAGTTGCATGTTATAAATTTTGTTAATTGATATTAGTAACCTAATCCGAACCTAACCTATAAAACATATTTAAAAAAGTGAAAGAGACAAATACGTACATGAAAAACCTACGTAGGTGACTCACGAAATCGTAATGACACGATTGTAAACAAACCATACCACGGGTGGGGATAGAACCCGCGATCGGAGTCATAAAACTTGAGACCAACGCGTCGGTCTGGAGGTTTATGACTCTCTGACCGCGGGTTCTATCCCAACCCGTGATATGGTTTGTTTACCTTCGTAGGTGTTAAGATGACAGTCTCGACACAGTATCAAAAAAAATCTACTATCTGCAGAAAGATGGTGCAGACGAATACATGATGTTTAACGACAAGTTTCAGTTGCTTTGTTGTGGAAAAACGGAGGAAATGAAGGCTGAAATTTCCATGTGCGAGACCTTGGAGCGATAATGTCAGGAGATCGAACATTTATGGATCACAACAATGTTGCTATTGCTACTGCAAGAAAAATAATACGCCGAATAACTAGAACTTTCAAAACAAGAAGTGCTAAGACAATATATCCAGGCTGGATTACTGCTGTACGCTAACGGCTTCCCTCCAAGGAAAGGCTGCCATAAAAATTTCATCAAATACATAAACCATTGCAACCACGAAGTCTCAAATGTATTCCATGGAACATAAGCGAGAAAGGTACATTATAATTTACACTTGGAAAATCCGGGAGGGACTGGTCCCAAATTTGTACACTAAGATCACTCCATTTGAAAAAAAAATAAAAGTAGTAGATGTGCAAAGTACGCTGAAAAAGAGAGGAGAGAGAGAGAGAGAGAGAGAGAGAGAGAGAGAGAGAGAGAGAGAGAGAGAGAGAGAGAGAGAGAGAGAAAGAGAAAGAGAAAGAGAGAGAGAAAGAGAAAGAGAGAGAAAGAGAGAACTCGATAAGTGTGAGAGTTCCTACTTTTCAATGCCCTCCCTTGGTATATACCTCACCTTTGAAGAGTTTCGAGAGTTTCTCTACTCTCTTAGCCCGGCCATAGGCCAGACTCGTCTGGTGCATAAGGGAAATTTACAAACCACTGGCTCCCTTCAAGAAGGAATTCAAAAGTTCCTCAAAACAGCTCTGACCAGCCGGACTGTGGATCGTATATTGGGGTATATGTGGCCAGCAGCAACAGCCTGATTAATCAAGCCATTATCTACTGGGACGTTGACCCCCTGAAACGTCCTTCAGGTATCATACAGGCAACCACTAAGTAGGAGCCATGCCAGGCACTAGAAGCAGTGTGTCCCAAGCCGACGACTGAGATCAGTGTATCCCAAGCCGACGACTGAGATCAGTGTGTCCCAAGCCGACGACTGAGATCAGTGTGTCCCAAGCCGACGACTGAGATCAGTGTGTCCCAAGCCGACGACTGAGATCAGTGACCAAACGACGACTGAGACAGTGACCAATCCGACACTGGAGAACAGTGATCCTACAGCCGACGACTGAAATCAGTTCCTAGAGGACGACTGAGCACTGAGGACGTGTCCAATCGTCACTGAGACAGTGCTATCATCCTGAGAGGACAGTGACAATACAGTACTGAGAGGAACAGTGACACAATCATTCCTGAGAGGAACAGTGACCGACATACTGGAGACAGTGCTAGTCACCTGAGAGGAACAGTGACAATACAGTCACTGAGAGGAACAGTGACACAATACATCACTGAGAGGAACAGTGCACAATACAGTCACTGAGAGGAACAGTGACCAATACATCACTGAGAGGAACAGTGACAATACAGTCACTGAGAGGAACAGTGACACAATACAGTCACTGAGAGGAACAGTGACACAATACATTCACTGAGAGGAACAGTGACACAATACATTCACTGAGAGGAACAGTGACAATACAGTCACTGAGAGGAACAGTGACAATACAGTCACTGAGAGGAACAGTGACAATACATTCACTGAGAGGAACAGTGACACAATACAGTCACTGAGAGGAACAGTGACAATACAGTCACTGAGAGGAACAGTGACACAATACAGTCACTGAGAGGAACAGTGACAATACAGTCACTGAGAGGAACAGTGACATAATACAGTCACTAGAGGAACAGTGACCAATACAGTCACTGAGAGGAACAGTACACAATACAGTCACTGAGAGGAACAGTGACAATACATTACTGAGAGGAACAGTGAACAATAATCACTGAGAGGAACAGTGACACATACATTCACTGAGAGGAACAGTGACACAATACAGTCACTGAGAGGAACAGTGACAAATACAGTCACTGAGAGGAACAGTGACACAATACAGTCACTGAGAGGAACAGTGACACAATACAGTCACTGAGAGGAACAGTGACACAATACATTCACTGAGAGGAACAGTGACACAATACAGTCACTGAGAGGAACAGTGAACAATACATTCACTGAGAGGAACAGTGACACAATACATTCACTGAGAGGAACAGTGACACAATACATCACTGAGAGGAACAGTGACAATACAGTCACTGAGAGGAACAGTGACACAATACATTCACTGAGAGGAACAGTGACACAATAAGTCACTGAGAGGAACAGTGACACAATACAGTCACTGAGAGGAACAGTGACACAATACAGTCACTGAGAGGAACAGTGACACAATACATTCACTGAGAGGAACAGTGACACAATACATCACTGAGAGGAACAGTGACAAATACAGTCACTGAGAGGAACAGTGACACAATACAGTCACTGAGAGGAACAGTGACACAATACAGTCACTGAGAGGAACAGTGACACAACACAGTCACTGAGAGGAACAGTGACACAATACAGTCACTGAGAGGAACAGTGACACAATACAGTCACTGAGAGGAACAGTGACACAATACAGTCACTGAGAGGAACAGTGACACAATACATCACTGAGAGGAACAGTGACACAATACATTCACTGAGAGGAACAGTGACAAATACAGTCACTGAGAGGAACAGTGACACAATACAGTCACTGAGAGGAACAGTGACACAATACAGTCACTGAGAGGAACAGTGACACAATACATTCACTGAGAGGAACAGTGACACAATACATTCACTGAGAGGAACAGTGACACAATACAGTCACTGAGAGGAACAGTGACACAATACATTCACTGAGAGGAACAGTGACACAATACAGTCACTGAGAGGAACAGTGACACAATACATTCACTGAGAGGAACAGTGACAATACAGTCACTGAGAGGAACAGTGACAATACAGTCACTGAGAGGAACAGTGACACAATACAGTCACTGAGAGGAACAGTGACACATACAGTCACTGAGAGGAACAGTGACACAATCATCACTGAGAGGAACAGTGACACAATACAGTCACTGAGAGGAACAGTGACACAATACAGTCACTGAGAGGAACAGTGACAACACATACTGAGAGGAACAGCATACATCACTGAGAGGAACAGTGACACAATACATTCACTGAGAGGAACAGTGACACAATACAATCACTGAGAGGAACAGTGACACAATACATCACTGAGAGGAACAGTGACAATACATTCACTGAGAGGAACAGTGACATCAATGAGAGAACAGTGACACAAACATCACTGAGAGGAACAGTGAAATCACAAAATACAAGTCACTGAGAGGAACAGTGACACAACACAGTCACTGAGAGGAACAGTGACACAATACATTCACTGAGAGGAACAATGACAATACAATCACTGAGAGGAACAGTGACACAATACAGTCACTGAGAGGAACAGTGACACAATACAGTCACTGAGAGGAACAGTGACACAATACAATCACTGAGAGGAACAGTGACAATACATTCACTGAGAGGAACAGTGACAATACAATCACTGAGAGGAACAGTGACACAATACATTCACTGAGAGGAACAGTGACAATACAATCACTGAGAGGAACAGTGACACAAGCCAGTCTCAACAAGAATCGTTATTGACACTGACGCTCTAGGAAAACACAGTGTTAGGGTCTGTCACGCTGAAGTACTTAGTCTATCCAGCTCAGTCTGATCACACTGAGGCGAGAGGATATACTAAATACCCCCTTCCTGTAACTCAAGATCGATGAAAACCATCAGTGATACTAATATATGAACTCATATATTCCAGTTTTCCGTTTACTTTCCATTTTTTTTTGGTTTATTAGTCAGGAAAAATCATCAGAGAAGACGATGCCATGACCGTATAGCGGACTATGGCAGCGATGACTGCCTTAACTGTCCTGGACACACTAGCCAGAGTGCAGCCATAATGTTGACTTGTACGTAAGTACATTGGCTAACGTACTCAATATCGCCTTTATATATTTTCATTATTATAAACATCATTTAATAACTCAAATATATTGCAACTCTTTATGATGTTCAAAATGAACGTATCGATACTGGCCTATCCAGGGAATGATCTTCCAGCAGGACCTCACTGACCAACGAAGGTAAGATCTCACCTCCCTTTCTTCAGCTCGAATACATCAGCGAACTTCAAGGTGTCTCTTGTGTTAGTGCATTGTTCTGGCAGCTCCAGTGCCCTGAAGAACATCGCTCTCAGCTCACAGCAAGGCCTGCATGATGCTTGTTCTGGCAGCTCCAGGGCCCTGAAGAACATCGCTCACAGCTCACAGCAAGGCCTGCATGATGCCTTGTTCTGGCAGCTCCAGGGCCCTGAAGAACATCGCTCGCAGCTCACAGCAAGGCCTGCATGATGCATTGTTCTGGCAGCTCCAGGGCTCTGAAGAACATCGCTCGCAGCTCACAGCAAGGCCTGCATGATGCTTTGTTCTGGCAGCTCCAGGGCCCTGAAGAACATCGCTCTCAGCTCACAGCAAGGCCTGCATGATGCTTTGTTCTGGCAGTTCCAGGGCCCTGAAGAACATCGCTCGCAGCTCACAGCAAGGTCTGCATGATGCTTTGTTCTGGCAGCTCAGGGCCCTGAAGAACATCGCTCACAGCAAGGCCTGCATGATGCTTTGTTCTGGCAGCTCCAGGGCCCTGAAGAACATCGCTCTCAGCTCACAGCAAGGCCTGCATGATGCTTTGTTCTGGCAGCTCCAGGGCCCTGAAGAACATCGCTCGCAGCTCACAGCAAGGCCTGCATGATGCTTTTCTGGCAGCTCCAGGGCCCTGAAGAACATCGCTCGCAGCTCACAGCAAGGCCTGCATGATGCTTTGTTCTGGCAGCTCCAGGGCCCTGAAGAACATCGCTCGCAGCAAGGCCTGCATGATGCCTTGTTCTGGCAGCTCCAAGGCCCTGAAGAACATCGCTCTCAGCTCACAGCAAGGCCTGCATGATGCTTTGTTCTGGCAGCTCCAGGGCCCTGAAGAACATCGCTCGCAGCAAGGCCTGCATGATGCCTTGTTCTGGCAGCTCCAGGGCCCTGAAGAACATCGCTCGCAGCAAGGCCTGCATGATGCCTTGTTCTGGCAGCTCCAGGGCCCTGAAGAACATCGCTCGCAGCAAAGCCTGCATGATGCTTTGTTCTGGCAGCTCAGGGCCCTGAAGAACATCGCTCACAGCAAGGCCTGCATGATGCCTTGTTCTGGCAGATCCTGGGCCCTGAAGAACATCGCTCACAGCAAGACCTGCATGATGCCTTGTTCTGGCAGCTCCATGGCCCTGAAGAACATCGCTCACAGCAAGGCTTGCATGATGCCTTGTTGTGGCAGCTCCAGGGCCCTGAAGAACATCGCTCACAGCAAGGCCTGCATGATGCTTTGTTCTGGCAGCTCCTGGGCCCTGAAGAACATCGCTCACAGCAAGGCCTGCATGATGCCTTCCTATAGAAATCGCTTCCTGAGAGATGACTCAACATTTTTCCCCTAACATATCCTGTAATCCTGTATATTGCATAACATGAAACAGGTTTTTCCAGCACATGAAGCATAGGAAAAAGATAACAGAAAAATTTACTGTCCGCATAGAGGCTATACTCGATTGAAAACTATCTAGTGTTAACCAGATGTTTGAGGCAAGGAAAGTAGAGCAGAATAATGAGATGTAACATTAATATAAAAGATAAGGAAAGGAAAAATGAAGAAGACATTCAACATGAGAAATGTCCCTCCATTATCAGTGTCTGCTGGGACAACGTTACCCGTTCAGCCTTAATGGGTTGTGGAAGACTCTGAGCCCAAGATTCATCTCTATATTCAAGAATCTTGCTGCTGGCGACGTCGAGGTGCAAAACATCATTAGAATTGGGGAGTGTGTGTGTGCGTGTGTGTGTGTGTGTGTGTGTGTGTGTGTGTGTGTGTGTGTGATGTGTGTATGTGTGTATGTGTATGTGTGTATGTGTGTGTGTGTGTGTGTGTGTGTGTGTGTGTGTGTGTGTGTGTGTGTGTGTGTGTGTGTGTGTACTCACCTATTTGTACTCACCTATTTGTGGTAGCAGGGGTCGAGACTCAGCTCCTGGCCCCGCCTCTTCACTGGTCGCTACTAGGTCACTCTTCCTGCCTGAGTGTATATATGTGTGTGTATGCATGTGTGTGTGTGTGTGTGTGTGTGTACTCACCTATTTATACTCACCTATTTGTGGTAGCAGGGGTCGAGACTCAGCTCCTGGCCCCGCCTCTTCAATGATCGCTACTAAGTCCTCTCTCTCCCTGCTCAATGAGCTTTATCATACCTCGTCTTAAAGCTTATGGTTCCTGCCTCCACTACCTCACTTTCCAGACTATTCCACTTCCTGACAACTCTGACTGAAGAAATACTTCCTAACATCCATTTGACTCATCTGTGTCTTCAAATTCCAATTGTTTCTGTGTCCCATCTCTGGAACATCCTGTCTCTGTCCACCTTAAATATTCCTCGCAATATTTTTTATGTCGTTATCATGTCTTCCCTAACCCTCTTGTCCTCCAGTATCGGCAGGCTGATTTCCCTTAACCTTTCTCGTAGGACATTCCTCTTAGCTCTGGAACTAGTCTTGTTGGAAACCTTTGCACTTTCTCTAATTTCTTGACGTGCTTAAACAGGTGTGGGTTCCAAACTGGAGCTGCATACTCCAGTATGGGCCTGACGTACACGGTATACAGTGTCTTGAACGATTCCTTACTGAGGTATCGGAACGATATTCTCAGGTTTGCCGGGCGCTCATATGTTGTAGCAGTGTGTGTATGTGTGTGTGTATGTGTATGTGTGTGTTTGTGTGTTAGTTACCATTTTGTCCTAGGCACATGTCGATTAGACACTAGGCCTGTTGTATATATGTGTGTGTGTGTGTGTGTGTGTGTGTGTGTGTGTGTGTGTGTGTGTGTGTGTGTGTGTGTGTGTGTGTGTTATGTGTGTGTACTCGCCTAGTTGTACTCACCTAGTTGTGGTTGCAGAGGTTGAGTCCCAGTTCGTGGCCCCGCCTTTTCGCTGGCCGCTACTAGGTCACTCTTCCCGCTCCATGAGCTTTATCATACCTCTTATTAAAGCTATGTATGGATCCTGCCTCCACTACATCACTTCCCAGACTTCCATTTCCTGACAACTCTGTGACTGAAGAAATACTTCCTAACATCCCTGTGATTCATCTGAGTCTTCAACTTCCAACTGTGACCCCTTGTTGCTGTGTCCCATCTCTGGAACATCCTGTCTCTGTCCACCGTTGATATACCTTTGAAGAATTTCGAGAGTTTATCTACTCTCTGAGCCCGGCCATGGGCCAGGCTCGTCTGGTGCTTGCCTAGTCAACCAGGCTGTTGCTGCTGGAGGCCCGCTGCCGCACATATCCATCACAGCCTGGTTGATCTGGCACCCGATGAAGATACTTGTCCAGTTTCCTCTTGAAGGCTTCTACACTGGTTCCAGCCGTGTTTCGGATATCTTCTGGTAAGATGTTGAATAGTCTGGGACCCCGGATGTCTATTCCTCTCAGTATCTTGTATGTCGTTTTCATATCCCCCTATCTCTCCTGTCCTCCAGTGTCGTCAGGTCGATTTCCCTTAACCTCTCCTCGTAGGACATACCCCTTAGCTCCGGGACCAGTCTAGTTACAAACCTTTGCACTTTCTATAGTCTCCTTACGTGCTTGGCTAGGTGTGTTTTCCAAACTGGTGTGTGTGTGTGTACTCACCTAGTTGTGGTTGCAGGGGTCGATTCATAGCTCCTGGCCCCGCCTCTTCACTGGCCGATACTGTGTGGGTGTGTGTGTGTGTGTGTGTGTTTGTTTGTGTGTGTGTGTGTGTGTGTGTGTGTGTGTGTGTGTGTGTGTGTGTACTCACCTAATTGTGGTTGCAGGGATCGATTCACACCTCCTGGCCCCGTCACTTCACTGGTCGCTACTAGGTCTCTTTCCTTGCTCCATGAGCTTTATCATACCTCTTCTTAAAGCTATGTATGGATCCTGCATCCACTACAACACTTTCCAGACTATTCCACTTCCTGACTTCCCTGTGATTAATCAGAGTCTTCAACTTCCAACTGTGACTCATTGTTGCTGTGTCCCATTTCTGGAACATCCGTCCCTGTCCACCTTGTCGATTCCTCTCAGTAATTTATATGTCGTTATCATATTCCCCCTCCCTCTCCTGTCCTCCAGTGTCGTCAGGTCGATTTCCCTTAACCTCTTCTCGTAGGACATGCCCCTTAGCTCCGGCCAGGTGTGGGTTCCAAACTGGAGCTGCATACTCCAATATGGACCTGACGTACACGCTGTACAGGGTCCGGAACGATTCCTGACTGAGATGTCGGAATGCTGTTCTCATGTTTGCTAGTCACCCATATCCTGCAGCAGTTATTTGGTTGATGTGAGCCGTAGGAGATGTGCTCGGTATTATACTCATGTGTGTGTGTGTGTGCGCGCGTGCACACACACAACTCATCCTCACAACATTCATGATGTGCGTGTCAGTTTCAACATTACCACATTTTAATTTTATTTGCAAATAAATAAACGTCTCTATAGGATAATGTAGTCTTTCCTAACTTAATCTTATCATCAACTGAAGGTAGAAGTCATGTAAGAAAACAAACGAATTCGTTAGACAGTAGGAGGCTTGGTGTTCTGACCCCCGGGGAAACCTTCGTTAGACAGTAGAAGGCTTGGTGTTCTGACCCCCGGGGAAACCTTCGTTAGACAGTAGAAGGCTTGGTGTTCTGACCCCGGGAATCCTTCGTTAGACAGTAGGAGGCTTGGTGTTCTGACCCTTGGGGAATCCTTCGTTAGACAGTAGAAGGCTTGGTGTTCTGACCCCGGGAATCCTTCGTTAGAACAGTAGGAGGCTTGGTGTTCTGACCCCGGGAATCCTTCGTTAGACAGTAGGAGGCTTGGTGTTCTGACCCCGGGAATCCTTCGTTAGACAGTAGGAGGCTTGGTGTTCTGACCCCGGGGAATCCTTCGTTAGACAGTAGGAGGCTTGGTGTTCTGACCCCCGGGAATCCTTCGTTAGACAGTAGGAGGCTTGGTGTTCTGACCCCGGGAATCCTTCGTTGACAGTAGGAGGCTTGGTGTTCTGACCCCGGGAATCCTTCGTTAGACAGTAGGAGGCTTGGTGTTCTGACCCCCGGGGAATCCTTCGTTAGACAGTAGGAGGCTTGATGTTCTGACCCCGGGAATCCTTCGTTAGACAGTAGGAGGCTTGGTGTTCTGACCCCGGTAAACCTTCGTTAGACAGTAGGAGGCTTGGTGTTCTGACCCCGGGAATCCTTCGTTAGACAGTAGAAGGCTTGGTGTTCTGACCCCGGGGAATCCTTCGTTAGACAGTAGGAGGCTTGGTGTTCTGACCCCGGGAATCCTTCGTTAGACAGTAGGAGGCTTGGTGTTCTGACCCCGGGGAATCCTTCGTTAGACAGTAGAAGGCTTGGTGTTCTGACCCCCGGGGAATCCTTCGTTAGACAGTAGGAGGCTTGGTGTTCTGACCCCCGGGGAATCCTTCGTTAGACAGTAGGAGGCTTGGTGTTCTGACCCCGGGAATCCTTCGTTAGACAGTAGGAGGCTTGGTGTTCTGACCCCGGGAATCCTTCGTTAGACAGTAGGAGGCTTGGTGTTCTGACCCCCGGGGAATCCTTCGTTAGACAGTAGGAGGCTTGGTGTTCTGACCCCCGGGGAATCCTTCGTTAGACAGTAGGAGGCTTGGTGTTCTGACCCCCGGGGAATCCTTCGTTAGACAGTAGGAGGCTTGGTGTTCTGACCCCGGGAATCCTTCGTTAGACAGTAGGAGGCTTGGTGTTCTGACCCCCGGGGAATCCTTCGTTAGACAGTAGGAGGCTTGATGTTCTGACCCCCGGGGAATCCTTCGTTAGACAGTAGGAGGCTTGGTGTTCTGACCCCCGGGGAATCCTTCGTTAGACAGTAGGAGGCTTGGTGTTCTGACCCCCGGGGAATCCTTCGTTAGACAGTAGGAGGCTTGGTGTTCTGACCCCCGGGGAATCCTTCGTTAGACAGTAGGAGGCTTGATGTTCTGACCCCGGGAATCCTTCGTTAGACAGTAGGAGGCTTAGTGTTCTGACCCCGGGGAATCCTTCGTTAGACAGTAGGAGGCTTGGTGTTCTGACCCCGGGAATCCTTCGTTAGACAGTAGGAGGCTTGGTGTTCTGACCCCGGGGAATCCTTCGTTAGACAGTAGGAGGCTTGATGTTCTGACCCCCGGGAATCCTTCGTTAGACAGTAGGAGGCTTGGTGTTCTGACCCCGGGAATCCTTCGTTAGACAGTAGGAGGCTTGGTGTTCTGACCCCGGGAATCCTTCGTTAGACAGTAGGAGGCTTGGTGTTCTGACCCCCGGGAATCCTTCGTTAGACAGTAGGAGGCTTGGTGTTCTGACCCCGGGAATCCTTCGTTAGACAGTAGGAGGCTTGGTGTTCTGACCCCGGGAATCCTTCGTTAGACAGTAGGAGGCTTGGTGTTCTGACCCCCGGGGAATCCTTCGTTAGACAGTAGAAGGCTTGATGTTCTGACCCCCGGGGAATCCTTCGTTAGACAGTAGGAGGCTTGGTGTTCTGACCCCCTGGGAATCCTTCGTTAGACAGTAGGAGGCTTGGTGTTCTGACCCCCGGGGAATCCTTCGTTAGACAGTAGAAGGCTTGATGTTCTGACCCCCGGGGAATCCTTCGTTAGACAGTAGGAGGCTTGGTGTTCTGACCCCCTGGGAATCCTTCGTTAGACAGTAGGAGGCTTGGTGTTCTGACCCCCGGGAATCCTTCGTTAGACAGTAGAAGGCTTGATGTTCTGACCCCCGGGAATCCTTCGTTAGACAGTAGGAGGCTTGGTGTTCTGACCCCCTGGGAATCCTTCGTTAGACAGTAGGAGGCTTGGTGTTCTGACCACCGGGGAATCCTTTCACGTAACTACAGCTCTGCTGAAGCTAAGATGCATCATGCTGATATAGCAGTGTTTTCTAGCTGTGATAACTAAGTCAAATTTTAAAACAAAATGTGCAATTTAGAAACTCTGATGTAGAATTCAGCTGAAAGTAGGAATCAGAGTTTCACTGGAAGAAAATCAGTAAAGTTTACTGAAAATCCAGCGAGTCATTGTCCTATGCTTAGAAATATCAATTGTTTTTAACAAGTTTGAATTTGAAAAAAAATTGTCATCATTATGGAACACTAATAATTTACATTTTTGTAAATATTTATATAAATATGTATAAATGAAGGCAACGCTTGCCAAGGTGACGTATACCAAAGTATTTCAACGAACAGAGACCAGTGTTGCATAGCTATAAAGAATCCACTTATGCAAAACAATCACGGAGGGAGTTGAATGATAGCTCTAGGCCTTTCGTGTTGCAGTCAACACATCAGGAGCTTGCAATGCTGCAGAAAAGAGGTGATGGTCCATGAAAATACGATCACAGGGAACGTCTTTGCTGGAGTGAGCAAAGGGGGTTCTCTGTGATCGTATTTGCTTGGACCTTCTTTTTCTACAACATTGCAAGTTCCCGACATGGTGACTGCAACACGAAAGGCCTAGAGCTATCATTCAACCTTCCCCGTGGTTCTTTTGCATCTTGTATCGCTTGTTCGCGATATTTTCAGAATCCACTTATATAGATTCTTCCAATGGAAAATTCTAATGCCATACACAACCTTCACTAGGGAAGTGCCTTGATCCTTTTGGCAAACGTTTGATCCGAGGAATCTGAGGCACCACCTTACTGTATATCCACCAGGCCTTGTAAGAAGACCCCTACATAATGCTCCTCCCCTTGAACGGCATAATGTACTGTGGAAAACTTAACTAACAAGTAATATTAAATGGTATTATCCAGCACATCGCCTGGTATTATCCAGCACGTCACCTGGTATTATCCATCACCTGGTATTATCCATCACCTGGTATTATCTTGCACATCACCTGGTATTATCCAGCACATCACCTGGTATTATCCAGCACATCACCTGGTATTATCCAGCACATCACCTGGTATTATCCAGCACATCACCTGGTATTATCCAGTACATCACCTGGTATTATCCAGCACATCACCTGGTATTATCCAGTACATCACCTGGTATTATCCAGCACATCACCTGGTATTATCCAGCACATCACATTCGGTACTGTACAAAAATTCTGTTTGTTTTTTTCACTAATTATTTCAAGATTCGGTTAAAGAGTTACAACGAGGTGGTGGAGTTGCCCTTGGTGATGGAGTTGCACTTGGTGGTGGAGTTGCACTTGGTGGTGGAGTTGCACTTGGTGGTGGAGTTGCACTTGGTGGTGGAGTTGCACTTGGTGGTGGAGTTGCACTTGGTGGTGGAGTTGCACTTGGTGGTGGAGTTGCACTTGGTGGTGGAGTTGCACTTGGTGGTGGAGTTGCACTTGTGGTGGGGTTGCATGGTGATGGAGTTGCACTGGTGGTGGAGTTGCACTTGGTGGTGGAGTTGCACTTGGTGGTGGAGTTGCACTTGGTGGTGGAGTTGCACTTGGTGGTGGAGTTGCACTTGGTGGTGGAGTTTTACTTGGTGGTGGAGTTGCACTTGGTGGTGGAGTTGCACTTGGTGGTGGAGTTGCACTTGGTGGTGGAGTCCTCTCCAACCAACACTATATAAGCACTACTATTACTGTTATTATCACTACTGCAAAAGGAATTATAAAATACTACTACTACTACTACTACTAAATGAGGTGACTAAGACATTAACTGCATAAATATTCACTGAAATAAAAAATAAGGGTGGGGGGGGAAGAGCACAGTGAGTCTACAATATTTTTAAAGAGAGAATTTATAAATAAAACTGGAAATTAGGTGAACTAATGACATCACTGTAAAAACTGATCTGCACGCAATATGAGATACTAGTCGAGTAAGGAGTACTTGGGTGGCTAGGAAGTGCCTGCACTCAGGTGCCACAGAATAATAATAATAACATGAAATTAAGTGAACTAAGTGCACATTCAATCTGCCATAAATATTCACTGAAATCTGAACACGCAAAAAAAAAAAAATCAACAAATACAAATGTACTGAAAGTGAGATTGTGTGGCACTCACCTCCTCAAGTGCCACAGTGAAAAACAACAGATCCTGGCAATCACCTTCTTGAAACACCGGAGACATTCTACTAAGTAAACACTGGGAATGGAAGAACACCGCAACACTGTGACTAGTACATTTTGTGTACGGTACAGGTTAGCATTACAGATACATAAACTAATGATCCTAATACTTTTTTTAGCTACCAGCATGTATATACACTAGGTAAAAATATGTAAAACACACGTACATAAACTATGTTCACGCATATGTGTATGGATACTAGGTCAGCATTACAGGATATCGGAAGTTATGTAAATATTATCTGGGAACTTTTCGCAGACTTGCACCAGGCCACGGGGCTTATAGGAGGGAGGAGGGAAGGGGAGTGAGAAGGAGAGAAAGAGGGAGAGGGAAAGGAAGAAAGAGAGGGAGAGAGAATTTATATAGGTGTGGGCGGGATGAAGGATGAGAGGTCATCCAAGTGAACTAGAAGGAAGAGCAGATTTCCCTGTGATTTACCACTAACCGGTTTCGAGGGTTTTTCTACCCTACAGCCAAACCTGCAGCGACCGCCTGGTCAACCAGGCTGTTTGTGCTAGCGGCACACAACCCGGCTGTTTCGACTCTTGTAGCTGGCAGCTCTCAAGCTTCTTGAAAACCTATGTTGTCATTCCGTCAGTATTCCAGGTCTGTTGTGTTTCCTGCCTTGAAAGACGCTGTGAGCACAGGACAACGCTGTGAGCACAGGACAACGCTGTGAGCACAGGACAACGCTGTGAGCACAGGACAACGTTGTGAGCACAGGACAACGCTGTGAGCACAGGACAACGCTGTGAGCACAGGACAACGCTGTGAGCACAGGACAACGTTGTGAGCACAGGACAAAGCTGTGAGCACAGGACAACGCTGTGAGCACAGGACAACGCTGTGAGCACAGGACAACGCTGTGAGCACAGGACAAAGCTGTGAGCACAGGACAACGCTGTGAGCACAGGACAACGCTGTGAGCACTAGGACAACCTGTGAGCACAGGACAAAGCTGTGAGCACAGGACAACGCTGTGAGCACAGGACACGCTGTGAGCACAGGACAACCTGTGAGCACAGGATCAACCTGTGAGCACAGGACAACGTTGTGAGCACAGGACAACGCTGTGAGCACAGGACAACGTTGTGAGCACAGGACAACGCTGTGAGCACAGGACAACGCTGTGAGCACAGGACAACGCTGTGAGCACAGGACAACGCTGTGAGCACAGGACAACGCTGTGAGCACAGGACAAAGCTCAAGTCGTGAAAATTATTTGAAAATTATCTTCATTAGCGTTGATTCCCTTATTTAGAAAGTTCTAATACTTCATCCAGTCATTTTCCTGGTGTTTGCTGCACTTGTTTTACTGTGTTTTTCAAGTGCCAGTTCCTCTGACATTATTCCCAAAACTTGCCTCTTTCTTACGTCACGTGATATGGTCTGGCTTGCGTTTCATGATATGGTCTGGCTTACGTCACATCATATGGTCTGGTTACGTCACATGATATGGTCTGGTTACGTCACATGATATGGTCTGGCTTACGTCACGTGATATGGTCTGGCTTACGTCACGTGATATGGTCTGGCTTACGTCACGTGATATGGTCTGGCTTACGTCACATGATATTGTCTGGCTTACGTCACGTGATATGGTCTGGCTTACGTCACATGATATGGTCTGGCTTGCGTTCTGTATATTGCGCTCCTTTATGGGTCTTCAATACTCCCATACCAAAGCAGATGAAATTTGTCACACTTAAAACATCATGTTATATTAATCTAATTTATCGAGGTGACCGTCATACGTTGGTATGTCAGCAAAAGATGATACGAAGCTGTGGTTAGTGATCTCGTCTGTACCAGCTGCTAGTATGAAAAACAGTAGCGGTGACAGGACCCTACCTAGGAGTATTGTACCTATTATTTATTGATGACACTGCACTTATTACTATCTCTCTGCAGGATATTTGAATATCCATTTCTCTCATTTTCTTGTTACACCACATGTCACTTTATGAGCTAATACTCTAAGGTCGAATTTACCAAATTATTTTGCAAATTCCGTGCGGAGTATCAGCGTTTGTTTACCGTCTAAGGTCTCCGTAATTTTGTCGCAGTGATCTAATAACTGTGATAGACACGAACTTCCTCTTTTTAAAGACATGTTGACTTGGGTCTTATAACTCAGGTTTCTCCAAGAAATTAGTAGGAAGAGCAAGCAAAATGAAGGAGGTAGGAGGAAAAGGGATGAAGAAGAGGTAGGAGGAAAAGTTGAGACAGACAGAATTAGGTAGGAGTAAATGGTAAGAAAGAATGAAGGTAGGAGGAAAAGAAAAGGCAGGACGTAGGAGGAAAGAGTGGAGGGAAAAGAGGTAGGACTAGGGAAGAAGAGAATGAAGGAGGTAAGAGGGACTGAAGAGAGAAAGTAAGATAAAAGCAGAGAGAATGAAGTAAGAGGAGGCAAGGTGAGAAGTGAAGGAGGTAAGAGGAGGCAAGGTGAGAAGTGAAGGAGGTAAGAGGAGGCAAGGTGAGAAGTGAAGGAGGTAAGAGGAGGCAAGGTGAGAAGTGAAGGAGGTAAGAGGAGGCAAGGTGAGAAGTGAAGGAGGGCAGTAAGAGGAAAGAAGGAAGAACAGAATCAACTTAGTCAAGAATTATTCTGGTTCTCTGACCCACAAAGAAACTCAGTTAATGAATGGTAAATTAATCAATGTCAACAACTGCAGAGGGAGCATAGGGAGCAGAGGGAGCATAGGGAGCATAGGGAGCATAGGGAGCATAGGGAGCAGAGGGAGCATAGGGAGCAGAGGGAGCATAGGGAGAAGAGGGAGCAAAAGGAGCATAGGGAGCATAGGAAGCACAGGGGGCAGAAGGAATAAATAAACATAGTGAAAGATAAGAGGGAGGGAGAGGAAGAGATAGAGGGAGGGAGAAAGGAGAAGAGAGAGAGATAACAAACTGCAGAGATACAGAAGGGTAGATACAAAGAGAGAAAAAAGATATATAGGAAGAGTGAGAGAGAAGAAAATGGGAGTATAAAATAAGGGGAAATATATGGAGGAAGAAACAAGAGAGAGTGACATGGGGAAGGTGGAAGAGAGAGAGAGAGAGAGAGAGAGAGAGAGAGAGAGAGAGAGAGAAGAGAGCAAATGAAGGGATATAGACAGAGAAAGGGGAAGAGATTAGAGAAAAGACGTGTGATCTCATACTTATTCCTGACTAAAGTTTGACCAAGCGGGGTGGAGAGTGAGACGAGAGCCTTTTGCTTTTCTCATCTCTCCACTCACCATACATTGAAAAGCCACTATACCTGGAGAGGGTTCAGGGGGTCAATGCCCCCTCTGCCCGGTCTGAGACCAGGTCTCATAGGCTATTTAAATGTTTCTGTATCAGCAGAGATTGAAAGTTGAATCCAAATTGAGTACTTCCGAAATTTCTGAACGAAAGGAAATGATACTTTGGGAAAACGTTTCCCTATGACAAAACTCTACATGGTGCGGCACATTGCCACAGTTGGTTTTGAAGTCTGAATTTCTTTCACCACAGAGTGAAATGTCATATATTGTCTGCATTTCCCACTTTAATCACCAACAACAGTAGCAGTAAACCCGCAGGGGCCTACACCACCTGCAAAATATGGATTAATCAGATTTGAACAGTAGCAAACTGTACCTCAAGAACCCGAGGCAAGACAGTATCAAATTTCAATCCCTATCCAACTTTTCCCTGGAGGGTATACCGGGGGTCAACGCCCCCCTCGCCCCTGCCCCAGACCAGGCCTCCCAGTGGATCCCAGTAGATGAGGGCTTGATCAACCAGGCTGTTACGAGTGACGGCATGCAGTCCGACATACAAAACACAGTCCGGTAGCTCAGGAAGTGACTTTAGAAACGTATCCAGTTTCCTCTTGAAGACAGACAGACACATCGATAATCTTCCTTAAGTGTGATGGGAGGCTTTTGAATAATCTTGGGCCCCTTACACATATTGTCTTGTCTCAAGAGCTCTCGAGGAATCCTTGCTTTTCATTAGGGATATTTTACACCGATTGCTGAACATCTTGTTCAGCAAACAGTGCAATTTTTCCAAGTGTAAATTATGATGCATCTTTCTCGCCTTCGTTCCAAGGAGTACAGGTTAAGATACTTCAAACTTTCCCAGTAATTTAGGTGATGGACTGAATAAATACAGTGAAGATTCTCTGTTGTCTCTAGATCTACAATTAAAAGGAACTGCTTGAGTTCAACAAAATTCCCGCCTATAGAAACAAGAACCTTAAAGAGAATCATTGGCTTGGCATCCCTTGTTTTGAAGTTTCTTATGATTCATCCTATCATTTTCCTCGCGGTTTTGATATTGACATGGTTGACTCTTTGACAGGATACCTGATGGAGTTTTCCAGGATCATCGCCCCCACGACCTGGTCCCAGTCTAGGACTCCTGGTCTATCAAGGCCTGATCAACCAGGCTGCTACTGCTCCCTGCATGTAGTCCATCGTACGAATCACAACCCGGCTGATCAGGAAGCTGGTCAAGAGCAAACAATCAATTACAAACACAGAGTTTTGAGCTAAAAAGATATTCCAAAACGTCACTCATATAACATTATGAAAACATCATCCAACTTTTTACTGGGCAAGTATGAAAACGGCAGGATATCAAAATACTGAGAGTATAAGTCTAAAGTATAAGTGTCTGAAAGAGCAATTTACTCTTACACACTTTGTTTCTCAAACATTTGTGTAAAGAAAGAAACTAATCTACAATATTGTGTATTCTACCTTTCACTATTCAATAAGAAACTATAAAAAATAATTGGAACTTGTTTCAAGCGTCCTTTTGAATTCCACAGCGTCATATTTTACCAGGCTTCCATGAATCACTTTGTTATGCCTTCCCAGTAAAATGCTCCACCCAAACTGTTTACATTCCAGTCTGCCAGCCAGTGGGAATTGAGATATGACGGTTATATCATAGATGACACAGCATCCAGAGAACTTACTAGCGCTACCTGTAGCTTCATTACACGCTGCCATATTTACCATGCTTGCAAGCATCACTTCTTTATGCCTGCAAGATAAAAGGCATAAACATCACTCAGTCAAAAATGGCACACATGCAAGTCAAAAGTCACCCATGAAGTCCAAAACGTCACCCACGAGTGGCCTAAAAAAAAATGTCCCCCATGAATGGTCAAAATCGTCACCATGAATGGCATCCCAAAAACTGTGCAGGTAATCAGTTGAGTAATTGCAAGCCATTGAATCAGCAACACAAAGCATGAATGAACAATGGATGGTAGGGAGGGAAGAAGAGAGGGAGAAAGAGGGAGAAGAGAGAGAGACAGAGAGGGGTGGAGGGGAGGGAAGGACGGAGTGGGTGACATCACTGGCAACTGCTTGCAGGATACTAGGTGCAATTACTACCACAAGGGAGACATCAAGAAGACCAACCACTGTCGTAACAAAACGGAATTTGTCAGACAGGGTCACCAGTTCTTCGGAGATTTATTCTTAGAACAAACCAGCAGGATCTGGGACTTGGGAAACACACACGTCACCCACCCAGCTACTCCTCTCTCGGCTTCAATCGTTCTCATTTGCTCGACAGTAATGGATGAAAGATTCTGTATGAGGCACAAGTACGTTCACACCTTCCTTGGACTGCATGCTCCCCTCCCCCCCAGTCTCATCTACGACTTCTTGACAGAATAGAAAACAGAGTAAGACGACTCATCTCTCTCCAGAACCCAGCCTGGACAGATCTGTCATCTCAGAGAAGCCTTCAATATGGGAGGGATGTGGGTAGCCTTACTGTTACGAACAATGCCAATGTTGTCTAGGTACCACGCTTGGCTCTTCTCCGCGGACAGCGAGAAGTGAGCTTCTACACAACAAGACGGGCAGCAAACAGCAACTACACTCTTGTAGTACCCTTCTTAAGAATATCACTTCATTTGAGATCATTTATTCCAGGGATGACTAGTCTGAAACATATTCGTACAGCATAATGACGATGATAAAGTCAGTTGACGAAATGAAATCGCTGGCCCACAGATGGCTCCAACTTCATCCTGTTCCCTATTGTATGTATCCTAACAATAAAAAGGTTTTTCAAGTGAGCTAATGTAGGCAACAGCTCTTAGCTTGTAAATATAGGAAATCTTAATCTAACCCTGTATAACGCTTGCGTAAAGAGAAAGAAGAGAGAGAGAGAAAGGAGAGAGAGAGAGAGAAAGAAGAGAGAGAGAAAGAAGAGAGAGAGAAAGAAGAGAGAGAAAGACGAGAGAGAGAGAGAGAGAGAGAGAGAGAGAGAGAGAGAGAGAGAGAAGAGAAAAGAGAGAATGAGAGAATGAGAGAGAGAGAGAGAGAGAGAGAGAGATGAGAGAGAATGAGAGAGAATGAGAGAGAGAGAGAGAGAGAGAGAGAGAGAGAGAGCTAATGTATGTTCCATGTTTCCGGTGGCCGGATATAAAATATGGGCCAAACTTTGGACTAAAAAATTCCTGACTGGCGAATTTAACTCCACATTTAGTATTCAGTGAGGTGCTCACATGTCATGCGGGGCAGACAGGCCGACGTATATCGCTGTTTGTTGACTTAAACGTCCCACGCACACCACCACGCAAACAAAATCAACAGATAATGTATAATGCAACTCATTATAAACACACCTATGGACAACAAACTCACGAGAATGTTTCAAACGAATATTCGTACATAATTATTCAAGTGTCTGGTGTAAACGTCATAACACGCACGCACGCACCAGCATGCACGCACGCACCAGCATGCACGCACGCACCAGCATGCACGCACGCACCAGCATGCACGCACGCACCAGCATGCACGCACGCACCAGCATGCACCAGCATGCGCAGCACCAGCATGCCGCACGCATCGCAGCATGCACGAGCACCAGCATGCACGCACGCACCAGCATGAGCACGGCAACCTCAAGATCACGCAAGCACTAGCATGCAGCACGCACCAGCATGCACGCACGCACCAGCATGCACGCAGCACCAGCATGCCACGCACGCACCAGCATGACGCACCACCAGATGAGCACGCACCAGCATAAGCACGCCAGCATGCACGCACGACTCACATGACCACCACCAGCATGCACGCACGCACCAGCATGCACGCACGCACCAGCATGCACGCACGCACCAGCATGCACACGCACCAGCACACGCACGCACACATGCACGAGCACAGCATGCACTGACGCACCAGCATGCACGCAGCACCAGCATGCAGCACGCACAGCTACGCACACTGCACGCACCAGCATGCACGCACGAGCCTGCACGCACGAGCATGCACGCACGAGCATGCACGCACGAGCCTGCGTGTAGAAAATCAAGAGTAGACATGACCAGAGGAATATAAAAATACAAGAGGAGTGACGGGGATGTTAGGAAGCACTTGTGTCATGTGACGGGAAACAATGGAATAAGTGGAAACATTCATGTGACAGGAACCAGGATAAAATCCTAGCCGATTGATTGCAAGTTGAAAGGCGGAGCCAGGAGCTAAAACACAACTATAAATAGGAAGGAACACACACACACACACACACACACACACACACACACACACACACACACAGCCCTTAAAGGGGTGCAGCAGGAGCAATGCATCCAGGCCCCTGAATAAAAAGGGTCGCAAATCTCAAAAAAGAGTGCCCTTTAGTGCCAAACTGAGAGCCTCAGGCACACCTTGAAAATATTTAGTGTGGGATTGGGAAAAAAATTCTTTGTTCTTGATGTAAGGCATTAAAGCTAACTTGACAAAGTACCTTATTTGTTACTATTATTATCAAAAAGAAGCGCTAAACCTATAAGGGTCACCTTAATTATAGTATCAAACTCAATAAATTATGTCCACATATAATATTAATAAATTTGTATCAACTAAAATCGTGTTAGTAGAACCAATAATCAACGGCGTATAATCTTTCATACAGTATAACGTCATGGTTACCACTCGTTTCTGTTTTTGCAAACAGGAAATAGTGAGATAAAGCGCGTGAACTGAACTTGTTCTACAGTAACACAGCCTCAAGCTCTCAACAACAAAGCAATGGTTGGTGTCGTAGCAGAGACAGCTAGGAGTGAACATAGGGCAGCTAGGAGTGAACATAGGGCAGCTAGGAGTGAACATAGGCAGCTAGAAGTGAACATAGGGCAGCTAGGTGTGAATATAGGCAGCTAGGAGTGAACATAGGCAGCTAGGAGAGAACATAGGTAGCCAGGAGTGAACATAGGCAGCTAGGAGTGAACATAGGCAGGTAGGAGTGAACATAGGCAGCTAGGAGTGAACATAGGCAGGTAGGAGTGAACATAGGCAGCTAGGAGTGAACATAGGCAGGTAGGAGTGAACATAGGGCTAACGCAAAGTTACTTAAGATTGGTGATTTCAATCATAAAGAAACAGATCTGGAGAACTGGAACCCACGAAAGGAATCGGAAATGTGGAGGATTAAATTGTTGGAGGTGATTAGGGAAATTTTTGAGATTGTCAGCAGGTTAAGGACACAACGAGAGAGAGAGAGAGAGAGAGAGAGAGAGAGAGAGAGAGAGAGAGAGAGAGAGAGAGAGAGAGAGACAAGTACGCTCACACCTTGAGTATGCTCCACTTTATTGTTTTGCCTGCTCCCCCCCTCCTCTCATCTGCGACTGCTTGACAGAGTAGAGAACAGAGCAAGACGTCTCATCTCTCGCCTGGACCCATCCTGGATAGATCTGTCATTTCAGCAGAGCCTTCAACACAGGAGGAATGTGGGCGGCCTTACTGTTAAGTACAAGGCCAATATTGTCAAAGTACCACACTTGGTTCCACTTCGAGGACAGCGAGAAGCAAGCTTCGGTACCACAAGACGGGCAGCCAGCATCAACTTAACTCTGGCTGTACCCTTCTCCAGAACTTCACTTCATCTGAGATCATTTATCCCCAGGATGACTCGAGTCTGGAACACATTCGTACAGCATTATGTCAACGTGATAAAGTCAGTTGATCGAATGAAAATGCTGGCCCACAGATGGCTCCAACTTCATCCTGTTCCCTACTTTGTATGTTTCATAACAATAAAAATGCTTTCAAATGAGCTGATATAAGTAACAGCTCTTAACTTGTCAATAAAGTTAGGAACCCTTAACTTGTAAATAGCCTGTCAATAAAGCTAGGAATCCTTAATCTAACCTTGTCAAATCCTGTGTAAAAAAAGAAAAGAAGAGAGAGAGAGAGAGAGAGAGAGAGAGAGAGAGAGAGAGATGAGCTGGCAAATTTATCTAACATACGTGAAATATAATACGAGAGCCTCTGGGTGCTAGAAACCATACCGAATTGAACCTTATGGAGTGAAGAACAGCAGGTAGAAGGCGTGAAGAGTCAGACTTTAAAAAAGGAGGAACTTCGAAGGGACGAGAGAATTGCTTAATGCAGCGCAGTGAGAAAGATAACTGGAAGGAACGTCAGTGTGTGAGATGATGCCACACATAGCTGGCACACACAGCTGGCACACACAGCTGGAAAGTGCCAGGAGGCAGAGCAATTCATTCTCAGAATTGAAAACAGCAAAGAGAAAGACAGCATTTAGTGGAACCAGAGATGCAGAGAGAGGAAAAAAATAGAATAAGATATTAGAACAAAATGCAGAAAACGATTGACAGACGAGAACAGAGAAGTGAGAAGATCAGCCTGAAGGAAATATGCTATAATACGAGAATGTCATTGCAACAATGGCCAAGTCTGAATCAAAACTGCTTCACTGCTATATTAAAGAAAGACAATAGTAAAAGCCTAGGAAATTCAACTGTAGGATACCTTTACCTTTGATATAACAAAGATAAGCTACTAGATTTTTTCTACCCAGAGCACGACCTTGGGCCAGGATCGTCTGGTAGAGAGCGCCGGACAAATGACGAGGAAGTCTGCGAAGTGTTGAACAACGCATCGGAAGAACAACGGAAACAGGGAACAATACCAGAATGCCTAGGGAAAAGAAGAGTGCACCGACATGTATGAGACACCATGCACACAACGGGGAAAGAGGTAAAGAAACTTTTGATGAAGTGAATACACCAAAGGCAATGAGACATGACAGGGTGTCACCCTAGACTGTCAAAGGGAGCAGAAACACTGAACCATTAGTAAAGATCTACAAGACAGCGGCCACGGGACAGTTGCCAAGATCTGGCAGACAGTAAATGTAGTCCCTATATTTAAGAAAGGAGACAGGAAGAGTAGACTCTCAGACCCGTTTCGCAGACAAGCATACCATGCAAGGTAATTGAGAAGATTATCAGAAGAGTGGTAGAGTAACTGGAGAGTAATGTTTTATAACAATTACCAACACAGGTTCAGAGATGGCAAATCTTGTTTCACCAACTTGATGAAGTTCTATGACAAAGTTGCTAATGTGAGACATTAGAGAGAAGAATGGGTGGATTGCACTGACTGGGGCAAAAACTTGAGGTGCAGGCAGCAATAATAGGGAACATACTAGTTCGTTGGATCAAAGAGTATCTTCGGGGAAGGTAGCCATAAGTCATCGCCCAGTAAGAGACGTCGCAATTTAGATGAATAACAAGCAGGATTTCTAATAGATCGACATTTGGGCCAATACTCTTTCAGGCTTATGTGAATGATATTCGAGATGGGACTGAGCTAGATATACATATCTCTGTTTGCTGATTATATAAAACTAATAAGGAAAAAAAACAGAAAAGAACAGGGGTAAAAACGCTACATATAAGTCTGTACACATTGCAAGACTGGTCAGATAAGTGGTTGTTTGAAACTGAACCCCGATAAATGCAAGGTTATGCAAACTAGGGTAGGGACAAGAAGACCAAATACGGAGTATAGTCTCGGGGACAGAGGCTGCAGACCTTACTCAAAGAGAAGGGCCTAGGGGTTGGCATAGTGTCTGATATATTGGGAAAGGTTCACATCAACCAAATAACCTCAGCAGTCAATCCTTGTCCTGCCAATCTAAGAGAATACTTCAAAATCTCAACAAAGAGCCATTCAACATATTTCAGACCTATCATAGAGCATGTAGCACCAGCATGGAACCCACACTTATAAATTAGCAGTACAGTAAGAACTAGGAGGAAAGGATAAGAAATTTAATCTAACAACACTGAAGGACAGAAAAGTAGATTTTTCCACCGATGACGCCGCTCCAATTGCTTCACCTCACTTGGGAGCCCTGGACTGGTCTGGCTGTTGCACCGGACACAGCAACCCAGTGAAGTCATTCTTGTTTCTTCTCTCTCTACATCTGTAACCCACTATGCTACATGAACCTAGATAAGTACGTTTATGGAGCAACTTTCAATGTGAACAGACTGATGTTGTAGTGGCCTGGCTTAGCCTTGGTTACAAGTACTTCTGGCAGTTTGGGAGACACAGATGATGATCAAACCAAATGCAAAGCATGTAGAGAACCCTACGGACACTATCTTGAACACTATATGCTTAATTGTCCACTTATTAAGGAATTTAGAGATACAGTTTTTTGTGTATCCATATGCTCTTGTGTTACCGTCCACAGGATGGAAATGGGGTGCACAATAAACTAGCCACTTCGGCGGCAAAATCTAATCTAATCTAATCTTCTCTAATTCTCTAACTCTCTATCTCTCTAACTCTCTCTCTCTCTCTCTCTCTCTCTCTCTCTCTCTCTCTCTCTCTCTCTCTCTCTCTCTCTCTCTCTCTCTCGGGAAGACATGATTACAAAATACAATAAACTCAGAGAAACTGATAGTGTAGAGAGGAGGGAAACAGGTACTCAGGGGCACGGCTGAGCCACAAGAATGCCCGGACATATTTCTTTCGTCAGTGAAGGAGGTGCCAAACAAAGTTTTAAGAGTAGGTACGATAATACCCACGAGGGTAGGAGCTATGACTCGAACCGTGCAACCACACATAAGTACACACAGAAAAATAGGTCGTGTCGATCGACAAGTGCCTCTGATCACTAGTAACTACACACACACACACACACACACACACACACACACACACACACACACACACACACACACACACACACACACACACACACACGGGATACCAACAACACACGAGAGGGACATAGAGGAAGCAGACAGGGACAAGAAGAGAACCTCAGCAACATCAAATGAGAGCACAGTAACAACACATGAGAGGGTAGACAAAGCAGCAGACGCACTAAACCGGTCACACAAAAGAACACAGGGGATACAAACATGACAGCACCGGGAGAGGCTAATGCATCTCTGATGAGGCAATGGGAGACACAGTGGAGGAAAGGAGAAGTCGATCTTTATCTATGGCCTGAAGGAAGTCGAAGGGGACACTCACGACAGAAGAAAACAGGAGGAGAAAGAAAGGATCGAAGGTATTATGCTGGCAATAGGGGAGACACGTCCCAAGTGACAAATTTTCGGAGAATCGGGTGGTACACAAGGGGAAGAAATCGACCTCTCAAGGTAATCTTCAAAGCAGAATCAGCCCGCACCACGATCCTGCAGGAGAAAGCACGGCTGAGGACAAATCAGGGTACAGGAATGTATACCTAGATCGGACAGAACGCAGGAAGAAAGGGAGGCCCGGAAGGAGCAGATAGAAAGCGAAGAGAGGAGAGAGAAAGACAGCGAGATACAGGGGACACCAAGCCCAAACAGGACAAACACACACACTGGAAGTACCCACAGTGGGCCTCAAACCACAAAACCTCACGACAACCATACACTTTAACACCACACACACTCAGCAGACCCCCTGTCCCCACCCCAGCAACCCAAAACCCACCATCACAGCTACCCCCACCCCCACCACAAACTCGACCCCACCAACCCATACCCCAACCCCACAATCCCCCACCCATGCTGCAACCCCCTATGGGCACGCCGCCCACCCCCCAACCCACCAAGATCTCCCGGGGGCTACAGTATTGGAAACAAGGTTGAAGGCTTGGTACACAAACGCGGATGGAATTACGAACAAGTATGAAGAGTGGAATGAAAGAATAGGTGAGGTGTCCCAGACATCATAAGCTGTCACAGAAACTAAACTAAATGAGACAGTATCAGATGAATCTTCCCTCAGGGATATCAAATCCTGAGGAAAGATAGGAGCAGGGGGAGGAGGGGTCCTTTGCTTCAAGGAACCGTTGGAGATTCGAGGAAATGGAAGGAATGGAGGTGTAGAGAAAGGGACTTCATAGTAGGTACCATCCAGTCTGGGGAGCACAAGATAATCATTGCAGTGATGTATAACCCACCACAGAACTGCAGGAGGCCAGGTGAGGAATATGATGAGAACAACAGAGCGATGGTAGACACTCTGGCGGAGGTGGCAAGAAAAGCGCACATGAGCAGAGCGAAGCTACTGGTCATGGGCGATTTCAACCACAGGAGATCGACTGGGAGAACCAAGAACCACGTGGGGGTCCAGAAACTTGGAGAGCCAAGATGATGGACGCGGTACTGGAAAACCTGATGCACCAACATGTCAGGGACACGACCAGAGTGAGAGGAGAAGATGAACCAGCAAGACTGGACCTTGTATTCACCCTAAACAGCTCAGATATTGAAGACATAACACATGAGAGCCCCTGGGAGCCAGCGACCATATGGTGCTGAGCTTTGAGTACATTGTAGAGCTACAGGTGGAGAGGGAAAACAGTACAGAAAGAGACAAACCAGATTTTAAAGAGGGAACTACACAGGCATGAGAATTTCCTGCAGGAGGTTCAGTGGGAAAGGGAAATGGACGGACAGACAATAAGTGAAATGATGGAATATGTAGGGGCAAAGTGCAAGGAGGCAGAGGAACGGTTTATACCCAGAGGAAAAAGATTAAACGGGAAGGCAAGAAAGAGCCCTTGGTTTACCCAAAGGTGCAGGGAGGCAAAGACCAAGAGTGTCAGAGAATGGAAAAGGTACAGAAGGCAAAGAACCCAAGTAAACAAAGAGATTAGTAGAAGAGCCAGAAACGAGTATGCACAGGTACGGAGGGAAGCCCAGAAACAGTACGAAAATGACATAGCATCGTTAAGTCCGACCCGAAACTGATGTACAGTCACATCAGAAGGAAGACAACAGTTAAAGACCAGGTGATAAGGCTGAGGAGAGAAGATGGGGAACTCACAAGTAACGATCAAGAGGTATGTGAGGAGCTCAACTTGAGGTTTAAGGAAGTATTCACAGTGGAGAAAGCAAGGCAGCTGGGTAGACAGGATGGGGTGCACCACCAACAAGGGATGTATCAAGTGCTAGAGGGCATACACACAACTGAGGAGGAGGTGAAGCAGTTACTCAGTGACCTTGATACCTCAAAGGCGATGGGTCAGGACAACATCTCCCCGTGGGTTCTTCGGGAAGGAGCTGAGGTACTGAGTGTGCCACTTACCATAATATTCAACACATCCCTTGAAAATGGGCAGTTACCTGAGGTATGGAAGAAGGCCAATGTAGTCCCCATCTATAAAAAAGGAGACAGAAAAGAGGCACTAAACTATAGACTGGTATTACTTACATGTATAGTGTGCAAAGTCCTGGAGAAAATCATCAGGAAAAGAATGGTGGAGCACCTCGAGCTGAACAGGATAATAAACACCAGGCAGCACGGATTCCGGGAAGGCAAATCCTGTGTAACAAACCTCCTAGAGTTCTATGATAAAGTAACAGAGGTAAGGCAAAGAGAGAGAAGGGTGGGTTGATTGCATTTTCCTGGACTGCAGGAAGGCCTTCGACACAGTTCCTCACATGAGATTAGTAAAGAAGTTGGAAGAACAAGCACGTATAACAGGAAGGGCACTGGAATGGATCAGGGAATACCTCACAGGGAGGCAACAACGGGTCATGGTGCGTGATGAGGTATCACAGTGGGCACCTGTGATGAACGGCGTTCCGCAGGGGTCAGTCCTAGGACCAGTGTTATTCATGGTATATGTAAATGACATGACAGATGGGATAGACTCAGAAGTGTCTCTGTTCGCAGATGATGTGAAATTAATGAGGAGAATCACATCGGAGGAGGACCAAGCAGGACTTCAAACAGACCTGGACAAGCTTGACATCTGGTCTAGCAAATGGCTTCTCGAATTCAATCCCACCAAATGCAAAGTCATGAAGATCGGAGAAGGGCAAAGAAGACCGCTGACAGAGTACAGGCTAGGCGGACAAAGGCTACAAACCTCGGAAAAGGAGAAAGACCTTGGGGTGAGTATAACGCCAAGCACGTCTCCGGAGGCACACATCAACCAGATAACTGCGGCAGCATATGGGCGACTGGCAAACCTAAGATTAGCATTCCGTTACCTTAACAAGGACTCGTTTAAGACACTGTACACCGTGTACGTCAGGCCCATACTAGAATATGCAGCACCAGTCTGGAACCCACATCTGGTCAAGCACATAAAGAAACTAGAGAAAGTGCAAAGGTTTGCAACAAGGTTAGTTCCACAACTCAGGGGTCTGTCCTATGAAGAAAGGCTGAGGGAAATAGGACTAACAACACTGGAGGAAAGAAGGGTCAGAGGAGACATGATAACGACATACAAAATACTGCGGGGAATCGACAAGGTAGACAGTGACAGGAAGTTCCAGAGAGGGAACACAGAAACAAGGGGACACAACTGGAAGCTGAAGACTCAGATGAGTCAAAGGGATGTTAGGAAGCATTTCTTCAGCCACAGAGTAGTCAGGAAGTGGAATAGTCTAGAGAAAGACATAGTGGAGGCAGGAACCATACACAGTTTTAAGACGAGGTATGATAAAGCTCATGGAGCAGGGAGAGCAGATACCCAGTAGCGGGCAGCGCAGAGGTGGGGCCAGGAGCTGAGTCTCGACCCCTGCAACCACAATTAGGTGAGTACACACACAGTGAAGTATGTGAAGAACTCAACATGAGATTCAAAGAAGTGTTCACAGACGAGACAGAAGGGACTCCAGAAAGACAGAGAGGTGGGGTTCACCACCTAGTGCTGGACGCAATACATGCAACCGAGGAAGAAGTGAAGAGGCTGCATAGCAAGCTAGATACCTCAAAGGCGATTGGGCCGGATGACATCTCTCCATGGGTCCTGAGAGAGGGAGCAGAGGCGCTATGTGTACCCCTAAGAACAATATTCAACACATCTATCGAAACAGGGAGATTACCGGAGGTATGGAAGACAGCACATGTAGTCCCAATTTTTAAAAAAGGAGAAAGACATGAAGCACTAAACTACAGACTAGTGTCACTGACATGTTATTTTTTTTTTATTACACATCGGCCGATTCCCACCAAGGCAGGGTGGCCCGAAAAAGAAAAACTTTCATCATCATTCACTCCATCACTGTCTTGCCAGAGGGGTGCTTTACACAACAGTTATAAAACTGCAACATTAACACCCCTCCTTCAGAGTGCAGACACTGTACTTCCCATCTCCAGGACTCAAGTCTGGCCTGCCGGTTTCCCTGAATCCCTTCATAAATGTTACTTTACTCACACTCCAACAGCACGTCAAGTATTAAAAACCATTTGTCTCCATTCACTCCTATCAAATACGCTCACACATGCTTGCTGGAAGTACAAGCCCCTCGCACACAAAACTTCCTTTACCCCCTCCCTCCAACCTTTCCTAGGCCGACCCCTACCCCGCCTTCCCTCCACTACAGATTTATACACTCTCGAAGTTATTCTGTCTGGTTCCATTCTCTCTACATGTCCGAACCACCTCAACAACCCCTCCTCAGCTCTCTGGATAATAGTTTTGGTAATCCCGCACCTCCTCCTAATTTCCAAACTCCGAATTCTCTGCATTATATTCACACCACACATTGACCTCAGACATGACATCTCCACTGCATCCAGCCTTCTCCTCGTTGCAACATTCATCACCCATGCTTCACACCCATATAAGAGTGTTGGTATAACTATACTCTCATACATTCCCTTCTGTACTTCCATGGACAAAGTTCTTTGTCTCCACAGACTCCGAAGTGCTCCACTCACCCTTTTTCCCTCATCAATTCTATGATTCAACTCATCCTTCATAGACCCATCTGCTGACATGTCCACTCCCAAATATCTGAATACATTCACCTCCTCCATACTCTCTCCCTCCAATCTGATATCCAATCTTTCGTCACCTAATCTTTTTGTTATCCTCATCACCTTACTCTTTCCTATATTCACTTTCAATTTTCTTCTTTTACACACCCTACCAAATTCATCCACCAACCTCTGCAACTTCTCTTCAGAATCTCCCAAAAGCACAGTGTCATCAGCAAAAAGCAACTGACATGTATAGTATGCAAAGTCATGGAGAAGATTATCAGGAGAAGAGTGGTGGAACACCTAGAAAGGAATGAGCTTATCAACGACAGCCAACACGGTTTCAGGGACATAAAATCCTGTGTCACAAACCTACTGAAGTTCTATGACAGGGTGACAGCAGTAAGACAAGAGAGAGAGGGGTGGGTAGATTGCATTTTCTTGGACTGTAAGAAGGCGTTTGACACAGTTCCACACAAGAGATTAGTGCAAAAGCTGGAGGACCAGGCAGGGATAACAGGGAAGGCACTCCAATGTATTAGGGAATACCTGTCAGGAAGACAGCGGCGAGTCATGGTACGTGGCGAGGTGTCAGAGTGGGCGCCTGTGACGAGTGGGGTTCCACAGGGGTCAGTCCTAGGACCGGTGCTGTTTCTGGTATTTGTGAACTACATGACGGAAGGAATAGACTCAGAAGTGTCCCTGTTTGCAGATGATGTGAAGTTGATGAGAAAAATTCAATCGGACGAGGACCAGGCAGAACTACAAAGGGATCTGGACAGGCTGCAGGCCTGGTCCAGCAATTGGCTCCTGGAGTTCAACCCCACCAAGTGCAAAGTTATGAAGATTGGGGAAGGGTAAAGAAGACCGCAGACGGAGTACAGTCTAGGGGGCCAGAGACTACAAACTTCACACAAAGAAAAAGATCTTGAGGTGAGTATAACACAAGGCACATCTCCTGAGGCGCACATCAACCAAATAACTGCTGCAGCATACGGGCGCCTAGCAAATCTAAGAACAGCATTTCGACATCTTAATAAGGAATCGTTCAGGACCCTGTAGACTGTGTACGTTAGGCCCATACTAGAGTATGCAGCACCAGTTTGGAACCCTCACCTAGCTAAGCACGTAAAGAAACTAGAGAAAGTGAAAAGGTTTGCAACAAGACTACTTCCGGAGCTAAGGGGTATGTCCTACGAGAAGAGGTTAAGGGAAATCGATCTGATGACACTGGAGGACAGGAGAGATAGGGAAGACATGATAACGACATATAAAATACTGAGAGGGCTTGACAAGGTGGAAAGAGACAGGATGTTCCAGAGATGGGACACAGCAACAAGGGGTCACAGTTGGAAGTTGAAGACTCAGATGAATCACAGGGATGTTAGGAAGTATTTCTTCAGTCACAGAGTGGTCGGGAAGTGGAATAGCTTGGTAAGCGATGTAGTGGAGGCAGGATCCATTCATAGCTTCGAGAAGAGGTATGATAAAGCTCATGGCGCAGGGAAAGTGACCCAGTAGCGGCCAGTGAAGAGGCGGGGCCAGGAGCTACGACTGGTCACCTGCAACCACAACTAGGTGAGTACACACACACACACACACACACACACACACACACACACACACACAAAACAAGAAAGTAAACAGGCAACACGTGATTACGGCGCACACTGTGTCGACATTTCAAAAATATGACAAGGCAGATCCTGTGAATTATGGGTCTGTCTCGGTGACAAGTGTTACACTGAAAATACTAGAAACACAGAACAGCAGAAAAGTCGACAAAATAGTCGTAATTTTTTCTAATAAATTGTTTGGTTTTCCATTAGAAAATTCCTGTATATCCCATCACTTCAGCTTCTAGGACAGAAACACACATACAACAGATTATACACACAGTACTGAGATTTCAAGAAAGCTTTTAATAGCTCCTCGTGAGAGAATAATCCGGAAGAGGGAAAATATAGTGGAATAAAGGCAGACCATCAGAGTTGATGAGAACTGAGGAGAAATCCAAACAGGAAAAAGAGGACGAATATCCTCGTGGACAACTATTACATGCGGGGTACCACATGGATCTCTACTTGCCAAGATGCATCAAAATCATATAAATGACTTGCCAGAAAAATTACTTATCAGGAGGAATAAAAAGCTAAAGAACATGTTTGAAGATTTGAGGCAAAGATCCTACGTAAACCTAGAATTAAAAATGACAGTAAATCCCTGCAAGAACTGAATAGGTTGAGAGAGTGAAATGAAAGATAAATGATGGAATTTAATGTTGATAAAATTTAATATCATGCAATGGAAATAACTTAAGTCAAAACAGGTCACATAAAGAACAGAGACTGTGTGAAAAAAATAGTTACAGACCACAGTATCAACCTCAGAGGGCCGCGATTATTGAACCTCTTACCAGCAAACATCAGAAGTACTTACTTCAGGAATAAGTGAAGTTTTCGTGGGGAAACTGAATCATTAACTACACCAAGTGTCAGATCAAGCAGGCTGTGATAGATATGTAGCCAACTTGGTTGACCAGGCGAGCAACAGAAAATCCTCTCCCTAGGCCAGGGAGAGGGAGAAGGAAGACTGGAAATCATTCACAAGAATGTCATAGCATTAAAGGGACTTAAGCTTCATCAATAACAAGAATGTGTCACCGGACGATCACATTAATGAAATCTTAAACTCCTGTGAAAAAACTGAGGAACCTTAAACTAGACTTCAGATGTGTGGATGGAAAAATGCTGGAAAAAATGGTGCAGAAATATGTTAAGATTAAATATGCAGAAAGGCGGAAGGAGAAAGGGGACACGGAAAGGGAGGAAGGAATTGCGGGGCGAAGGACAGATGAAAGGATAAATAGAGGAAGGGACAGGAGGGAGAGATGAAGAGTGGAAGAAAAGAGGGATGGAAGGGTAGACAGGAAGACTTACTACCGCAGCAGCTGTCAGTGTATTGTGCAGCACAGACCATCCTCAGGACGGTAGCGAGGAAGTAGATTGATACACAAATGACTTGGAAACTAGTTCAAAAAAAAAGATCACACAGCTCAAATGGATATACAGTTATAATTGGTTCATCTGTATGCAAATTTAGAATATTTTATTACAATATCTGGTGTTTTATTTTCATTAATATTATACCTTGACCTATATATATATATATATATATATATATATATATATATATATATATTTTATATATATATATATATATATATATATATATATATATATATATATATGCATGCAAACAATCGCAGACGGGCGATCTTAATTATGCAAGACAAGCCACGGGGGTAGATATCTGTAGCTCAAGTACTTTCACACCTTACCTTTGATATACCTTTGAAGAGTTTCGAGAGTTTATCTACTCTCTGACCCCGGCCATGGGCCAGGCTCGTCTGGTGCTTGCCTGGTCCTGGAGGCCCGCTGCCCCACATATCCGTCACAGCCTGGTTGATCTCAGTGCGTCATCGGGAGCTTAGCAATGTTGCAAAGAGGAACTAAAGCACGGAGAGTTCTCAGTAGCGTAGTGTGGATGTGCCACCGTCCACGGTTACCCTTAGAGGGACCGTGGACGGTGACACATCCACACTACGCTACTCTGAGAACTCTCCTCCTTTAGTTCATCCCTTGCAACATTGCAAAGCTCCTGATGACGCACTGAGAAGTGTGAAAGTACTTGAGCTAAAGATATCCACCCCCGTGGCTTGTCTTGCATGCATATTATTATTATTATTATTATTATTATATATATATATATATATATATATATATATATATATATATATATATATATATATATATATGCCGAATAGCTAAAACGTACGATTTTTGCTTAAATAGCAACGCTCTTCTTGCCGAATAAGGCAAGCAAAAATTTGTGTATGCAATAATTTCGCAAAAATCATTCTCAGCCTAACGAAAAAAAAATATAAATTTCATTTTGTTTGTTTATTACTTTATTGTTGAAAACTTACCTAAAATATATTTAGTTGGATTATACTAAATTAAATTGCGCTTGTTATAATAAGCTTAGGTAAATTTTCTAAGGTTCTTTTGGTACAAAATTATTAATTTTTACATTACCATAATTGAAAAAAATATATCTTTAAACGTATAAGAGAAAACTTTAGAAAGGACTTAATTTTAAACGATTTCTTGCTAATTGACCAGTCTTACCTATTCGGCACGACATATTATATATATATATATATATATATATATATATATATATATATATATATATATATATATATATATATATATATATATATATATATATCATATATATCATATATAATATATATATCATATATAATATATATATCATATAATATATATATATATCATATATAATATATATATCATATATAATATATATATCATATAATATATATATATCATATATAATATATATATCATATATAATATATATATCATATATAATATATAGGTTGGTAAACAGCAACCACCCAGGGAGGTACTACCGTCCTGCCAAGTGAGTGTAAATCGAAAGCCTGTATTTGTTTTACATGATGGTAGGATTGCTGGTGTCTTTTCTGTCTTTTCTACTTACACTTAGGTCACACTACACATACATGTACACGTTTATGTATACACACTCATCTGAGTTGTCTTTGATTTTATCTTAATAGTTCTTGTTCTTATTGCTTTTCCTTTCATATCCATGGGGAAGTGGAATAAGAATCTTTCCTCCGTAAGCCATGTGTGTTGTAAAAGTCAACTAAAATGCCGGGAACAATGGTCTAGTAACCCCTTTTCCTGTATCAGCTTACTAAAAAGAAAAAGAAGAAAACCGTCAAAGTGGGATGTTTGAATGTGCGTGGATGTTGTGCGAATGATAAGAAAGAGATGATTGTAGATGTTATGAAAAGAAGCTGGATGTCCTGGCTTTAAGTGAGACAAAGCAGAAGGGGGTAGGAGAGTTTCAGTGGGGAGAAATAAATAGGATTAGGTCAGGGGTTTCTAATAGAGTTAGAGCTAAAGAAGGAGTGGCAATAATGTTGAATAATCAGTTATGGCAGGTAAAGAGGGAATATAAATGTATAAATTCAAGGATTATGTGGAGTAAAATAAAGGTTGGATGTGAAAAGTGGGTTATAGTAAGTGCTTATGCACCTGGAGAAGAGAGAAGTGTAGAGGAGAGAGAGAGATTTTGGGAAATGTTGAGTGATTGTGTGTGGAGTTTTGAACCAAGTGAGAGAGTAATTGTGGTTGGGGATCTTAATGCTGAAGTGGGTAAAAATGTTGTGGAGGGAGTAGTAGGTAAATTTGGGGTGCCAGGGGTAAATGTAAATGGGGAACCATTAATTGAGCTATGTGTGGAAAGAGGTTTGGTAATAAGTAATACATATTTTATGAAAAAGAGGATAAATAAGTATACAAGGTATGATATAGCACGTAATGAAAGTAGTTTGTTAGATTATGTATTGATGGATAAAAGGTTGATGGGTAGGCTTCAGGATGTACATGTTTATAGAGGGGCAACTGGATATATCGCATCATTATTTAGTTGTAGCTACAGTTAGAGTAAAAGGTAGATGGGACAAAAAGAAAATGGCAACAGCAAGTAAGAGAGAGGTAAAAGTGTATAAACTAAGGGAGGAGGAAGTTAGGGTGAGATATAAGCAACTATTGGCAGAAAGGTGGGCTAGTGCAAGTAGGAGTAGTGGGGGGTGTTGAAGAGAGTTGGGATAGTTTTAAAAATGCAGTATTAGAATGTGGGGCAGAAGTTTGTGTCTATAGGAGGGTGGGGGCAGGAGGAAAGAGGAGTGAGTGGTGGAAAGAAGAAGTAAAGGGTGTGATGAAAGAGAAAAAGGCAGCTTATGAGAGATTTTTACAAAACAGAAGTGTTAATAGAAGAGCAGAGTATATGGAGAGTAAACGAAAGGTGAAGAGAGTGGTGAGAGAGTGCAAAAGAAGAGCGGATGAAAGAATGGGAGAGGCTCTGTCAAGAATTTTTGCTGAAAACAATTAAAAAATTTTGAGTGAGATAAACAAGGTAAGAAAGCCTAGGGAACGAATGGATTTGTCAGTTAAAAACAGAGTAGGAGAGTTAGTAGATGGGGAGCTGGAGGTATTAGGTAGATGGCGGGAATATTTTGAGGAACTTTCAAATGTCGATGAAAAAAGGGAGGCGGTATTTTCATGTACTGGCCAGGGAGGTACAACATCGTTTAGGAGTGAAGAAGAGCAGGATGTGAGTGTGGGGGAGGTGCGTGAGGCATTACGTAGAATGAAAGGGGGTAAAGCAGCTGGAACTGACGGGATCATGACAGAAATGTTAAAAGCAGGGGGATATAGTGTTGGAATGTTTCGTATTGTTGTTTAATAAATGTATGAAAGAGGGGAAGGTACCTAGGGATTGGGATATAGCATGTATAATTCCTTTATATGAAGGGAAGGGGGATAAAAGCGATTGTAATAATTATAGGTAAAGTGTATGGTAGGGTTATTATTGAAAGAATTAGAGGTAAGATAGAGAGTAGGATTGCAGATGAGCAAGGAGGCTTTAGAGAGGGTAGGGATGTGTAGATCAAGTGTAGGGAGGGACTTATTCTCAGCTGTCGTATCTGAGCGCCTCTGCAAAGACCGTGATTATGTGTGAGTGAGGTGAAAGTGTTGAATGATTATGAAAGTATTTTCTGTTTTGGAATTTTCTTTATTTTGGGTCACCCTGCCTCGGTGGGAGACGGCCGACTTGTTGAAGAAAAAATAAATGTATATATATATATATATATATATATATATATATATATATATATATATATATATATATAATATATATATATAATATTATATAATATGTTGTATGTACATAAGTATACACATTCAGATTCATTATTTACTTCTCGCCTAAAATTGTTCCCAATACTTGACAATTTATTTCTTCAAGGTACTTTCGGCAATTTATTAATTTTATCGTGTACGAGTTAATGATAGGGCGATACTAAATTTTTTGCCGATACCGATACTATCAAATTTAGCCCATACCCCCGATACCAATACCTTGGATACACTCATAGTGCGAGTAAGTCAGTGTTTGATGAAATCCACAGATCTGTACATCAGTTCCTTCCTCTCTCTTCTTGAATATCTGTGTCTGCCTTAATTCCTCAATGAGCTTGTTGTTAGTCGTAATGAGATTCAAAGTTCCTTCAGTGATGACTTAGATTCAGTAATGATCAAGAAGCCAAGATGTGTCATAAATTAACTTTAGTGCCATTTGGATGTCAAACAATTTATAATTATCTGAGTTATAGCAAGAGGAATAGATTGCATTCCTGCCAATAGACTGTTAGATCTTTCGGTTTATATATATACTTTATGAAAATTTTTTACTAACATTTAGGCGAGAACTTTCTTGAGCATATCTCTATATAATTAGCATAACAAAGGGATTACTTAAAATGGGCTATAAGGGCAACTTTCATAAAGGTGAGTTACATAGATACAGTTCATACAGGTTATATATATAAGAGAGAGAAAGGGATGGGCGGAGGGAGGGGGAACACACGGACGAATAATATCAAAGACAAATATCGTGTCTTCAGGGACACTGCTGAGACGTTTATAAACAAGAACTTTTCAAATAAATAGAGAATATAAATCAGGCTAAAACAAGAAAAAATATATAGGAGTTACCCAGCAGTTTGACCTTGCCAAATCGACGACATTCTCTTCAGAATGAACCAACCCCAATGGGAATAAGTCACTTTGTCTGACTTTCCTGGGTTATCCTAGGTTCTCTATACAAATGCTGTTATGATAATCCATGTGACTATTTGTGTATACCTGAATAAACTTACTTAACGAAACTTTTTTAGCACAAGAGGGAAGGCATGGTGACCCCGAGCAGGGAAAGTGGAAACACGCCCCTCCCACGGACCAACAGGAACACGCCCCTCCCACGGACCAACAGGAACACGCCCCTCCCACGGACCAACAGGAACACGCCCCTCCCACGGACCAACAGGAACACGCCCCTCCCACGGACCAACAGGAACACGCCCCTCCCACGGACCAACAGGAACACGCCCCTCCCACGGACCAACAGGAACACGCCCCTCCCATGGAACAACAGGATCCGTAGTAAAAATTTGTTATTTACGATGATTGATTTAGTTAGAAGAGGTGCAGGAGGAAGGCCTATTGACCCATGCTAGGCAGGTCTTTCTCACCCCAGCCACTCGTATACCTGCATTCGCTGCAGTAACGAAGACGCCACTTGGTAGCTTGACAACCCAAGCCAAGCTCGTCAGTTTCAGAGGTTGATACCTGAAGATTACCTGACGACGATTTCAGGGAACACAGCTCCTGCTGTCTGGTCCAAGACCAGGCCTTCTGGTTGCTGTCCTCATCGACCAGGCTGTTGGTGTTAGCCTGACACTCCTAGATATGCACCACAGCCCTGCTGATCAGGAGAATTGAGGAACTTTCCAGGTTTCGTCTTTAAAACAGTAAGGACTTTGTGGTTAAATCCTCTTACGGATGAAGGGTGTTGAAAAAACTGAGGAAATATAGATCGGATGGCTGGGCAACTTTAATAGGAATCAATGAATAGAGAGGAAATTCAGTGCGAGAGACTTGGGAGTGATAATGTTAAAGAATCTCATTATCAAAGATCACAACAATGTTTTCACAGTCATTAGGCAAATGATTAACTGGATAACTAGAACATTCAAAAACAAAAGATACCAAGCCAGTGATGGCACTCTTCAAGTCACATGTTTTCTCCAGGCTGGAATACTGCTGCATACTAACAGCCACCTTCAAGGCAGGAGAGACTGCACGACTCAGAAAACTTCAGCACTGAGAAAACGTAGAGACAACCTTTGTTGTTCGTGTAAATTCAGTTAAGCAATTCGAGCTGTATTCCTTGGAAAGTATGCAAGAAGGATACATTATCTCGCAGAACAGAGTAGGGTTTGAACCCATGGCCAGCCACTAAAAAATTGCTGGCCGGTTAGTTATTTATTACAACATACCGGCTTGCTAGTTTCAGGACTGGCCTGGGATGGGTTCATATTCCGCTCTCTTCTGCGCGCTGTTTACAATCGTGTCATTACAATATCGCGAGTCACGATACATCATAATCTACATCTGGAAAATTCTGAAGGAATTAGTCCCAACGCTACACATACAAATCACTCCATATGAAAGCAATAGATTTGACAGACGGTGTAAAATACTGTACTTCAGTGAAAAGCACTAAAAAGCACACCAAGGAAACTCAATACTATGTATAAGGGGACCAAGACTCACGTATAAGGACAATTACAAAACACTGCTTTCATGAGAGAACCAGAGGAGTTCAAAGTCAATTCCTGATCAGCCAGGCTATGTGCACACATTAGTCTACGTGCACCAACAGCCTAGTCCATCAGGCCAGCAACCTTGAGACCTGAAGGGAGGTAACCACCCCTAAGTCGACTACAGGCAACCTAGAAGTAACCTGAGATAAGTTGGTATGTGCTAAGCTGCATTACGTTCATACGTGTAAAAATACGCTGTGTTTACTGGAGGTACGTGGAGCGAGGTAGACCCACAACCAGCCTGCAACACTCAGTAACACAACCAGCCCGCAACACTCAGTAACCCCAACCAGCCGCAACACTCAGTAACACAACCAGCCCCAACCTCATGACACAACCAGCCGCAACACTCAGTAACACAACCAGCCCGCAACACTCAGTAACACAACCAGCCTGCAACACTCAGTAACACAACCAGCCCGCAACACTCAGTAACACAACCAGCCCGCAACACTCAGTAACACAACCAGCCCGCAACACTCAGTAACACAACCAGCCCGCAACACTCAGTAACACAACCAGCCCGCAACACTCAGTAACACAACCAGCCCGCAACACTCAGTAACACAACCAGCCCGCAACACTCAGTAACACAACCAGCCCGCAACACTCAGTAACACAACCAGCCCGCAACACTCAGTAACACAACCAGACCGCAACACTCAGTAACACAACCAGACCGCAACACTCAGTAACACAACCAGCCCGCAACACTCAGTAACACAACCAGCCCGCAACACTCAGTAACACAACCAGCCCGCAACACTCAGTAACACAACCAGCCCGCAACACTCAGTAACACAACCAGACCGCAACACTCAGTAACACAACCAGACCGCAACACTCAGTAACACAACCAGACCCGCAACACTCAGTAACACAACCAGCCCGCAACACTAGTACACAACCAGCCGAACACTCAGTAACACAACCAGCCCGCAACACTCAGTAACACAACCAGCCCGCAACACTCAGTAACACAACCAGCCCGCAACACTCAGTAACACAACCAGCCCGCAACACTCAGTAACACAACCAGCCCGCAACACTCAGTAACACAACCAGCCCGCAACACTCAGTAACACAACCAGCCCGCAACACTCAGTAACACAACCAGCCCGCAACACTCAGTAACACAACCAGCCCGCAACACTCAGTAACACAACCAGCCCGCAACACTCAGTAACACAACCAGCCCGCAACACTCAGTAACACAACCAGCCCGCAACACTCAGTAACACAACCAGCCCGCAACACTCAGTAACACAACCAGCACCGCAACACTCAGTAACACAACCAGACCGCAACACTCAGTAACACAACCAGCCGCAACACTCAGTAACACAACCAGCCGCAACACTCAGTAACACAACCAGCCCGCAACACTCAGTAACACAACCAGCCCGCAACACTCAGTAACACAACCAGCCCGCAACACTCAGTAACACAACCAGCCCGCAACACTCAGTAACACAACCAGCCCGCAACACTCAGTAACACAACCAGCCCGCAACACTCAGTAACACAACCAGCCCGCAACACTCAGTAACACAACCAGCCCGCAACACTCAGTACACCACCCGCAACACTCAGTAACACAACCAGCCCGCAACACTCAGTAACACAACCAGCCCGCAACACTCAGTAACACAACCAGCCCGCAACACTCAGTAACACAACCAGACTGCTACACGAACACACCTGACGTACACCCAACCAACCAGACTGCTACACCGCAACACAACCAGACTGCTACACCCGCAACACTCAGTAACACAACCAGACTGCTACACCCGCAACACTCAGTAACACAACCAGACTGCTACACTCAGTAACACAACCAGACTGCTACACCCGCAACACAACCAGACTGCTACACCCGCAACACTCAGTAACACAACCAGACTGCTACACCCGCAACACTCAGTAACACAACCAGACTGCTACACCCGCAACACTCAGTAACACAACCAGACTGCTACACCCGCAACACTCAGTAACACAACCAGACTGCTACACCCGCAACACTCAGTAACACAACCAGACTGCTACACCCAACCAACCAACTCCACCCGCACACTGAGTAACAACCAGACTGCTACATCCCAACACCCGAGTAACACAACCAGACTGCTACACCCGCAACACTCAGTAACACAACCAGACTGCTACACCCGCAACACTCAGTAACACAACCAGACTGCTACACCCGCAACACTCAGTAACACAACCAGACTGCTACACCCGCAGACTCAGTACACAACCAGACTGCTACACCGCAACACTCAGTAACACAACCAGACTGCTACACCCGCAACCTCAGTAACACAACCAGACTGCTACACCGCAACACTAGACACAACCAGACTGCTACACCCGCAACACAACCAGACTGCTACACCCGCAACACTCAGTAACACAACCAGACTGCTACACCCACAACACAACCAGACTGCTACACCCGCAACACAACCAGACTGCTACACCCGCAACACAACCAGACTGCTACACCCGCAACACTGAGTAACACAACCAGACTGCTACACCCGCAACACTGAGTAACACAACCAGACTGCTACACCCGCAACACAACCAGACTGCTACACCCACAACACTCAGTAACACAACCAGACTGCTACACCCGCAACACTAGTAACAACCAGACTGTACACCCGCAACACTGAGTAACACAACCAGAATGCTACACCCGCAACACAACCAGACTGCTACACCCGCAACACTGAGTAACAACCAGACTGTACACCCGCAACACTGAGTAACATCCAGACTGCTACACCCACAACACTGAGTAACAACCAGACTGCTACACCCGCAACACTGAGTAACAACCAGACTGCTACACCCGCAACACTGAGTAACAACCAGACTGCTACACCCGCAACACTGAGTAACACAACCAGACTGCTACACCCGCAACACTGAGTAACAACCAGACTGCTACACCCGCAACACTGAGTAACACAACCAGACTGCTACACCCGCAACACTGAGTAACACAACCAGACTGCTACACCCGCAACACAACCAGACTGCTACACCCGCAACACTGAGTAACACAGACTCTACACCGCAACACTGAGTAACACAACCAGACTGCTACACCCGCAACACTTAGTAACAACCAGACTGCTACACCTGCAACACTGAGTAACACAACCAGACTGCTACACCCACAACACTTAGCAACACAACAAGGAAACCCCAGATAGCCCCATCCCTTTTAAATTTTTGTTTGTGGAACGCCATGTTAGAAATTTATACTGCAATTATGCGCAATAATAATATAATAATAATAAATAATTAAAAAGTAATATACAAAAAATAATAAACCAATAAATTATAGTAACAAATCAGGTTACATACACCGGGAACTGTGTGTGTACATACACCGGGAACTGTGTGTGTACATACACCGGGAACTGTGTGTACATACACCGGGAACTGTGTGTACATACACCGGGAACTGTGTGTACATACACCGGGAACTGTGTGTACATACACCGGGAACTGTGTGTACATACACCGGGAACTGTGTGTACATACACCGGGAACTGTGTGTACATACACGGGAACTGGGACATACCGGAACTGTGTGTACATACACCGGGAACTGTGTGTACATACACCGGGAACTGTGTGTACATACACCGGGAACTGTGTGTACATACACCGGGAACTGTGTGTACATACACCGGGAACTGTGTGTACATACACCGGGAACTGTGTGTACATACACCGGGAACTGTGTGTACATACACGGGAACTGTGTGTACATACACCGGGAACTGTGTATACAAGTAACATACAGCTGAAAGTCTGACTGCTTTAAGCCTTGTTCTGGGGATCAAGGTATTCTTGACGTGATAACAGGTTATATGCAGTCTAAAAATTATGATCCTCCTTTAGTAAATATACCTTTGATATACCTTTATTGAGTTCCGAGAGCTTTTCTACCCCGGAGCCCGGCCATAAGCCAGGTGCTTTCCTGGCCAACCAAGCTATTGTTGTTCCTGCTGGTACTAGTGCATAAAAACTAGAGACCAGACGAGCACTGCAGAAGAGTTACTGACCCACGGGCAAAGGACCAAAACCCTGCGAGACAAAACCCCCGTAGGACAGAAACCACCAATGTAGAAGACAAGAAAGGCAATGAAAATACGGGAAAGGTTCTGAAGTTTAAAGTGTTCTGAAGTTTAAAGCATTTGACAAGGTAATGAGATAGGCAGACATCAACAGATACAAAGCCACGACTAAGATTCATGTTAGGAATGTTGTATATGAGGGATGCTTCGACAAGACTGCGTCTGTGAAGCCTAGAAGAAGGATAGACACTTTTGGCAGAGGGCCAGTTAATATTATGACTGTGCTCTCTAGCTTGACAGAAAAGAGTACTGTTAGTATCAGCAAGGCGAGCACTTCTTTTGTACTGTTTAAGTCTCAGAAAGAGAGCAGCAAGTTTCATCGAAGTATTAGAGGACAAGAGGACTAGGAAATGGAGTAGACAGTAAGTATTAGTGGCAGAAGATGTGTGAGGTAGTTATTACCAAGGTTATCAGCTGGTGAAAAGTAAGTTTGATATCTAATGGACGGAGGATGTTGCTAAGATTTAGGAGACTGGAAATGCAGGGAAAACAAAAAAGATGGTTTCATGAGAGAAGAGACTTTGGGAGAGAAGAAAGTCCGTTTGGCACGAGTTATGAAATCGGGAGGAGCCAAGGCGAGAATGGGCTGCACAGAGTTTGAATTTCTGAGTCGAGAAATTGAGGGTCACAGATACGGACAAAAAGAGAAATAGGAAAACTGTTACTGACAGAGGGAGCATGGCAATAAAACTAGTGAATGTACATGCCACTGTGCATTGGCTTGCAATAAACGGAAAAAGAAAAGCCTGTAGCTGAACGATGGACATGCAAGTTAAAGGAACCAAAGTTAGATTTCCATTCAGCTTTAAACTTGATGGGAAGGAGCAAGATTGTTAAGGGCATCGAGTAAAGGCTGGAAGAGACTAGAATCATGTGGCCAAAAAACATAGCAAAGCCAGAACGTAGCACTTACCCCAATAATAGGATGTAGAACAGTTTCAAAATACTCCTTATAAAGGTTAACACGAACAGGAGGTTGAGTAGAGCCTATAGTAACACCGAAGGTTTGGGAATAAAATTTACCTTGAGAGGAAAAAAGAGTTGTAGTCCACACAAAGGCGAATAAAATCAAGAAAGACATCAGTAGGTATAGGGAGGTGAAAAAACCATGAAGCAGGACATTAGTGAAGAGGGACTCAACGTCAAGACTTATCTTGAAATCAGATGTGGTCGAATACGTTCGATGAAGTCTTAAGAGTAACGGAGGTGAGCAGGAGAAAAGTTCCAAGAAATGGAATGAGAGTTTTGGCCATCCAAGAGGCAAGAAAATAAAGACAGAACCTCTGGAGGAAATGATGGGAAAGACCATAGAATAAGGTGGATAGGACAGATAACATAGAAAAGTTGAACAAGATCAAAGACAGGACGACGACGACGACGCCTCAGCCTCAGCCGCCACCTCCGCCGCCACCTCCGTCGCCACCTCCGCCTCCGCTACTACCACCACCACCACTACCATTATTTCTCCCTTCTTTCCTCGCCCCTTCTCGTATATATTCTGGCCTTATTTCCTTCTCGCTTCAGTGTAACTTGTCATTTTCCAAGTCAGACCGAAACGTAGTCAAGTGAGGGTTATTCGTGTATTTTATAATAGTCTATTCACTCACAAGACGAATAGTGTTGCCCAAGATTGTTGTCTTCATGGTGGTGTTGCGTAAGACGTGTGCAACACCAAGACTACGGTGGTGAGCTCACTCATCTATGCTCAGGGACTGATTGCCTCGTCTCCTACTGTTTCCATTTGGCAAAACGTCTTCAAAATAAAGACACCCACGTGTTGTACTTTTGTCTTAATCGCCACTGATATAGTAATGTTTATATAACAATGTTGATACAGTAATTATATGTAATTATTTTTTGTCATGTACAGGGCAGTTTTTGTTATGATGTTCCTTGTGATAACTTTCTCGAGGCATTTCTGGTCTTGACATGGAATTTATCTGAGCTCTCTGCCCCTACCACAGTCCCACTTCTCTCCCACTATCCCCATCACTCAAACTACATGTCTCCCCATCTCTCACACTATCTCTCCCCATCTCTCACACTATCTCTCCCCATCTCTCACACTATCTCTCCCCATCTCTCACACTATCTCTCCCCATCTCTCACACTATCTCTCCCCATCTCTCACACTATCTCTCCCCATCTCTCACACTATCTCTCCCCATCTCTCACACTATCTCTCCCCATCTTTCACACTATCTCTCCCCATCTCTCACACTATCTCTCCCCATCTCTCACACTATCTCTCCCCATCTCTCCCACTATCTCTCCCCTCTCTTCATTTTCTCTCCCCATTTCTCCCACTATCTCTCAGATCTCACCAACTATCTCTCCCCCCATCGTATTACGATCATTTTTATGATGCTTCCTCATGAGTGAGTTTATGAAAATAATATTGACTTCCTACCTACATTTCACCCCTCACTCTCTCCAGGATCTCATCTCCCCTCATATACTGTTTCTTCCCTGCAATAAAAAAATATAGAATACAACTTTGGTATATACGTGTGTCAAGCATGAGAAATAATATTAGGATGGAAGTAAACAATCAAAGTGTATGTCACGGGCTACACTTAAAAGCTTGAGAAGATTCTATAACTCTCCATGAGAACTAGAACCTAAATAAACATTTACTGAGAAACTTACAATGTAAACACATTGATGTTTTAGTGGCCAGGCTAAGGCTTGGCTACAAGAAATATTGCTATATAGTTTAGCACACAAACAGATGATGACAAAATTCAGTACACAGCATACATCTGATATACTTCTGAAGAGTTTGGAGAGTTTCACTACTCTCGGAGCCCGGCCATGGGCCAGGCTCGTCAGCTTCATGGCTACTTAAACACTATGTGATTGAGTGTTCATTTATTGAGTAATGTTGTGATAGAATAATAACCTACGTGATATATCAAGATATCTTATCAATGAAGGTAAGATATCAGACATTTTAAGCAAATATAATAATTATGCTTGCAACAAATAAGACATAATTTGTAGATATAAAGCCAAATGTACTTTTGTTAACCCTTTTGGGGCCAAGTTGCTAGGCTTCTTGTGTATCGCAACAGCGTATGGACATACGCTGTTGCGCTACCGTCCATGCGATGGATATGGGTGAGCAATAAACTAGCTGTTCTGGAGGCCAAATTTAAAAATATAAATCTTGATATGCAGTTTCTCCCCTCACTTTCTCCAAGACCGCATAACCCCTCATGTGTTGTCTTCACCCCTTACTTTCTCCAAGACCACATATCCCCTCATGTGTTGTCTTCACCCCTTACTTTCTCAAACCTCTCCTCATCTTTTTTTGCTTTCCAAACACTTCCTCGTCTCCTGTACTCCAAGACATCCCTTCTCTCCTCATACAGTCTTTTGTTTCTGGTTCCTCTTTGGACCTACACACACCTTCCTCGTCTCCCCTCGTACCTCACAAGCTAATCCCTTCTCTTCATCGTTCATGTTTCTTCTCCCCTCTTTACTACAAGCGTATCCCTCTCCTCTCTCCCTCTTTCTCTCTATCACTTTTCTTTCTCATGGTAATCTTGTTCACACTATCTTCCCTAGCGCTGGTCTCTCCCTCTTCCCTCACAATATACTCATCATCATTTCCCCTTTTCCCCTCTTCCACACCATTTCCTTTTTCATGTTCTTGTTTTCTTCCTCTTGTACCCTAGTTTCTTTTTTCGTTCTTGTTTGCCTTTCTACCTCTATATTTTTGTGCTGTTGTCTCCCCTCTTTTCCCACAAAGTGTCTGATCGACAGTTCTTGCGATAAGTATGTGGGCATGCGAGCCGCTGGCTCCAACAGTCTGGTTTACCAGGCTGACAAGAAAGCCTGGCTTTAGACTAAGCTACGAGGGTTGAAGGATCTGCCTTTCCTTCTCCTCTCCAGTCCTCTGTCAAGAGAGTTTACACCAAAATACGAAATCCACATCTCAATGTCCTCCTCTGCCCCAACTTGGCAAGCCTTCAACAGTGATCCTAGCTTCTCCAACCTTCCCAGTCATCCCTCCTCCCACGCCCACGCCCGCGCACACACACACACAATTCCCGGCGGGGCGGAAACATTTCGAAGTGTTTCCTTACACACACACACACACACACATACAACAGGCCTAGTGTCTAATCGACATGTGCCTAGGACAAAATGGTAACTAACACACACAGTGGAGGTGGAGTAGTGCTGCTAACCAGAAGCCAGTGGAATTTTGAGATGAGATGAATAAACAGAGAGGAGACAAAAGACTACATAAGCACACTCAAGAGTCATGACTGGGGGTTCCAAGATGGTGATAGTCATATACAACCCTCCGCTAAACAGCAAAACAAGACACTAATTTGACGACAACAAGAGAGCGAGGGTGGACACAACAGCAGAGGTAGCTAGAAGAACCCACACGAGCAATGCTAAGCTGCTGGTCATGGTTGACTTTAACCACAAGAAAAGCAGCATGTAGTAGTGGATAACACGTCAGAGAAAGGGGATGAGAGGAGAGGGGATGATGAACCAGCAAGGCTGGACCTTGTATTCTCGAGTAAATCTGTTATGGGGATACTGACGACTAGAGTCCATACTTTGTAAATGATCCAAGTCGGACCGAAACGTCGTCGTAGCTCTTCTCTCCTATGTGAGGGTTATTGTGTATTGTTCCAGTCACGGTATTGTGCCTTTTTGTTATTTATGACTAGAGTCCCATTGGTCCTAGTGACCAGTCCTGAGCTCCGAATACTTCGTACAAGTTAACTTGAGAACGGAATGAGAAGGATGAGGGAATGGAAGCTTCAAAAGAAGAAAGCTTACAGGCATGAGCGAATTCCTGAATGAGTTGCAGTGGGAAAGGGAACAAGAGATGGAGTATGTAGCTAGGAAGCAGAGGAGAAATTCAAACCCATGAACAAAATAAGCAATAGCAAAAAACAGAGCCCATGTTCACCCAAAGATGCAGAGGCAAAAGCTAAAAGTTTTAGAGAATGGAAAAAATATAGAATGCAAAGAATACAGGAAAACAAGGACATAAGCAGAAGAGCCAGAAATGAAATACTCATGGGCAAGACGAGAAGCTCAGCGACAATTTGAGAATGACATAGCATCGATAGCCAAATCTGACCCAAAGTTGCCACACAGCCACATCAGGAAGAACGGTGAAGAACCAGGAAATCAGACTGAGAACGATACCAGAGAGGTATAATGTACCAGTAAATGTTGGATAGACGAAAATGTGAGAAAACAGTTGTTCAAGCCAGATACCTCGAAGGCAGTGTTGGATAAGATGAGAGTCCGTGTCCTAAAAATCAGTTGGCACAGGGTAACTGCCGGAGATCTGGAAGACAGCAAATGTTATCACAGATAAGCAGCGCTAAATTACATGCCAGTGTCACTGACATGCATATTATGTAAGTTAATGGAAAAGATTATCAGAAGACCTGTGATAAATCCTGTTTTACAAAACATACTAGAACAGAAGTGAGGCAGGAAATAGAGGAATGGACAGACAGTTTTTGGATAGTTAGAAGTATTTTGACACAGTACCGCACAAGAGACTGGGACAAAAGCTGGAGTAGAAGGCAGGAATGACAAGCAAGGTATTACCAAGGAACAATGAATACTTAAGAAGAAAACAATTTGAAATTGTCCGAGAAGAGTTGTCGGAATGGGCGCATGTGATGAGTAGGGTTCTACAAGGATTAGCACTAAGACAGGAACTATTTCTTAGGTACGTGAATGACTTAACAGAAAGGACAGAGTTATAGGACGTCTTGCTCGCAAATGACGCGAAATTAATGGGGAAAATACAAACATGTGTAAAGACTACAAATGAACCTTGACAGGCTGCATTTATGGCATGACAAGCGGTTTCCAGAATTTAACACTAACAAGTGCAAAGTTATGGAGATTGGGAATAAGCAAAGACCACAAAATAAATAAAGGCTTGGGAGAAGAGCAAAACCTGCAAACCTGAGGTGCATATGTGAATAACTGCTACAACAATCTCGCGTCTGGATAATTTGAAATATCTTTCAGTAAGTTTAGCGAGGAGTCATTCACAACACTGTATATGTCAGGCCCATCTTGAAGTATGCAGCACCGGTATGGAACCCACATCTGAACAAGCATGTTAAGAAACTGGAGAAAGGGCAGGGGTATGCAACGAGGCTATTTCCAGAGCTACGAGGAGAGGTTAAGAGAACTGAACCTAACACTGGAGGACAGAAGAATCAATATAAACATAATAACAACAAACAAATTACTCAGAGGAAATGATAGGGTAGATATATACAAGATTTTTAAGAGGTGAGAAATAGGTACATGGGGGCACATCTGGAAGCTAAAGACAGAGATGAGTCACAGAGATGTTATGAAATATTTTTTTCGTCTCATGGTGATCAAGAAGTGGAATGACCTTGACGACAGTGCCCACGAGGTTTGGAAGTAGTGAATCTTGCTAGCGGTAAGTTGAGAGGCGGGGCCAGGAGCTAAGACTCGACTCCAGCAACAGCATATAGGCGAGTACGTACAAACACACACACACACACACACACACATTCCCTTCGATTTTTTTTCTTTTCTTTCCCCTCACTCTGTTGGTTTTCTTATTCACTTACTGCTCTATCGTTATTCCCCTCACTTTATGGTTCTTTATTATTCACTACCTCATCTATCTTTATTAATCTCTTATCACACTGGCATGATCACACTCGTTCTGTTTGAATTTGAGTTACTGGCTTGTGGCAACACCACCTACATCCGACACTAGGACCACCTCACTCTTCTGGCACTGATTAACTTTCAAATTGTTTTATACAAATTGTAGTCCTCACCTCCCATTTCATTTTTTCTGGCGGCTTGTTATTCACTACTCAGGTTGTTGTGTGTATGTGTGTGTGGGGGGGGGGCGAGGTGTCAGAGTGGGCGCCTGTAACGAGCTGGGTGCCACAGGGATCAGTCCTAGGACCGGTGCTGTTTCTGGTATTTGTGAACGACATGACGGAAGGAATAGACTCCGAAGTGTCCCTGTTTGCAGATGATGTGAAGTTGATGAGAATAATTCAATCGGACGAGGACCAGGCAGGACTACAAAGGGATCTGGACAGACTGCAGGCTTGGTCTAGCAAATGGCTCCTGGAGTTCAACCCCACCAAGTACAAAGTCATGAAGATTGGGGAAGGGCAAAGAAGACCACAGACGAAGTACAGTCTAGGGGGCCAGAGACTACAAACCTCACTCAAGAAACAGGATCTTGGGGTGAGTATAACACCTGGCACATCTCCTGAGGCGCACATCAACCAAATAACTGCTGCAGCATACGGGCGCCTGGTAAACTAAGAACAGCATTCCGACATCTCAATAAGGAGTCATTCAGGACCCTGTACACTCTGTACGTTAGGCCCATATTGGAGTATGCAGCACCAGTTTGTAACCCTCACCTAGCCAAGCAAGTAAAAAAACTAGAGAAAGTGAAAAGGTTTGCAACAAGACTAGTCCCGGGGCTAAGGGGTATGTCCTACGAGGAGAGGTTAAGGATAATCGACCTGACGACACTGGAAGACAGGAGAGATAGGGGGAATATAACGACATATAAAGTACTGAGAGGAATTGACAAGGTGGACAGAGACAGGATGTTCCAGAGATGGGACACAGCAACAAGGGGACACAGTTGGAAGTTGAAGACTCAGATGAATCACAAGGATGTTAGGAAGTATTTCTTCAGTCACAGAGTGGTCAGGAAGTGGAATAGTCTGGAAAGTGATGTAGTGGAGGCAGGATCCATACATAGCTTTAAAAAGAGGTATAATAAAGCTCATGGAGAGGGAAGAGGGACCGAGTAGCGGCCAGTGAAGAGGCGGGCCAGGAGCTGTGAATCGACCCCTGCAACCACAACTAGGTGAGTACACACTCATACTTGTGATTATGTCTGGAATTTTTTGCTTTACTCTTTCAATTAACTGTTTTCTTTGTTATTCCATTTATGTTTAAGTAAATCATTTTTGTGTATGTTGTTGCACAGGAAGAATAAATATTATGTTAATGTATATTGTTTGCCGAGAAGGATATAAAATAAAATATAAAAAATATACATGGAATCGTAAACAAAACTTTTTAGCTAGATAAAAGACCTCAGCATACTGCCAGACCACAGCATACTGCCAGACCTCAGCATACTTCCAGACCTCAACATACTGCCAGACCACAGCATACTGCCATACCACAGCATACTGCCAGACCTCAGCATACTGCCAGACCTCAGCATACTTTCAGACCTCAATATACTGCCAGACCACAGCATACTGCCAGACCACAGCATACTGCCAGACCTCAGCATACTTCCAGACCTCAACATACTGCCAGACCTCACCATACTGCCAGACCTCACCATACTGCCAGACCTCAACATACTGCCAGACCACACCATACTGCCAGACCTCACCATACTGCCAGACCTCACCATACTGCCAGACCTCACCATACTGCCAGACCTCACCATACTGCCAGACCTCACCATACTGCCAGACCTATTTTCAGAAAACTGGAATTTATATGGTCTCTGATTTTAAAAGAAAGTTCAGTGGGAGGCGAGAAAGGAGGAAGACCAGAACTCGGAGAAAGGAGATTAATGGTATAAAATACCGAAACGATGGTAAAATAAACACAGTATAATGTGATCTTTTATTGACTACGTTTCGCCCTTACAATGGGCTTTATCAAGTCACAGACACATCTACCTGAGTTGATTGTTTTATTGATTCATTAAGACCCGTGTCCTGACACGGATCTTAATCCTAAGATGACCATGCCAGGCAGGTCCTTCTCAACTGCAGACTCTTCTCAGCAACAACCTTGAACATTTTTCATCTGACACTTCACGTCACTAGGCTTCCTATATACATTCATGTATTCTCTGCTTAGGCAGATCTGTTTGTGACTTGATAAAGTTCTGTGTGGGCGAAATGTAGTCAATAAATGATCACATTATACTGCGTTTGAGTATTTTTTTCTCTTGGAGAGAACAGCTCAAATTCGACGCCAGAGTGCTGGCAGAAGAGCTCAAGTAATTGTCTTCGGGCCAGAAAGAATATTAAAACAAAATGAAATGTACTTAAACGAAAAGAAAACTAGAGGAGCCGAGCTGTGTGGAGCGACCGGAGGGAAGCTGGCAATTCCTCCCACGACCTTTATCATATCACGCCTCTGAAACTGTTAATGAAATATTAAAGAATTAATAACTGCTAAGAAACAAAGGAAAGCCTCATTAGATCAATGGTATAATACCGAACAAGATATTATACAACTGATACGTGAAACACCTGGGTATCTTCACTGAGACGTTTCGCTTGAGCGGCAGGCTTTGTCATCCTGATACAGAGACAGGACCTCAAACTCTATACTGGAGCCGGAGGAGCTGTGCAGCCCTTGAAGACTTCGTCACAAGTGAGTGGAGTCACTGGTAGAAGCATGTCAGACCTACTGGTAGAAGCATGTCAGACCTACTGGTAGAAGCATGTCAGATCTACTGGTAGAAGCATGTCAGACCTACTGGTAGAAGCATGTCAGACCTACTGGTAGAAGCATGTCAGATCTACTGGTAGAAGCATGTCAGACCTACTGGTAGAAGCATGTCAGATCTACTGGTAGAAGCATGTTAGACCTACTGGTAGAAGCATGTCAGATCTACTGGTAGAAGCATGTCAGATCTACTGGTAGAAGCATGTCAGACCTACTGGTAGAAGCATGTCAGATCTACTGGTAGAAGCATGTCAGACCTACTGGTAGAAGCATGTCAGACCTACTGGTAGAAGCATGTCAGACCTACACATAAATGCGGAAAATGGTATAAAATACCGACAAGCTGAAGGTTAAGACATGTGCAAGTGTTGTAGTGATATACAGATGACGTAGTCAGTCCATTAAATACTTTTTCCTCAAATACTTTTCTCTCCAAGGAGAAACGTTTCATCAGTAAAGATACCCAACTGTTGTACATGTGTCTTAATCTTGTATCTTCTTTGTTGATGCCCAATCTTTCTTCGTATGGTAGATATACACAAGACCTGTGTGTATACACATAAGATATACAAGTGTGTTATTACAATCGCTGGATAACCAGAACTTTCAGAACAAGAGATGCCAAGCAAATGATTATACCAAAGTCGACTGAAGAGTGAGTAGGTACACAGAACTGCGTTAAACCAACATTAACAACCTGCATTATGTAATAAATGGTACAATACCAACAGCCTGATGAGTAAGATAAGGCAAGAGACTGATCATCTTCCACCGAGGGTGAAGGATTACATCGAACTACGTCTCCACTTCGTCTTCCACCAACACTGGTTCCTCCAGAAGTGTGATTCATCCCTGTATGCTACTGATAAAGTCTGCAGCTCAGGCTAAACGATTAGTTAATAAAGATTTCAAGTGTTGTACGTGTCTTGCTCATTAATGTTAGTTCCTGATCATCCTGATTGTAGTGCATACGTTGGACTGCTTGTAGCTAACACCAATAACCTGGTAGATCAGGCCCTCCAGGAGGCCTAGGCTGGAACAGGGTCACCGGGGGCGTTGATCAGCAAAACCATCTTCAGACTTCAACCAAACGTGTTTGCATGTGTAAACACACAGCAACAAATTCATTCCCATGTCTTTAATTAAACTCATGACTAAACATACATATCTGCGTCTGAATATACATGACTAAAAATACATGACTGAATATACATGACTACACTGCATGACCAAACATACATGCCTGTTATTGCAATATTGCACATGTCTCCTTTTACCTTACATGACTGTTCGTACACACATGCTAAAATATGAACCTCTGCAACATGTGGCACTACTAGCACAACAGACACTGTATGTATGTAAAAGTAAGTTTTGTTGTTACACTCATCAATGCTAACTTTAATTTCAATATTTTTTGGTAGAGTTGCGGAAGAATGAACTGAATAGGGACAAATTCAGTGCTATTGCTGTTGGAAATTATAAAAAAAATTTTTTATTGATGCTTACAATTATACTAAGAGGACACCATGAGCCTAATCTCTCTACCTGAGTTACAACTAAGAATACTTGACTGCTATACTCATACTTCAACATAGGATACCGATGTTACTTCATTACTTCACAGAGGAACCTTGATCTTTGAAATCTAAACAGAGGATACCTGATGCTTATTCATTATTTCAAGAGGATTTTGATGCTTACTTCATTATCTTCACAGAGGATACCTTGATGCTTACTTCATTATCTTCACAGAGGATACCTTGATGCTTACTTCATTATCTTCACAGAGGATACCTTGATGCTTATTTCATTATCTTGACTCACGAAATTGTAAAGACACGATTGCAAACAAACCATACCACGAGTGGGGTTAGAACCCGCGATCAGTCTCAGAACTCCAGACCGACGCGTTAGCCACTGGGCCAGTGGCTAACGCGTCGGTCTGGAGTTCTGAGACTCTCTGATCGCGGGTTCTAACCCCACCCGTGGTACGGTTTCATTATCTTCACAGAGAATACATTGATGGCTTAGTTCATTATATTGCTTAGTTCATTATCTTCACAGAAGGTACCTTGATAAGAACATACGAAAGAAGGAACACTGCAGCAGGCCTACTGGCCCATGCGAGGCAGGTCCAAGTCTCCTACCAGCTTAAACCAATGCCCTAACCTAGTCACGTCAGGTCACATTCACTTAAGGAAGGAGCACGGCATCTGATCTAGTAACACAAGCTAGTCAGGTCCAACTCACACCCATCCACACCCACTCATGTATTTATCTAACCTATTTTTAAAACTACACAACGTTTTAGCTTCTATGACGGTACTCGGGAGTTTGTTCCACTCATCCACAATTCTATTACCAAACCAGTGCTTTCCTATATCCTTCCTGAATCTTAATTTTTTCAACTTAAAGCCATTGCTGCAAATCCTGTCTAGGCTAGATATTTTTAGTACGCTATTTACATCCCATTTATACACCTCAATCATATCCCCCTATTTCTACGCCTTTCTAGAGAGTGCAGATTCAGGGCCCTCAGTCTATCCTCATAGGGAAGATTTCTGATACGCGAGATCAACTTTGTCATCCTCCTTTGTACGTTTTCCAGAGCATTTATATCCATTCTGTAGTACGGTGACCAGAACTGTGTAGCATAATCTAGATGAGGCCTAACCAAGGATATATAGAGTTGAAGAACAACCTGAGGACTCTTATTATTTATGCTTCTTGATATGAAGCAAAGGATTCTGTTCGCTTTATTGCGAACACTTATGAACTGTTGTTTTGGTTTTAGATTACTGCTAACCAGAACTCTCAAATCCTTTTCGCAATCAGTAATATTAAGATCTACATTATTTGTTTATATGTGGCATGGTTATTTCCCTGTCCAATGTTTAGAACTTTGCATTTGTCTATATTAAACTGCATCTGCCACTTCTCCGACCACTGCATCAGTATATTCAAATCTTCCTAGAGTGATCTAATGTCCTCGTCAGAATGAATTCGACGGTCAATTTAGCTACCCTTGCTTCCTGGGAGAAAACTTGATTACCTCTTCACTCCTAGAGCGACGACCCCTACGTATTTAGTGCTTCTCCATAATAGTAATAAGAAGAGTACTTACTTGTGGTTTCGTGGGAGGCGTTAAGGAAGGAGACGGCGAAGTGTTTTCTCCGCCCCAGCGACTCCGTCAGTAGTCTGAACCAACCATGGACTCTCTGAAACACAAACACTTCGTCAGTAGTCTGAACCAACCATGGACTCTCTGAAACACAAACACTTCGTCAGTAGTCTGAACCAACCATGGACTCTCTGAAACACAAACACTTCGTCAGTAGTCTGAACCAACCATGGACTCTCTGAAACACAAACACTTCGTCAGTAGTCTGAACCAACCATGGACTCTCTGAAACACAAACACTTCGTCAGTAGTCTGAACCAACCATGCACTCTCTGAAATACAAACACTTCGTCAGTAGTCTGAACCAACCATGGACTCTCTGAAACACAAACACTTCGTCAGTAGTCTGAACCAACCATGGACTCTCTGAAACACAAACACTTCGTCAGTAGTCTGAACCAACCATGGACTCTCTGAAACACAAACACTCCGTCAGTAGTCTGAACCAACCATGGACTCTCTGAAACACAAACACTTCGTCAGTAGTCTGAACCAACCATGCACTCTCTGAAATACAAACACTTCGTCAGTAGTCTGAACCAACCATGGACTCCGATACACACACGCAAAACCATGCACTCTCTGAAATACGCACGCATACAACCAGTAGTCTGAAACAACCATGCACTCTGTGAAACACGCACACACGCGCACGCACACACGCGCACGCACACACGCGTACGCACACACGCGCACGCACACACACACACACGTTCATCGGGTGTGTGGGTCGGGGCGAGGCTGCTGAATATTAGAACTTAAGAATAAATGGAACACTGCAGTAGGGAATAATAAATCAACTTAAAAAAACAAATGTTCCCTTCCCTCCTCTTCCTCCTCCTATCTCGGTTGGACAAGCGCTCTGCAAATATTGCATTCAGCTATACAGACTCCACTTTCTGGTTATATTTATATATATATATATATATATATATATATATATATATATATATATATATATATATATATATATTTTTTTTTTTTTTTTTTTTTATTAACACATCGGCCGATTCCACCAAGGCAGGGTGGCCCGAAAAGAAAAACTTTCATCATCATTCACTCCATCACTGTCTTGCCAGAAGGGTGCTTTACACTACAGTTATAAAACTGCAACATTAACACCCCTCCTTCAGAGTGCCGGCACTGTACTTCCCATCTCCAGAACTCAAGTCCGGCCTGCCGGTTTCCCTGAATCCCTTCATAAATGTTACTTTGCTCACACTCCAACAGCACGTCAAGTATTAAAAACCATATGCCTCCATTCACTCCTATCAAATACGCTCACACATGCTTGCTGGAAGTCCAAGCCCTCGCACACAAAACTTCCTTTACCCCCTCCCTCCAACCTTTCCTAGGCCGACCCCTACCCCGCCTTCCCTCCACTACAGATTTATACACTCTCGAAGTCACTCTGTCTTGTTCCATTCTCTCTACATGTCCAAACCACCTCAACAACCCCTCCTCAGCTCTCTGAACAATCGTTTTGGAATCCCGTACCTCCTCCTAATTTCCAAACTCCGAATTCTCTGCATTATATTCACACCACACATTGACCTCAGACATGACATCTCCACTGCCTCCAGCCTTCTCCTCGTTGCAACATTCATCACCCATGCTTCACACCCATATAAGAGCGTTGGTATAACTATACTCTCATACATTCCTCTTTACTTCCATGGACAAGGTTCTTTGTCTCCACAGACTCGAAGTGCTCCACTCACCCTTTTCCCTCATCAATTCTATGATTCACCTCATCCTTCATAGACCCATCCGCCGACATGTCCACTCCCAAATATCTGAATACATTCACCTCCTCCATACTCTCTCCCTCCAATCTGATATCCAATCTTTCGTCACCTATTCTTTTTGTTATCCTCATCACCTTACTCTTTCCTATATTCACTTTCAATTTTCTTCTTTTACACACCCTACCAAATTCATCCACCAACCTCTGCAGCTTCTCTTCAGAATCTCCCAAAAGCACAGTGTCATCAGCAAAAAGCAACTGTGACAACTCCCACTTTGTATTTGCTTCTTTATCTTTTAGCCCAACACCTCTTGCCAAGACCCTCGCATTCACTTTCTTACAACCCCATCTATAAATATATTGAACAACCACGGTGACATCACACATCCTTGTCTAAGGCCCACTTTTACTGGGAAATAGTCCCCTTCCCTCCTACACACTCTAACCTGAGCCTCACTATCCTCATAAAAACTCTTCACTGCTTTCAGTAACCTTCCTCCTATTCCATACACCTGCAACATCTGCCACATTGCCCCCCTATCTACCCTATCATACGCCTTTTCCAAATCCATAAATGCCACAAAAACATCTTTACCCTTATCCAAATACTGTTCACCTATATGTTTCACTGTAAACACTTGGTCTACACACCCCCTACCTTTCCTAAAGCCCCTTGTTCATCTGCTATCCTGCTTTCTGTTTTACTCTTAATTCTTTCAATAATAACTCTACCATACACTTTACCAGGTACACTCAACAGACTTATTCCCTATAATTTTTGCACTCTCTTTTGTCCCCTTTGCCTTTATACAAAGGAACAATACACGCTCTCTGCCAATCCCTAGGTACCTTACCCTCTTCCATACATTTATTAAATAATAGCACCAACCACTCCAAAATTATATCCCCACCTGCTTTTAACATTTCTATCTTTATCCCATCAATCCCAGCTGCCTTACCCCTTTCATTCTACCCACTGCCTCACGAACTTCCCTACACCCACAACTGGCTCTTCCACACTCCTACAAGATGTTATTCCTCCTTGCCCTACACACGAAATCACAGCTTCCCTGTCTTCATCAACATTTAACAAATCTCAAAATATTCTCTCCATCTTCCCGATACCTCTAACTCTCCATTTAATAACTCTCCTCTCCTATTTTTAACTGTCAAATCCATTTGTTCTCTAGGCTTCCTCAACTTATTAATCTCATTCCAAAACTTTTTCTTATTTTCAACAAAATTTGCTGATAACATCTCACCCACTCTCTCATCTGCCTCTTTTTACATTGCTTCACCACTCTTTTAACCTCTCTTTTTCTCTCCATATACTCTTCCCTCCTTGCATCACTTCTACTTTGTAAAAACCTCTCATATGCTAACTTTTTCTCCCTTACTACTCTCTTTACATCATCATTCCACCAATCGCTCCTCTTCCCTCCTGCACCCACTCGCCTGTAACCACAAACTTCTGCTGAACACTCTAACACTACATTTTTAAATCTACCCCATACATTTTCGACCCCATTGCCTACACTCTCACTAGCCCATCTATCCTCCAATAGTTGTTTATATCTTACCCTAACTGCCTCCTCTTTTAGTTTATAAACCTTCACTCTCTTTTACTTACTGATTCTATTTTCCTTGTATCCCATCTACCTTTACTCCCACTGTAGCTATAACTAAAAGTGATCTGATATATCTGTAGCCCCTCTATAAACATGTACATCCTGAAGTCTACTCAACAGTCTTTTATCTACCAATACATAGTCCAACAAACTACTGTCATTACGCCCTACATCATATCTTGTATACTTATTTATCCTCTTTTTCTTAAAATATGTATTACCTATAACTAAACCCTTTCTATACAAAGTTCAATCAAAGGGCTCCCATTATCATTTACACCTGGCACCCCAAACTTACCTACTACACCCTCTCTGCATGTTTCTCCCACTTTAGCATTTAGGTCCCCTACCACAATTACTCTCTATTTGGTTCAAAAGTTCCTATACATTCGCTTAACATCTCCCAAAATCTCTCTCTCTCCTCTACACTCCTCTCTTCTCCAGGTGCATACACGCTTATTATGACCCACTTTTCGCATCCGACCCTTATTTTAATCCACATAATCCTTGAATTTACACATTTATATTCCTCTTTTCCTTCCATAACTGATCCTTCAACATTATTGCTACCCCTTCCTTAGCTCTAACTCTCTCAGATACTCCTGACTTAATCCCATTTATTTCTCCCCACTGAAACTCGCCTACCCCCTTCAGCTTTGTTTCGCTTAGGGCCAGGACATCCAACTTCTTTTCATTCATAACATCGGCAATCATCTCTTTCTTATCATCCGCACTACATCCACGCACATTCAGACACCCCAATTTTATAAAGTTTTTCTTCTTCTCGTTTTTAGTAGATTTGTACAGGAGAAGGGGTTACTAGCCCATTGCTCCCGGCATCTTAGTCGCCTCATACGACACGCATGGCTTACGGAGGAAAGATTCTTTCCACTTCCCATGGACAATAGAGAAAATAAAAGAACAAGAGCTATTAAGAAAAGAAGAAAAACCTAGATGTGTGTATGTATATATATGCATGTGTATGCCAGTGTAGTGTGACCTAAAGTGTAAGTAGAAGTAGCTAGATATACCTGTTATCCAGCGTGTTTATGAGACAGAAAAAAGACACCAGCAATCCTACCATCATGTAAAACAGTTTCAGGTTTCTGTTTCACAGTCACCTGGCAGGACGGTAGTACCTCCCTGGGTGGTTGCTGTCTACCAACCTACTACCTTATATATATATATATATATATATATATATATATATATATATATATATATCAATGAAATCACTAAAGAAATTTTCGCTTGCCTTATTCGGCAAGAAGAGCATTGCTATTTAAGCCAAAATCGCATGTTTTACCTATTCGGTACGATATATATATATGTCGTGCCGATTAGGTAAAACTTCCGATTTTGGCTTAAATAGCAACGCTCATCTTGCCATATAAGACAAGCGAAAATTTGTGTATGCAATAATTTCGCAAAAATCATTCTGAACATAACGAAAAAAATATATTTCATTGTGTTTGTTTATTATTAAATGAATGTTAACGTATCTAAAATATATTTAGTTGGGTTAGGCTAAATTAAATTGCGCTTGTTATAATAAGGTTAGGTAAGTTTTCAAAGTTTCTCTTGGTACAAAATTATAAATTTTTACATTACCATAAATGAAAAAAATATATCTTTAAACGTATAAGAGAAAATTTTAGAAAGGACTTAATTTTAAATGAGTTCTTGCTAATTGACCAGTTTTACCTAATCTGCACGACATATATATATATATATATATATATATATATATATATATAGGAGGTACCACCTCTGGAACTGTCCTGGGGACCCTCATCCTCAGAGAAAAGAATAAACTTGCTTCAGGGAAAACTCAAAGTTCTCCCTGAAGCTGTTTGAAAATTTTCTCCTGCCACCCCCTATATTATATATATATATATATATATATATATATATATATATATATATATATATATATATATATATATATATATATATAATACACTGAACGCCTCTCACCAAGGCAGGGTGAAAACTTCCATACCATTTTTCTTCATTTTGTATGTAGTAAGTTATACAGGAGAAGGGGTTACTAGCACCTTGCTCCAGGCATTTTAGTCGCCTCTTACGACACGCATGGCTTACGGAGGGAAGATTCTTATTCACTTTCCCATGGAGATGAAAGGAATTAAATAAGAACAAGAACTATAAAGTAAATTGGAGGAACATTACAGCAGGCCTTCTGGCCCATACTAGGCAAGTTCTTCTCAAATTCAACCTCTCCCACTTTCCCTAAATTACTGGAAACTCCTCAGGTTCTTCGAACTATACCTTTTAATATTCACGAGTAAGATATTTTGTAATGTATGCTTGGAAAATACTGGAGGAATTGAGCCCAAGTTTGCACACTGAAATTACTGCCTAAGAGCAAGAGGCTCGACAGAGAGTGCAATAAAAAAGGTAGATGAATGGTAGGGGTGTAATGAGTACACAGAAATAATTCGCTAAGCATAAGGAGCCCAAGACTTTGCAACGCTGACTCTTCCTATATAAGAGGTACAACCAACAGACCTGTGTCTTCTAGAGAGAACTTGGTAATTGCTTTAAATTAGCTCATGATCAGCCAGACTGCGGTACTAATACTAACAGTTTAATTGATCAGGCTATCAACCAGGAAGCCTGGTCTGGGACCGGACCACGGACAATGGCCTCTGGAATTTAAAACGGGAACAGATAGACTGGCATTTACCAAAAAAAAAATCATTTATCTGAAAATAGCCAGTCACCTGGGATACCTTGATTCACGAGGGTTTGTTCAGTCAATATTAATTAAACTCCCTGACTCTTGGCTGACTCAGCCACTGAACACACGAGACCAACCTGAAGTGTTCACCCAACCTGTCTCACCTGAAGTGTTCACCCAACCTGTCTCACCTGAAGTGTTCACCCAACCTGTCTCACCTGAAGTGTTCACCCAACCTGTCTTACCTGAAGTGTTCACCCAACCTGTCTCACCTGAAGTGTTCACCCAACCTGTCTCACCTGAAGTGTTCACCCAACCTGTCTTACCTGAAGTGTTCACCCAACCTGTCTTACCTGCATGCTGATGATCTCATGGTGGGAGGGGGAAGGAGGGGAAGGGAGGGGGAGGGAGAGGGAGGAAGATAAAATCCATTACAAAATTAGGGCAGAAAGATAAGTGTTTGGGTCGAGAGATGACATGGGTGGAGGGGGTGAAAAAGGGGAGGAAGTGAGAAGGGGAGAGAGTGAAGAATGGTGGGGTACAAGGAGAGAGGGGTGAAGAGGGGCTTGAAAGGGAGGGGGTGATGATGGGTGAGAGACTTGAAGGGAAGAGGGTGATGATTGGTGAAGGACTTGAAGGGGAGGGTGATGAGTGGTGAGGGACTGGGAAACAGGATACTGAGACTACGAGGTATTAAGGTATTAAAGATCACTGCAGCAAATCATCTTGCTATTTCCCCTCTCCCCACTCCTTTCCTCCCATCACATCCCCTCCTTCCCTCCCATCGCCTCCTTCCTCCCATCACCTCCTTCCCTCCCATCACCTCCTTCCCTCCCATCACCTCCCCCCTCCTTCCCTCCCATCCCCTCCTTCCTCTCTTCCTTCCTCCCATCCCCTCCTCCCTCCCACACTGCACTTATCATATAAATGAAGCAGCACACTGCGGTATTCCCACAAATGTAAATTTCATAATAATGGCGGTGATGTTGGTGCTGGTGTTCCTCAAGGAGCGTATATACACATCTAAAAAAAACAAAAATGTTTCTGCTGCTTTTGGTGTTGCTGATGCTGCACCAGTCGCCAACCCACTTCCACAAATCCCAGCCAACACACAGCAGATTTTTGAAAATTCTATACTTGGGGTGTGTGCGGGCATGGAGTGTCTGGAAAAAATGAATAGGCGGTGCAGTTTTGACCATTAAAAAAATGCTGGGATCTCCTGATCAACGGAGTGTGTCGTTCTTCCTCCTGTAAATCTTTCCACCCTGAAATGTGTTACACATGAATACACGAACGCTATGCTACACGACAAACACCTTCATACCACTGGAAAGGGACCAGCAGTTATAAATCCCACATCCCAGCTAGTAGCAAGAGATTTTTCGGTGCTAGGAAGCAGAAAAATTGGCAAGATATTATAAAACCAGTCCATTTCGAAACTGTTGAATTGGAGGCCAGTGAGTGGCATCCACTACAGACCCACACATACTAGCGCAGTTAAATTGAAATCCCACAACAAATAGTCAGTACGACATTTTTTTTTTTTTTTTGCAAATATAGAGGGTCTTAAACCTTCCAACAACACAATACCTTTTATTAGTGGACTCCTTACAGAGTCAATGCATTGTTTGCAGTTTTCAGAGACCCCACACACAAGACCACTTTGACAACGAAATATGGATATCAGGGTCTAGCTTATTTAGATGTGACTGAAATAACAGGCAACAAGGGAGCTTGTATGTCAGTGTCGATCACTTACACTGAGTTACTAAACACTGGAAATGATTTAGTTGAAGTTTTGGTAGAAAAGATTGAGAACCAAAACCCAGTCACTGTGGATGAACTTGGAAAATCATTCAACCCCAGCCCCAAATGTCTTGTTGCTTGGTGATTTCAATTAAAAATATTAAAATGGAAGAACGTAACAAATAGTGAGATAATTCTAGGAGGCAGCTCAAAAGAACATTCCAACACAAATGAGATGCTGAATCTTTGTATTAAATTCTCCTGGTAAATTAACTGGGATCAAATAAATCGTATCCTGAACAAAACATGTTGGGAAGATCTCTCTCATAACATGGATTCGATCCAGTGTTTAGAAAGGTCAACTCCGTGGCACGAGACGTATACTCAAGGCACATTCCAACATGGAAAGAGAAGATGTAAATGAGAGACTATGGAAAGAGAAGATGTAAATTAGAGACTAACATTCTAGAGGCGAAGATGAAGAATCAGAGAGTTCCTCAAAGGAGGGGGGGGAGGGGGGGGGCTAAAAAATATAATGCGCTGAAGGCAACACTGAAGATACTGAACTCAAGTTAAATGAGTCGGAGTCCAGGGATCTTCCTAGTAAAAAGGAGGGATCTTCCTAGTAAAAAGGAGGGATCTTCCTAGTAAAAAGGAGGGATCTTCCTAGTAAAAAGGAGGGATCTTCCTAGTAAAAAGGAGGGATCTCCCTAGTAAAAAGGAGGGATCTTCCTAGTAAAAGGAGGATCTTCCTAGTAAAAGGAGGGATCTTCCTAGTAAAAGGAGGGATCTTCTAGTAAAGGAGGATCTTCTAGTAAAGGAGGGATCTTCCTAGTAAAAGGAGGGATCTTCCTAGTAAAGGAGGATCTTCCTAGTAAAGGAAGGATCTTCCTGCAAGAGGGAGGACCTTCCAGTAAAAGGAGGATCTTCCTAGTAAGAGGGGGACCTCCTAGTAAAGGGGGATCTTCCTAGTAAGAGGAGGATCTTCCTAGTAAAAGGAGGGATCTTCCTAGTAAGGGGAGGGACCTTCCTAGTAAAAGGAGGATCTTCCTAGTAAGAGGAGGACCTTCCTAGTAAAGGAGGATCTTCCTAGTAAGAGAAAGGACCTTCCTAGTAAAAAGGAGGATCTTCCTAGTAAGAGGAAGGGACCTTCCTAGTAAAAGGAGGATCTTCCTAGTAAGAGGGAGGGACCTTCCTAGTAAAAGGAGGGATCTTCCTAGTAAGAGGAAGGACCTTCCTAGTAAAAGGAGGGATCTTCCTAGTAAGAGGAGGGATCTTCCTAGTAAAGGAGGATCTTCCTAGTAAGAGGGAGGGACCTTCCTAGTAAGAGGAGGGACCTTCCTAGTAAGAGGAGGGATCTTCCTAGTAAGAGGAAGGGATCTTCCTAGTAAAAGAGGGGGGATCTTCCTAGTAAGAGGAGGATCTTCCTAGTAAAAGGAGGGATCTTCCTAGTAAGAGGGAGGGATCTTCCTAGTAAAAAGGAGGGATCTTCCTAGTAAGAGGGAGGGACCTTCCTAGTAAAAAGGAGGGATCTTCCTAGTAAGAGGGAGGGATCTTCCTAGTAAAAAGGAGGGATCTTCCTAGTAAGAGGGAGGGATCTTCCTAGTAAAAAGGAGGGATCTTCCTAGTAAGAGGGAGGGATCTTCCTAGTAAGAGGGAGGGATCTTCCTAGTAAAGGAGGACTTCCTAGTAAGAGGAGGGATCTTCCTAGTAAAAAGGAGGGATCTTCCTAGTAAGAGGAAGGGATCTTCCTAGTAAAAAGGAGGGATCTTCCTAGTAAGAGGGAGGGATCTTCCTAGTAAAAAGGAGGGATCTTCCTAGTAAGAGGGAGGGATCTTCCTAGTAAAAAGGAGGGATCTTCCTAGTAAAAAGGAGGGTTCTTCCTAGTAAGAGGGAGGGATCTTCCTAGTAAAAAGGAGGGTTCTTCCTAGTAAGAGGGAGGGATCTTCCTAGTAAAAAGGAGGGATCTTCCTAGTAAGAGGGAGGGACCTTCCTAGTAAAAGGAGGATCTTCCTAGTAAGAGGGAGGGATCTTCCTAGTAAAAAGGAGGGATCTTCCTAGTAAGAGGGAGGGACCTTCCTAGTAAAAAGGAGGGATCTTCCTAGTAAGAGGGAGGGACCTTCCTAGTAAAAAGGAGGGATCTTCCTAGTAAGAGGGAGGGACCTTCCTAGTAAAAAGGAGGGATCTTCCTAGTAAGAGGGAGGGACCTTCATAGTAAAAAGGAGGGATCTTCCTAGTAAGAGGGAGGGACCTTACTAGTAAAAAGGAGGGATCTTCCTAGTAAGAGGGAGGACTCTTCCTAGTAAAGGAGGGATCTTCCTAGTAAGAGGGAGGGACCTTCCTAGTAAAGGAGGGATCTTCCTAGTAAGAGGAGGGACCTTCCTAGTAAAGGGAGGATCTTCCTAGTAAGAGGAGGATCTTCCTAGTAAAAGGGAGGTCTCTTCCAGTAAGAGGGAGGGATCTTCCAGTAAAGAGGTTCTTCCTAGTAAGAGGAGGATCTTCCTAGTAAAAAGGGAGGATCTTCTAGTAAGAGGGAGGGACCTTCCTAGTAAAGAGGGATCTCTAGGGAAAGAGAGGGACCTTCCTAGTAAAAAGAGGATCTTCCTTAAGAGGAGACCTTCCTAGTAAAGGAGGGATCTTCCTAGTAAGAGGGAGGGATCTTCCTAGTAAAAAGGAGGGTTCTTCCTAGTAAGAGGGAGGGATCTTCCTAGTAAAAAGGAGGGATCTTCCTAGTAAGGAGGATCTCAGTAAGAGGGAGGGATCTTCCTAGTAAAAAGGAGGGATCTTCCTAGTAAGAGGGAGGGATCTTCCTAGTAAGAGGGAGGGACCTTCCTAGTAAAAGGAGGGATCTTCCTAGTAAGAGGGAGGGATCTTCCTAGTAAGAGGGAGGGATCTTCCTAGTAAGAGGGAGGGATCTTCCTAGTAAGAGGGAGGGATCTTCCTAGTAAGAGGGAGGGATCTTCCTAGTAAGAGGGAGGGATCTTCCTAGTAAGAGGGAGGGATCTTCCTAGTAAGAGGGAGGGATCTTCCTAGTAAGAGGGAGGGATCTTCCTAGTAAGAGGGAGGGATCTTCCTAATAAGAGGGAGGGATCTTCCTAGTAAGAGGGAGGGATCTTCCTAGTAAGAGGGAGGGATCTTCCTAGTAAGAGGGAGGGATCTTCCTAGTAAGAGGGAGGGATCTTCCTAGTAAGAGGGAGGATCTTCCTAGTAAGAGGGAGGATCTTCCTAGTAAGAGGGAGGGATCTTCCTAGTAAGAGGGAGGGATCTTCCTAGTAAGAGGGAGGGATCTTCCTAGTAAGAGGGAGGGATCTTCCTAGTAAGAGGGAGGGACCTTCTAGTGTTCTACTAATATACGCAGTGAGAAGGGAATGAGCGTTTTAAGGCTTCTTGCCGTTCTCCCCACCATAGTGCCTGCTCTACTTAATACGCCTGGCACCGCACATATCCCATTACTACCACCTGGAGGGCATTCCGGGGATCAACGTCCCCGCGGCCCGGTCTATGACCAGCCTCCCGGTGAATCAGGGCCTGATCAACGAGGCTGTTACTGCTGGCTGCACGTAGTCCAACGTACAAACCACAGCCCGGCTGATCTGGCACTGACTTTAGGTATCTGTCCAGCTCCCTCTTGAAGACAATCAGGGGTCTACTGGTAATGCCCCTTATGGCTGGTGGGAGACTGTTGAACAGTCTTGGGCCCCGAACACTTGTGTTTTCTCTTAGTGTACCAGTGGCGCCCCTACTTTTCACTGGGGGTACGTTGCACCGTCTGCCAAGTCTTTTGCTTTCGTATGGAGTGATTTCTGCGTGCATATTAGGAACCAGTCCCTCCAGAATCTTCCAGGTGTAGATTATGATATATCTCTCTCTCGCCTGCGCTCATTCTACCAACTTTTGAGTACTAGGTTTCCGTAAGCCGTCAACTATTCATACTGCGCCTCGACGCCACTGTACCACTACAGACGAAGAAATATATTTGATTTTGATTAAATTAAATTTAAACTGCTGTTATGATTGCTCCATAGGATACACCAATGCGAAAAACTGGAGTTAAGTGATAGTTGTGAGAGGGAAGAGATGTTGCCATGGATGCTCCTCCACCATACTACCATACTCACCACCACTCTACTGCCCGACACCACAACTGTCCGATTAATGCCTGTCCCAACCAGTCTACCACCTGCCACCACAGCCACCAGTCCTCTACCAACTACAACTTTTAACCTCTCAAATACACAAAAAACCTGGAAGGAATTGCAGGCTGTGGCGACCATCTGGAATATCCACGATATCATGTTAGTAATACAGAACCAGAATACATTTAGTGTATTCGTCTGAGTAAGGTTAATTCTTAAACTAGTGCTAGTAAAGATGTTGTCCGTGTTGTTTTTAGCTCTGTTACTGATCTAGAAATTTCATCAACTAGTAATTCGAAGCCCAAAAAGCGCATCCAATGTAAAATAGAAATGTTTAAATTATATATGCTTGAAGCATCTGCAAATATAAACCAACTGGAAGTAACAAAAATGGAATTTGCCAATACAATCATCCAAATAAATACTGAAATCTCCTGTATTACGGCACATGGCACACCAGGACCCGCAAACTCTTTCACCTGACGATGCTACAATCCAAACTGTGACTTTGCACATGACTGGAAGACGTTTAAAGCGTCATTTAAACCAAACAGAACTTGCAAACTACAGACGTACAGTCAGACTTTTTTACCTTCAGGAAGCGAAAAAAGATTAGCAAGAAATGCTAAAATTGTATGAGTATGTAGGAGCCATGCTGGATCACAGAGCCAGTGGTGGCCTCGTCAGAACAATAGTCATTAAGTTCAACCATCCCGCCCGCACATCAACTAGCAATGTATCATCTATTGCGTGTGCCGACGCACATGGTATTAAACTGAGTAGAAACAATAAAATATTGTTTATCAGTAGTTTTTGCAGGTTTTTACATGAACCCACATGAAAGATAATACTGACATAGAAATTTGGATTCCTATATGCAACCTAATTAAATGCGACCGGATAAGCACTTAACAAAGGGTAAGGAAGGAAGGGTTGGTGTATGATCAAGAGTCGTTTATACCTACTGACTTACTTAACACCACAAATGATGCAGTCAAAGTTGTTGCTGTTAAATTTGGAAATAAGAATCTGGTTGTGCTCTTATATAAGCTACATGGTTACAATTTTCAAGAACTTCAAAGACCAACTGTTGAAAACAGAATACTGTATAAAAAACCTATCAAGTCAAGCCTAGAATATCTTATTGCTTGGTCACTTTTATTTAGGACATTTAAAAGAAAAGAATATGGAAAGAATTTTAATAACAGTCACAGACACCAGTCTCACCAGTCAGAACGAATAAACCACTACAGTAAGAGTCGAAAAAAATAGCAATACCCTATAGCTTAGCTTCACAAATGATGACCTGGTTTGGGACATAAATGTGTCGAAGACAGTAATCTAAAACCACAATAATATCAAAATTCAGACTTGTATTCACTCTCGTCAAAGAAACAAGATCAATAACGAGGGTGAATTCAATAAATTAAACTTTAATAAGAACATCAACTGGGACGAAATAAATCAGAAAGATGATCTCATTGGCACTCGAAGTATACTCCAAGTGCAAGCACGGAGAGAGAGAGAGAGAGAGAGAGAGAGAGAGAGAGAGAGAGAGAGAGAGAGAGAGAGAGAGAGAGAGAGAAAGAGACACGGAGAGACGGCCCCTCTACAGTCGAAGAGACAAATAAGAGCCTCTGAAGCGCAGTAGACCCTGCAGTACGGAGGAAACCCTGGTTAGAGAAATATAGAGCAGAGTTCAAGGTTATTGAGTCATATAGAGACCAGGAGAGACAGAGGGATCAAATGGCCACAAATGAAATTAGAAGAAATTCCAAATAATTTCAAATTCCCAAGCTGTCTTCAAGAAGGCACTGGACAGGCACCTGAAGTCAGTGCCTGACCAACCGGGCTGTAGTTCGTACGTCAGTTTGCGTGCGGCCGGCAGTAACAGCCTGGTTGATCAGGACCATTTACAAAGTCACACTTTGTAAATGGTCCAAGAGAAATCAACAAGTATGAGAGGACCCCTACTTTTCAACGCCCTTCCTTCACGCAATAGAGGAAGTACCAGCAAACCTCTGGCTTTCTTCAAGAGGAAACTTGATATGATCTTCAAATCAATTCCTGATCGGGAGGGAGGGACCCTATTCGGGAGGGAGGGACCCTATTCGGGAGGGAGGGACCCTATTCGGGAGGGAGGGACCCTATTCGGGAGGAGGGAAATCTTAGGAAGAGGGAGCGACCTTCTTATGGAGAAGGGAACTTCTTCGTATGAGGAGGAAGGGGCTGTCTACTTAGAGAGCGTTACCTTCTTAGGAAGAGGGAGGGATCTCTTCCTAAGAAGTACCTCCTCCTAGGGAAGTGAGAAGTGCCTCCTTCTTAGGAAGAGTGAGGGACCTTCTTCATTGGACACAAATTATTCCTTGGCTATTGCCACTATTGTCTGGTCATACTTTTTATTCCCAAATGCTATATTCTTCTCCTGCTCAACATTCTTCCTCTTCCATTCCACCTTTCACTACATATATCTCCTGCTTTTCATTTCTCTCTTCGCTCTCCTCTTTCTCCCGCAATCCCTTGTTTTCTTCTCTCTCTCCCTTGCACCTTCCTCACACTCCCTCTTTCATTCTTCATCCCTTTTCCCTTCCCTTTCTCCTATTCATCCATGACTCTCTTCCTTCCTTTATCTACCCTCTCCCTCCCTCATTCTCCTTTCCCTTCCTCCTCCATCTTTTCTCTTCCTTCTTCAGCGACTTTTTCTCTCCTTTTACTCTTCCTTCCCTCCCTCCTTATACTGCTTTCTCCCTTTCTTTTACACTTTCCTTCCTCCCTTGCTCACCTCCTTTCACACTTCTCTCTCAACTTCTATTCCTCCTACGCTTCACACGCTTCCTCTCTCCTTCAATTATGCCTCCCATCCTTCAACTATATCTTCCTATCCTTCAACTATGTCTTCCATCATTCAACTATGTCTTCCATCCTTCAACTATGTCTTCCATCCTTCAACTATGTCTTCCATCCTTCAACTATGTCCTCCATCCTATCAACTATGTCTTCCATCCTTCAACTATGTCCTCCATCCATCAACTATGTCTTCCATCCTTCAACTATGTCCTTCCATCTTATCAACTATGTCCTCCATCCTTCAACTATGTCCTCCATCCTTCAACTATGTCTTCCATCCTTCAACTATGTCCTCCATCCTTCAACTATGTCTTCCATCCTTCAACTATGTCCTCCATCCTTCAACTATGTCCTCCATCCTTCAACTATGTCTTCCATCCTTCAACTATGTCCTCCATCCTTCAACTATGTCTTCCATCCTTCAACTATGTCCTCCATCCTTCAACTATGTCCTCCATCCTTCAACTATGTCCTCCATCTTTCAACTATGTCCTCCATCCTTCAACTATGTCTTCCATCCTTCAACTATGTCCTCCATCCTTCAACTATGTCCTCCATCCTTCAACTATGTCCTCCATCCTTCAACTATGTCCTCCATCCTTAAACAACACAGCTTGCAAGGAAATTACAATGGAAAAAATAAGGTCATCACTTCTTGTAGACTGAGTCGTTACTGTGATGAGGGAGTGATGGATCTTGGAGAGGAGGGCAGGGAGGAGAGAGAAGTGATAGAATGGAGAAAAGAGAAGTGAGAGAGGAGATAGGAGGGACAGAGAGAGAGAGAGAGAGAGAGAGAGAGAGAGGGAGAGAGAGAGAGAGAGAGAGAGAGACGGACAGACAGACATGAGCTGATATAAGTAACAGCTCTTAACTTGTCAATAAAGCTATGGATCCTTAACCTAACCTTGTCAAACCCTGTGAAAAAAAATTAATTAACATCTTAAGGTACACTGATACCTTATACCTTATTTACTACCAGCAGGTACTGGAGTGTCTTACATATAATATTCCAGCAGGTACTGGAGTGTCTTACATATAATATTCCAGCAGGTACTGGAGTGTCTTACATATAATATTCCAGCAAGATCGAAGATAACTAACAGTATTTCTTGATGCGACCCACAACAGTCTGATGAGTCACAACTATTTATTTTTACTAATTGTTGGGTTGGGGTAACAGGTGTGAGGAATCATAGCGAGAGGTTTCTCCGAGCCCGGGACTCTAACCCGGGTCCGGGCGCTTGTGAGGAGCTCATAAGTGAGCAACACAGCATCCAGGTGGAGGGAAGGGAGAAGGTAAGGAGAAGGAAGGAAGAGAGGGAGGGAGAGGCAGAGGAGTGGAGGAAAGGTTAATGAAGAGGAGAGAGGAAGAGGAATTATAGGGAAGAGGAGGGACTTGGAAGGGAGAGAAATGGAGAGAAGGGAGGGAACAGAAGAGGAGGGAGGTAAAGAGAGGAAATAACATGGGAAGAATAAAGGGTAGGGAAAGGGAGGGGAAGGAGTGAGTGGTTAAGGGAGGAATATGGAGTGGAAGAGGGACGAGGATGGAAGGGACGAAAGATGATAGAAAGAGATAGGAAGGGGAGAGAGAGATGAAGAAGTGATAAGAGAGGGCCAGGTGAAGTGGAGATCAACACCACAGACTGACGGAGACTATCCCAGCATCACCACAGCCTGACGGAGACTATCCCAGCATCACCACAGACTGACGGAGACTATCCCAGCATCACCACAGACTGACGGAGACTATCCCAGCATCACCACAGACTGACGGAGACTATCCCAGCATCACCACAGACTGACGGAGACTACCCCAGCATCACCACAGACTGACGGAGACTATCCCAGCATCACCACAGACTGACGGAGACTATCCCAGCATCACCACAGACTGACGGAGTCTACCCCAGCATCACCACAGACTGACGGAGACTATCCCAGCATCACCACAGACTGACGGAGTCTACTCCCAGCATCACCACAGACTGACGGAGACTATCCCAGCATCACCACAGACTGAGGGAGGTCACCACCAGTAGCACCACAGACTGAGGGAGGTCTCCACCAACGGTACCACAGACTGAGGGAGGTCTCCACCAACAGTACCACAGACTGAGGGAGGTCTCCACCAACAGTACCACAGACTGAGGGAGGTCTCCACCAACAGTACCACAGACTGAGGGAGGTCTCCACCAACAGTACCACAGACTGAGGGAGGTCTCCACCAACAGTACCACAGACTGAGGGAGGTCTCCATCAGCATCTTCACAACATCGTCCTCAGTCTAGTGTTGTTGGAGTAACACTGAATCTATAAATCAGAAGTTTATCAAACTTCTTGAAAAGTTTGCAAGAATTTAGTATCGCGTTCCAGCAACTAAGACGGAAATAACTTCTACTAAAGTTTCAAAAATTACAAGACTTTCGAAAAAAATAATTAAAAAAATAGAAGACCTTAGGAAAAGACTTACACACATACACAGGTGGGGGTGGTCAGGAGCTGTAACCCGACCCCTTCAATCACAAATAGGCGAGTACACACACACACAACAGGCCAAGTGTGTAATCGACAAATGTTTATAGACAAAGGGTAACTTACAAACATCCCCATAATACAGACACCACATAATAATTTTAATGCATACTTGCACATCATTTCTATATTATTGTTCTGCCTGACCCACACTGGTTTGGTGCTTCACATTACCATAACAGTAATGTCACTATACTATAATGTGGGAATATAATATTACTTGTGTTTTTGTTGAGTCAGACTTTTAAGACAACAGCCACGAGGAAGTACTGACTTCAGTCTTCACTCTCTCGGTGGTTAAGTTGAAAATAAAATTTCTAGAGATGTGGATGAAGGAGAGTGTAAGAGACAGCGGTCCCGCTAGCCTGGAGTCACGTGACAGTGCGGACAAAAAGTGAAAAGACACGTTTGTATAACGAGCTTTAATTGGAAGTACATTTCAATCTTAACAGATAGAAATGTTGTCGTAATAAAATCTTTGTTTCTTCAACCTGGGTTTAATCTTCTCATGGAATAACTTGACGTCAACTGCAGTACCTTATATCCCACTTCAACGAATCTTTTCCTAACGCACACGAACCTAACCTGAAGTAATCATACGCAAGAGAGACGCCTATCGCTTTATCGGTCAGGAGTGGGCAGTGATAGTTGGCCACCGTAACACCGTAACACATGGCTGGAACCAGTGTAGAAGCCTTCAAGAGGAAACTGGACAAGTATCTTCATCGGGTGCCAGATCAACCAGGCTGTGATGGATATGTGGGGCAGCGGGCCTCCAGCAGCAACAGCCTGGTTGACCAGGCAAGCACCAGACGAGCTTGGCCCATGGCCGGGCTCAGAGAGTAGATAAACTCTCGAAACTCTTCAAAGGTATATCAAAGGTATGCTATAACTTCCCTCGCGCCCTCAAGCCACTTCTTCCTCTACGTGACCAGACGCAGGTCACGTGTTTTTACATGTAAGTTTTTTCTCTTATACTTTTTATTCTGCTGAAGATTGCGTTAATGTACATTAATAAGAACGTAGTACAGTGTCGTGTTTGAATATTTATCATTGTGTAAGCTGAAACTAAAAATAATAATACGCCATGTCTGGTGAAATATATTCACTTATTTAACTCAATCGGACAAAAAATAAACTAACAACAAATGCCGTCTTAGAAACATGACTTCTGAGGACCTGTGTTCCATTCAACCCTCTTTATACTTTCAATACAGCAAATTATATAATTTACCTGTCACAAAGTTACTATTCTTGTTCCTTGTCGCTCCACAACATGTAATTTTTGGTGGACATTGATTGATTGATAAAAATGCTTTGTAGCAGCAGCAGGATCAGTGAGGTCGTCCTTTAAGAGAGGCTAGAACCATCGCCCCGTGCAGGCTTCAGGAGCGACGATGATTGTTACCAGTGCCGGCAGTAATACCACAAACACAACACTATATGTAACACTGCATGAAAGCAGCCAGGCTCAGGCGCTACCCCCTCCACTTGCACACAGAAACACAGGAACCTGGTCAACAAGCACACTGTAGCATGTGGTTTGGCAGAGTGGAATGCTCTTGATGTAGTTAACACTATTCTATAATCCAGGGAATTCCAGGTTGGCCTCACCAGAGCCGCCAGAGAGAGGGACCAGGGAGGAGTTGACACCAGGTTGGTGCCTCCGACAATACTGACTGTCAGCACGAGTGACCCCTCACCTGCACCACTACCACAATCTACCACCATTCCTGCTTCCGCTCTATATTATCACTATCTCTCCTTGAGTATGCTTGATCTTCACAAAATAGTCTATAAAATACTATAAATTCAAGCATTTCCCGTTATATAGAGTTCAAATACTAAGCATGAGAGCAGGATACACCCCCAGCATACAAGCGACTGTTTAACTGGCTGAGCAGGTCGCAGGTACAGGTATGCACCTAATTTTCTTTCCAAGTTATTTCCCTACCTTACCTTCGCTCCCAAGACTACACACATTAATTAAAGATAGAACAAATGAAGAACTCATTTATTCGTTATATGAACCCTTATGATTCAGTGTTTTAAGACATTATCTGGCTAAGAAGCAGCAGCAGTAAAGTAGTACCTGGCACCTAGTGAAGCCCTCTAGGCTCTTCTGTGTAATCCACTGGAGTCATCTTAACCGTTGAACTCTTGGTACCGGGTAGCTCACTGGTGAGAGCATATGACTCACAATCGGAAGATTTCAAGTTCGATTCCATAACACGGACAAACATATAGGCAAGTTTCATTATACCCAATGCTGCCTCCAGCTCACATATCAGCAAAAAAAATAAAAACTGTGTTTGTCAGTGGTGTGTTTAGTAGGATACAGTTATCGTGTAACGTCAAAAGCATGTGACAGTTGAATTTGAGTCACTATAGGTCAGTGACGCTGACCTGTGTTAGTTCATACCCTGGCGTCGCTCGTGGGCATGAGGCAGGTGCTATGTTGGCATCAATGAGACAGGTTGTTCTGGCAGACGACACACCATTCTACTCAATAATCCTAGGCAGAGCAGATGTGTATTGCTCAAACGTCTCCATTTATACTGCTCAAACCCATCCCACATTATGTCACCCAACTGCCGTAGGTCGCATCCATGGAAGAATATGTTAGAAAACATCAGCCTTGCCAGAAAATACTTCAGTCCTGTAAGAAACTCCAGTAACTGCTGAAGTATTGTAGTGTTGAGTATAAGGTATCCATGTACCTAATGATGTTAACTACTGTTAAACTCATTATCGTTCTCCACGACCATAACACCAGTCACTCTCATTCTCAAACTGGCAGTACAAGACAAGATGGGACAAGATGGAACCTACACAGATGACAACAAAGAAATGAGTGAGATACTGAAATCCCAATACGACTCTGTGTTTAGCAAGCCACTAATCAGTCTAAAGGTAGACAGTCTAAATGATTTTTTTCATGAATGAGCCTCAAAACTCCATCAGTGTATGCCAAATCTCTGACATAACCCAAACTCCAATAGACTTTAAAAAAGCCATTAAGAACTGCAAGAAACCCCTTTCGCGTGCCCTAAGTATACTATGGAGGAGGAGCTTAGACACGGGAGAAATTCCACAGTCACTAAAAACAACGGATATAGCCACACTCCATAAAGGGTGTAGCAAAGCATTAGCTAAGAACTATAGATCAATAGCTCAAACGTCCTATATCATAAAAATCTTGGAAAAAGCCCTAAGAAGCATGATTGCAAACCACTTGGATTCCCAAAACATGCACAATCCAGGGCAACATGGGTTCAGAGCGGGTCGCTCCTGCCTCTCGCAACTACTGGCTCTCTATGATATGGTCTTGGATGCACTGGAAGAAAAACAATGCAGATGTAATATACACAGACTTTGCAAAATCCTTTGACAAGTGCGATCATGGCGTAATAGCGCACAAAATGCGTGCTAAAGGAATAACTGGCAAAGTGGGGAAATTGATCTTCAACTTTCCAACCAATCGCAAAGAGTAGTGGTAAACAGAGTTAAATCGGAAGCTGCCATTGTGAAAAGCTCTGTTCCACAAGGCACAGTACTCGCCCCCATCCTGTTTCTCATCCGCATATCAGACATAGACAGAGATGTAATCCACAGCACCGTGTCATCCTGTTGAGAACACGGTTAACCTCCAAGAAGATATAAACCAAGTTTTCCAATGGGCAACGGAAAACAATATGATGTTCAATGAAGACGAATTCCAACTACTCCGTTATGGAAAACTGGAGGAGATAATAACTAGAACAGAGTATACTACAAACTCTAATCATACAACAGAGCGAAAAAAAATAATGTGAGTGGTAATGTCTGAGGATCTCATTTTCAAGGATCACAACAGTGCCATGATCACAACTGCAAAGAAAATGATAGGATGGATAATGAGAACGTTCAAAACAAGAGATGCCAAACCAGTGATGATCCTTTTCAAATTACTTGTTCTCTCTAGTCTGGAATACTGATGTACATTAACATTCCGTTCAAAGCAGGTGAAATTGCAGATCTTGAGAATGTACAGAGAACCTTTTCTGCACTTATAAGTTCCATCAAACACCTTAACTACTGCGAACGCTTGGAAGCACTTGACTTGTACTCACTGGAGCGCAGGCGATAGATATATCATAATCTACACTTGGAAAATCCTAGAAGGAATGGTCCCGAATCTGCACACAGAAATCACTCACTGCGAAAATAAAAGACTGGGCAGGCGGTGCAAAATACCGCCAGTGAAAAGAAGGTGAGCCACTGGTACATTAAGAGAAAACACAGTAAGTGACCAGGGTCCAAGACTGTTCAACAGCCTGCCACCATGCATAAAGGGAATTACCAATAGGCCCCTGGCTGCCTTCAAGAGGGAGCTGATCCTGTGCCGGATCAGCCGGACTGTGGTTCGTACATTGGACTACGTGCAGCCAGAAGTAACAGCCTGGCTGATTAGGCCCTGAGCCAGAGAGAGGCCTGGTCGTGGACCGGGCCGCGGGGACGTTGATCCCTGGAATACCCTTCAGGTAGCAGGTACAAAAAAAAAAAACACCACTGGTTAAGGACTAACCAGGAACACCTTACAGGGAAAGGTCGTGGCTTGTGTAGACAGCAACCATCTGGGGAGGCGCTGACTTCCTTCTGACTAGTGGGTGTGAACACTCGTAGTCTACAAAGTCTTCAAGATGGCATTACGCTCATGCTTGAGCTTTATCCATTCAATAAAATACTATAACCGGCACATTGTGTCATTATCATCAACATCAACACATCAACCCTCTGAGTGTTGTGTTGAGAAACACCTTCACTCCACGAACACTAATATCTCTCAGACTGAATATGTTCACATAAGTTTGTGTATTATTCCCACTTCCTGATTATTTGTAATTACATTTTTTGTGCTTATTTATTATAATCTACTTGTAGTTATAATAACAGAGCAAAGGTTGTTGTGTCCCATTTTCATTTATTATTACTTGCATTATACACTATACCCTCACGATGCGACCCACAACAGCTTACTATCACCCAAGTACCTTACTTAGTACCGCCAGCTGAGTACGAACGTATGGTGCAATGTGACTTGTTCCTGAGTCTCGCCCTGCGCACAACTAAACTCAGAACATTACGGTAGTGAGTTGACTGTCCTGATGATTGAAGTAAAGGAATGTATATTAATTTATTTGTGTTTGTAAAGACTGATTCATAGATCTTCGCCTGCTTCTCATAATGACCAGCGTTTGAAAGGAGAGATAAGAATTACAGATTTCTGGCCTCTGAGACTATGGAGTTTGTCTCACCTACTAAAGCCCATCAAACATACTACCTCGAACACAGGCGATAAATATACTTCAAAATCTATAACTGGACATTAATTGACGGTTTAATTTAAAGTCTGGACACATAAATTTCTCTTCATGAGAGCGGGAAGCTGTGCTGCGTCTATGTTATTAACACCACGAAACTATCCTCAAGAAAACCGTGGACACATACCTGCGATTATATGGACACATACCTGCGATTATATGGACACATACCTGCGATTATGTGGACACATACCTGCGATTATTCCTGTGCTAACCTAAGCACCACAGCCGCTGTGAAGTCATCAGTGTCGTGGACAGTTTAAACACAGAGACTGAGGAGCGTAGCAAGCGGGAAAATAGGCACATGGGAGAAGATACCACCAATGACAAGCAAAAGTGTAACAAGTAAACTAAAATATAACTCAATATGTATCTTACGTCGTGGAATTTATTAAATAATATCTTTAATCGTACCTCAACTCACATCAAACCTCTGCGTCATCAACCGTCCCCGAGGATGTGACCCTAACAACTGGCTGACATCTAGTTGCTTATATACTGCTAGCTGGACCTGTCGCACCTTCCTACTTCCCTCTTGTAACTGGTAACATGTATATCACAGGCATCCCACGTACTGTTAAATGCTTAATGGTTTTTTTTTTCAACCCAAAATATACAGATCACCCCCTCCCTCCCTCCCCCTCTCCCTACCCCCTCCCCCTCTCTCTCTCTCTCCTCGCAAGCAGGTTTGCGAGTCAGAATTTACAATTTTAAACGCGGCAGTTTTTCTTTATGGACTATCATCTCTCAGGTGCTCCACCACTCTCTTTATCTTCTTCATTACCCTACATAATATGCACGTCAGAGATACTAGCTTGAAGGTATTTATACTGGTTAGTCTAGTTTATATATATTGACACTACATTCCCTGTCTTCCATATCTATCGCAATTGTCCTACGTCTACTGACTTGTATGTTAGACCTAGTAGTGCTGACATGGGTGCGCATGATTGAATGTAATATGAAGGTAAATTTGCGAGTGAGCTTGTGTATGATAACAAAGACAACAAGTAATACAGAATAAATCAGCATTTAAGACAACATTTCGCTCATAACTGACCATTAGCAAGTTTGATTAAAGATCAATCTCGCGGCTTGTTTTGTGTTGTGTCTTTAATCTCATGTATCTGTATGTTTGCAAGTGTCATAGTATTTTTTTTTGCGAGTGAGCACGCTAATGTCTGAGTACATTCACGTACTCCTTTGAATGCTTACTACAACAACAAATAATAAGCAAATTTCATTGCATAAAACAAATCCCGTGTGGACAAACTGCACAGGATTCGTAATTTCACCGCCACTCTTGTCGCCACTCACAGCAAAGTGAACAAGTTTCATATATCCCATTAAGGTGTTGTGTGGCGTGGCGCTGAGATCTGCCCCGACACAACTTGGAAAGTGTGCAACTTCAAATTGGGAAAATACAAGGTGAAATAGATAGGGAGTTTAAAATTTGGAGAAGGCAAGAGGAAAGATAGAGGGAGATAAAAATAGGGAGGATACGGAAAGGAAAGGGGAATGAAGTTACAGTAGGGGGACTTTAAATTAATTCTGAGTATTATTAAGAAAAGTGCACTAAATGGGTAACACAAAGAACAGGATTGCAGAGGAACAAGGAGGTTTTAAGGAAGAGTCTACCTGGAGGGTATTCCGGGGATCAACGCCCCCGCGACCCGGTCCACAACCAGACCTCACGGTGGATCAGGGCCTGATCAACCAGGCTGTTACTGCTGGCTGCACGTAGTCCAACGTACGAACCACAGCTCGGCTGATCCGGCACCGACTTTAAGTATCTGTCCAGCTCCCTCTTGAAGGCAGCCAGGGGACTATTGGTAATTTCCCTTATGCATGGTGGAAGGCTGTTGAGCAGTCTTGGGCCCCGGACACTTAGTGTTTTTTCTTAGTGTACCAATGGTGCCTCTACTTTTCATTGGGGGTATTTTGCACCGCCTGCCCAGTCTTTTACTTCCGTAGTGAGTGATTTCTGTGTGCAGATTCGGAACTATTCCTTCTAGTATTTTCCAAGTGTAGATTATATATCTCTCTCGCCTGCGTTCCAGCGAGTACAAGTCAAGTGCTTCCAAGCGTTCTCAGTAGTTAAGGTGTTTGATGGAACTTATATGTGCAGTAAAGGTTCTCTGTACACTCTCTAATTCTGCAATTTCACCTGCTTTGAACGGAGATGTTAATGTACAGCAGTATTCCAGCCTAGAGAGAACAAGTGAATTGAAAAGGATCATCACTGGCTTGGCATCTCTTGTTTTGAACGTTCTCATTATCCAAACTATCGTTTTCTTTGCAGGTGTGATCGTGGCACTGCTGTGATCCTTTAGAATGAGATCCTCAGACATTACCACTCCCAGGTCCCTCACATTATATTTTCGCTCTATTGTATGATCAGAGTTTGTAATATACTTAGTTATAGTTATTATATCTTCCAGTTTTCCATAACGGAGTAGTTGGAATTTGTCTTCATTGAACATCTCATTGTTTTCCGTTGCCCATTAAAAATCTTGGTTTATATCTCCTAGGAGTTAGCCATGTCCTTAATAGATGACAGTCTCATGCAAATCCTAGTATCGTCTTCAAAGGATGACACTGTGCTGTGGATTATATCTCTGTTTATTTCTGATATGAGGATGAAGAACAGGATGAGGGCGAGTACTGTGCCTTGTGGAACAGAGCTTTTCACTATGGCAGCTTCCGATTTAACCGTGTTGACCACTACTCTTTGTGTTTGATTGGTTAGGAAGGTGAAGATCCATCCCCCCACTTTGCCAGTTATTCCTTTAGCACATATATTTTGCGCTATTATGCTATGATCACACTTGTCAAAGGCTTTTGCAGTCTGTGTATATTATAACTGCATTCTGTTTTTCCTCCAGTGCATCCAGGACCATATCATAGGGATCCAGTAGTTGCGAGAGACAAGAGTGACCTGCTCTTAACCCATGTTGCCCTGGATTGTGAAGTTTTTCGGAATCCAAGTGGTTTGCAATTACGCTTCTTAGAACTCTTTCAAAGATTTTTATAATGTGAGACGTTAGAGCTATTGGTCTATAGTTCTTAGCTAATGCTTGCTGCCACCTTTATGGAGTGGGGCTATATCAGTTGCTTTTAGTGACTGTGGAATTTCACCCATGTCTAAGCTCCTTCTCCTTAGTATACTTAGGGCACGCGAAAGAGGTTTCTTGCAGTTCTTTAATGAACACAGAGTTCCACGAGTCTGGGCCTGGGGATGAGTGCATGGGCATGTTGTCAATGGCTTTCTCAAAGTCTATCGAAGTTAGGGTAATGTCGGAAATCTGGCATACATTGATGGAGTTTTGAGGCTCATTCATGAAAAAAAATAATTTGGATTGTCGATCTTTAGACTGATTAGTGGCTCGATAAACACAGAGTCGTATTGGGATTTCAATATCTCACTCATTTCTTTATTGTCATCTGTGTAAATCCCATCTTGTTTGAGCAGGTACTAGATGTGGCATTTGCCTTCTTTTTAGCATATTAAAAGAAATATTTCGAATTTCTTTCAAATTCACTAATCGCTTTTAGCTCCTCCAGTCTCTCCTGGGTCCTGTATGAGTCCTTTAACTTAAGTTCGATACTTTCCACTTCCCTGGTCAGCAGTTCTTGAGGAGCTCAGTGATTCTTCTTCGTCTTCTGTAGAGGGAGCATCTTTCTCTCTGCAGTTTACTGCTTCTCTTCTTCTTTCTTAGGGGAATATGCTTTGAACATATTTCAGCTGCCAGGAAGTTGATTCTTTCAAGGCACTGGTTTGGATCCATGTTTATCTTCCCAACATGTTTCATTTAAGACATGGTTCACCTGGTCACAGTTGATGTTCTTGTTGAAGTTGTATTTGGTGAAGACACCTTCAACGTGCAGGACCCCTGTGCATGTAAGTTTGAACTTCGATTAGATTGTAATCGGAATTACTTGTTCTTGATATTGTTATGTCTCTTGCCAGGTCCTCATTATTTGTCAAGATAAGGTCAAATGTGTTTTCCAGTCTTGTTGGCTCCACTATCTACTGACTTAGGATGTGTTTATCGCAGAGATTTAGTAGCTCATGTGTGTGTGACCTTTCATCTGCGCTGCCTCCAGGGATTGTTTCTGCTATAACATTATTTGCTACATTCTTCCATTTTGTATGTCTTAGGTTGAAGTCACCAAGCAGTAAGATGTTTGGGGATGGGGCTGGAAGGCTTTCCAGACAGTAATCAATTTTCAGTAGTTGTTCCTTGAACTGTTGGAAGGTTGCATCTGGTGGCTTATATACAACCACGATGACTAGGTTTTGGTTCTCGATCTTTATTGTTAGAACTTCAACTACATCATTTGTGGTGTTCAGTATGTCTGTGCAGATGAACGACTCTTCGACATACAGGCCACGTCCCCCTTGTTGACTGTTCTTTCTGTCGCATCTAAAAAGGTTGTACCCATTTATCCATATTTCGTTGTCAAAGTGAACTTTTGTGTGGGTCTCTGTTAAGGCTGCAAACATCGCATTTGACTCCTCTAGAAGTCCACTGATAAGAGGCATTTTGTTGTTGGTGAATGGTTTAAGGCCCTATATATTAGCAAATATAAACGAGGATGCATTTTGTGTTTGTTGGAGGGATTTTGTTATTGGCATCAGTAGTTGTGGTTCTGGAGGGCCATGGGGGGGGGCCACTGGCTGTGTCTCCAGTCCAACAAGGCTACAAGGTGGACTATTTTTATTGTTTTCTTTCATTTTCTTTTTTCGTTTCCTTCTACTAAAAAATCATTTAGAGTGAGGTTGTCTTAACTACTATTATTTGACTTGTGAGGTCTGCACTTCCTGGTCCCTTTTAGATGGTATGCAGGGCAGCTAGTGTTGCAGCATTGTTTTTGGAGGACCGAAGAGTGGCACATTTCTGGGTGAAAAATTTTACAGGAGGGAGAACGACGCACTCCTTTAGACAGGAGGCCACGACATTTTTTGGGATGCTCAAAGTTGCATGTCCCATTTGGTTTTCCTACGTAAAATGCTTACAGATCTCCCCAAACATAGAATTTGCACAATTTCGCTTTTGATTGGGTAGAATTTTTGGTAGGTCTGTTCTCAATTTGTGCAGTTTCTAGGACTGCACTGATTGCATTGAAGTATTTATGGAGTTCTAAAAGGCATATGATACAGGATAGGGAAGCAATGTGACAGATGCTACAAATGTATGAAATGGACAGGAGGTTACTAAAAATAGTAAAGAGCTTTATTGTGGATAGCGAGTAGTTGTTTTTTATTTTTGCCGATGACACGTTTCTTTAGGGAGATTCGACGTTGCAAACGCAAACGAATTTGGGACAGTAAATAAAAGCAGGAAATCAACGTAAACATACGTGAAAGAAAGTGATGAGAGTATTATAAAATATAGGCAATGACAGATTGTACATTAGACTGGAGGAAAGGAGTATGGAGTAAGTGTGGTCAAATTTGTGGGATTAGACTTGTCGGCCGATGGTTCAATGAGAGATTAGGTGAACCACGGAATTGACGAAGGGAAAAAGATGAGTGGTACACTGAGGCATTTGTGGAAACAAAGAACCTTATCCAGTGAGGTAAAAAGGAGAATGAACCAGAGTATAGTGGTACCAACACTGTTGTATGGGTGAAACATGGCAGTGGAGATTTCGTGTTTAAGGGCAATGTGTAGTTTAAATATTTTGTAGAGAATTCAGAATTTGACGATTAGGAGGATATTATCAGAAGTGTTGACCAGGCAAGTACCAGACGAGCCTGACCCAAGGCCGGGCTCTGGGAGTAAAAAAAAAAAAAGAAACTCAGAACTCATCAAAGAAATATCAAAGGGGTTGTCAAGGTGGTCTGGATATTTAGAGAAGGTGGAGAAAAACAGGATAACTAATTCTTTGTGAATGAGACACAAAATGCTGCAGGCACCTCCCTGACCCAACCTGACCTCGAAGCCATTGATTCAAGCACGTCCATGCACTCCAAGCTCAGTCTCCTGGAACTTAATATTCATCAAGACTTGCGATAAACTTTTATCCCGTACCATTAATGTTCTATAGAGTAGAAGCCTAGACACTGGAGTCATCCCACTGATATTGTCCCACTACAAGGTGGTAGAAAAGCAGTGGAAAGAGTCAGTCTGGGTCACAGATGGTGCCGCTGACAGAGACATGAATATAAATTCAGTTCTCGAGTCTTCCCTGTTAGACGCTCCGTAGCCCAGCGGTAGACCTGCCAACACCAGGACTACGGTTCACTTCCCGCGTCCATATTTATGTTTATTCATTTACAGTCGTTATTACGGTCTTATAAAGCTGCTTTTACTGTTATAAAGCACTTGTTTCCCATTCTATAAGTACACTGGACTTCCTTATCCCATTTCTATAAGTACACTGGACTTCCTTCCCACTACCATAAAGTACACTGGACTTCCTTCCCACTACCATAAAGTACACTGGACTTCCTTCCCACTACCATAAAGTACACTGGACTTCCTTCCCACTACCATAAAGTACACTGGACTTCCTTCCCACTACCATAAAGTACACTGGACTTCCTTCCCACTACCATAAAGTACACTGGACTTCCTTACCCTGACTACCATAAGTACATTGACTTCCTTCCACTGCATAACGTACACTGACTTTCAACCCGATCATAGCATAATTAACGGGATTTCTTTCATAAACTGTACCTACTTCCTTCAAATGTTTCTATTCCTTGGCAACGAAACTAATATGCTTTATAAAGAATGGAATTCTTCAGTCCAATATGCTTTATACATAGTAAGGAATCATATCCGTATACTCTATAAAGTTGGATTTTAAGTCCAATTTGCTTCTTATAAACTGTAAGAAGTCAGTATCTAAACTGCTATAGGAACTGAATGTATATCCTTTTTTACAATTGTTGAAAAACGTACATGGACTTTTACCTATTGCGAAGTCCAATTGACTTCTTAGTACGTATAATAAATGACTTTCCAACCCGATCATAGGTATAATTAAACTGTTTGCTTTATAAACTGTCTATAATTTTCTTTAAAATGTTTGTATCTCATTGGCAACGAAACCTAATATGCTTTATAAAGCAATGGGAATTAAGTCCAATATGCTTTATAAAGTAGAGGAATCATATCCAGTATACTTTATATTATTATTATAATCAAAAGAAGCGCTAAACCACAGGGGTTATACAGCAGTATACTCTATAACAGTTGGATTTAAGTCCAATTTGCTTTATAAAGCTGTGAGAATGAAGTCCAAAATGCTTTAAAACTGTTGGGAACTGAATGTGATATCCTTTATAACAGGAATTAAATCAAATGTGCTTTATAAAGTAGTGGGAATTAAGTGTAACATACTTTATAAAAGTGGGAAGTCCAATATACTTTAGTACAGTAATTTAATAAATTAGACTTTTCACGGACTGTGTTATAAAGTATGCTGGTCTTTCTTCCTCTGTTAGGACAATACTTGATTTCCTTCCCGCAGTTATAAAGTATATTGGACTTATTTCCTACTGCTTTATAAAGTATACTAAACTTGATTCCAGCTGCTTTGCAAAGCATATTAGATTTTCTTGCCTCAGCAGTAAACAACATTTTACTGTGGCTATGTTTCGCTCTCCAGGAGCTTCGTCAAGTCATGGCTTGACAAATCTCCTAGAGAGCGAAACGTTGCCAAAATAAAACGTCTCATTATTTGCATCCATTTGCCTAACGTTTCGTCGATAATTCTACCATATTACTAATATTTTAAATGAAAATTATTGACACGTCATTAGAGAATATGATAATGATTACCGTGGAAAAAGCTTGAGGGCCTCGTCCCAAATCTGCACACTGCCATAACAACATACTGAAGTGAGAGATATAGAATATTGAATAGAATAGGCCCAGTGAAAGGCAGGGGAGTGTGGATACAATAAGTGATTACAGTTTTATCATCCTGCCAATAGGAGAACACAGTATTATCATCCTGCCAATAGGAGAACACAGTATTATCATCCTGCCAATAGGAGAACACAGTATTATCATCCTACCAATAGGAGAACACAGTATTATCACCCTGCCAATAGGAGAACACAGTATTATCATCCTGCCAATAGGAGAACACAGTATTATCATCCTGCCAATAGGAGAACACAGTATTATCATCCTGCCAATAGGAGAACACAGTATTATCATCCTACCAATAGGAGAACACAGTATTATCATCCTGCCAATAGGAGAACACAGTATTATCATCCTGCCAATAGGAGAACACAGTATTATCATCCTGCCAATAGGAGAACACAGTATTATCATCCTACCAATAGGAGAACACAGATATCCAATAGAGAAACAGTATTATATCCTCCATGAGACACAGTATTATATCCTACCTGAGAACAAGTATTATCATCCTCCTATAAGATACAAATTGATTCATCCTGCAAAGCAATACAGTATTTCCCTGCCAATAGAGAACACAGTTATTGCATCCTCCAGGACGAACACATATATCATCCTGTAGAGAACATACATCATTATCATCCTACCAATAGGAACACACAGTATTACTTATCTCACAATGAACAAGTATTATCATCCTGCAATAGAGAACAAGTATTATCATCTACCAATAGAGAAACGTATAGCTCCTGCCAAAAGAACACAGTATTATCATCCTGCCAAGGAGAACACAGTATTATCACCTACAATAGTGACATAGATTATAGGCCCAATGAAAGGCAGAGTTGATACAATAGGGAAACAGTATTTATCATCCTGCCAATAGGAGAACACAGTATTATCATCCTGCCAATAGGAGAACACAGTATTATCATCCTGCCAATAGGAGAACACAGTATTATCATCATGCCAATAGGAGAACACAGTATTATCATCTTGCCAATAGGAGAACACAGTATTATCATCTTGCCAATAGGAGAACACAGTATTATCATCCTACCAATAGGAGAACACAGTATTATCACCCTGCCAATAAGAGAACACAGTATTATCACCCTGCCAATAAGAGAACACAGTATTATCATCCTGCCAATAAGAGAACACAGTGTTATCATTTTGCCGGAAGAAATCAGTAACACTGCTGGGACAAGTTTTGAAGAAAACTAGACAATTTCCTATGCCAAGTGACGGATCAACAAGGCTGTGACGCATATGAGGGCCAGTGGACCGGCAGTAGCAACAGCCTGGTTGACCAGGGAAACGCCAGACAAGCCTGGCCCAGGGTCAAGCTTCGAGAGTAATGAAGCTCTCAAACTCCATCAACGATATATCAAAGGTAAGATGTACATGATACAGGTTTCGAAAGTTGTTCTACTTTCCAGTCAAGGACTGAGAAGCAGGATATTTTTGTTTTCTTGATCATTCAGGAAGTATTCTGCTGCCTGACATGTAGCCCCAGCACCCTTCACAGGAGGGTCCCTCCTCCTCTGATACGACACCCCAACACCCTTGACAGAACACCTCTGAGGGAAATCCCCCTAAAACAAATGAAAATACAAAACCCTCTTTGATGCATTAGACGAGTTGCGACAGTTTTCCAGCTACCTCAAAGTACCAGAGTGCTTGACTAGTAAACAAGACTGTTGTTGTTAGCGGTATGCTCACCCACATATCAATCACACCCTAGTTGTTGATATGACTACGTAGAGTCTCTTCTTCAAGACTACTACACTTCTTCCGGCAATTTGTCTAATGTCTTGTGGTAGAATGTTGTAAAGTCAGTGACCACGGATGTTGATACAGTGTTCTCTTATTGTGCCCACGAAGTCCACCCTTTTCACTTTTTTTTTTTTTAATTTTCACCCAAAACTCTCAATTCAGGACATACCAACACCCATAAAAAGACGCCCCAACACACCTCACAGGACGTCCCAACACAACCTCACAGGACGCACCAACACACCTGACAGGACGCACCAACACACCTGACAGGACGCACCAACACATGACAGGACGCACCAACAACCATAACAGGACGCTCCAACATACTTGAGAGGACGCCCTAATACACCTGACAGGACGCCCTAACACACCTGACAGGACGCCCTAACACACCTGACAAGACGCCCCAACATATCTGACAGGACACACCAACACACTTGACAGGACGCACTGACATCTCTCACAGGACGAACCAATATCCATGACAGGACGCCCCAAAACACCTGACAGGACGCCTGACACACCTGACTGGACGCACCAACACACCTTACAGGACGCTTAAACTCACCTGACAGAACGCCCTAACACACCTGACAGAACGCCCTAACACACCTGAGAGGATGCCCTAACACACCTGACAGGACGTTCCAACACACCTGAGAGGACGCACCAGCACACCTGAGAGGACACACCAACACACCTGACAGGACGCCCTAACACACCTGAGAGGATGCCCTAACACGCCTAACAGGACGCCCCCACACCTGACAGAACGCCCTAACATACCTGAGAGGACGCACCAACACACCCGACGGTACGCACTAACAACCATTACAGGACGCCCCAGCACACCTGACAGGACGCCCTAACACACCTGACAGGACGTCCCAACACACCTGATAGGAGACCAGCACCCCAGCACACCTGAGAGGACCACCAACACACCTGACAGGACGCCTAACACCTGAGAGGATGCCAACACGCCTGACAGGACGCCCCAACACACCTGACAGGACGCACCAACACACGTGACAGGACGCACCAACACACCTGACAGGATGCACCAACACACCTGACGGGACGCACCAACAACCATTACAGGACGCCCCAACACACCTGAAAGGATGAACTAACACACCTGACAGAACGCCCCAACACGCCTGACAGGACGCAGCAACACACTTGACAGGACGCAGCAACACACGTGACAGGACGCAGCAACACACCTGACAGGAAGCACCAGCAACCATGACAGGACGCCCAATCACACCTGACAGGACCCAACACACCTGACAGGACGCCCCAACACACCTGACAGGACGCACCAACACCCCAGACAGGACGCACCAACACCCTTGACAGGACGCACCAACACCCCTGACAGGACGCACCAACACCTTTGATACGACGCACCAAGACCCCTGACAGGACGCGCTAACACCCCTGGTAGGACGCACCAAGACCCCTGACAGGAAGCGCTAACACCCTGATAGGACGCACCAACACCCCTGGCAGGGCGCTCCAACACCCTAGACAGGACGCACTAACACCCTTTACAGGATGCACCAACACCCCTGATAGGACGCACCAACACCCTTGATAGGACGCACCAACACACCTGACAGGGAGCGCCAACACCTCTGATAGGACGCACCAACGCACTGACAGGATGCACAAACAGTTCTGATGGGAAGCACCAATGGCCCTGACAGGACGCACCAACAGCCCTGACAGGATGCAATAATACCCTTTACTGGACGCACCAACAGTTCTGAAGGAAGCACCAATAGCCCCGACAGGACGCACCAACAGCCCCGACAGGACGCACCAACAGCCCCGACAGGACGCACCAACACCCCTGACATGACGCACCCACACCCCTGACAGGACGCACTCATCCCTGATAGGACGCACCAACGCCCCTGACAGGAAGCACCAACACCCCTGACAGGAAGCACCAACACCCCTGACAGGACGCACCAACACCCCTGACATGACGCACCCACACCCCTGACAGGACGCACCCATCCCTGATAGGACGCACCAACGCCCCTGACAGGAAGCACCAACACCCCTGACAGGAGGCACCAACACTCACCTCAGAGTATATTCCGGTAATTCTTGCCATGGTCACAGGCGCCCAGCTTGACTTGACTGGTCTATTGCGCTCAGTCGTTGAAATTCTTGGCGCAAGTTTTAATTGGTTCTTGTGTCTCAAGTGATTCTCCTTTGTTTACTCCAGCGCCTCCCTCAGCCAGTGCTCATGGACCTCCAGAGGGCGCTTCCCACACTATGCATATTCATTGTCCCGTGAGTGAGTTCGTCGTATGGTGTGCGTGAGGTTCTATGTGTACGTGACGTTTCATGCGTAAATAAGTCGTTTAATAATTGTTCTCTTCCATCCGTGAACGTACGCGACGGTGTGTAGTCATACACGACGTGTAGACTTTGTTACATGCGTTATTCTGTACGTGTACCGGCCATTTATAATGAGTATGCTTCGTTTAGTGCGTGTTCGTTACCTTATGTGTGTTTACACTTAGTACCGTACAAGTGCGCTTCGTTCCGTGAGTGCATGCGTTCTTCCTCTTCATATCCATATCGTATTTGCTTGATAAAAAAAAACGGAAATTGTGAGAAACAGCTGTTTCCAATATAGCGGTGATGTCTCTTGGCTCTGGTCTGGTGAAGGCGGTCCCCCAGAGGGATACACACGAGGGCCCCCAAGGGATACACACGCGGTCTCTGCCTCGTCAAAATGTCGTATCTTCAAGCCTCTTGCAATCCGGAGAGTAAAATACTGGAGTGGATCCCATGTTTTGACAGGCGGGGAGCTCAAGGTGATGAGGGGGATGATGGCTTCTCAGGGCTTCTTCTTGACTTCTGACGTCCCATTCAGTTAGAATTTACGAGAGTTTAGGGCAGCTGCCAAGGCAGAGACAAAAGAGGCCGTGAAAGGAATAATTCAGAAATTCAAATGAAAAACAAAATAAAATAAAACTTAGTAACAAGGAAAAGGTAAAAAAGGGGAAAGGGAAGGTGATGGACGAGGAGATAGCGATAAAAGGTATTCCAGTTATAACGAGGGAGGGTTTTCAACGATCCTTGGATGAGAGGTGTGTGTTGCGTGATGTGCTTGTGAGGCGTGCAGGTCAGTCAGCCCGCGTCGCCCGTCATCCTGGTCAGCTGGGCTGGCGGGTGCAGCAGGAGGGCCAGGGATCATGTTACTTCCTCCCACTGACCAGGCATTGTAAAAATACCTTCCTTTCTTAAAACCTTAGTGCTGAGGCTTCATCCAGGGTTTGCCTTTCCAAAGGTTTCACTGTCCAGGCCCCATACAGAACTTGCCTTTCCAAGGATTCCGGAGTCCAGGTATCTTTGAGGACTTCTGATGCCAGGGTTATGCTCACTTCTTACTGTTCCCTGAGATATAAATCGTCCTTTTAATTAATCAAAATCATTGAGATTTTGCTGCGCACTAAAGTTCACTACTAGGACGAGGATACCTCAGGTACTATGAATTTCTCAAGAGACTGAAAAACAAAATCAGCGAATGATAAAATCCGTCCATACTGTAAACTCCGAAATATTTACGGGAATTCTAGTATGTAGTATAAGTTAAAACAAATCACAAGAGTCAAGAACTTTAAAATGTGAATAGAGTTTATGAAACGTCAATCTGGTTTGGGTTCAAGAACGTTGCAAGAATGTATCGGGGTGTGGGTGGGCGGGTCACACGCGGGCGATGGGCGGGTGATTCTGCGGTGTGAGTTGGTGGGCGGGACGCGCGGGCGGCGAATAGATAACAGCTGAGCGGCAGCCGGAGCCACACTGCGGAGGATGCTGGTTTTCGTGGCTGCCCCGGAGATGGACCCATCCCAGTCCTTGCTCGTGACTCCGGCTTCCGCTTGGCTTCCTCTCTCTTCACTTCCTCGCCTGCCGTCGTTTAAGTATATAAAAATAATATTTTACATAAATCAGTTACCACAAGATGTAAAAAAACCCACTCTTCTGGTAACTGTCAATAAACATATTATTAAACTACGACAGAAAGTCCCTAACAAAGCTCAAGTTGTGAAAAAAAGGCTTAATGATAGTTAGCCAGCCCAAGCTGCCCCATTATTAGCCACCTCACAAGCACATTTGATGCACAACCCACAAGCTATCCAAGACAGCCACTCACAAATCTCAGTAGAGAGAAAACGGGGTTGCACCAGGAGCGCTGCTCTCTGCTACACGCTTGGCCAACATTCCAAGACTGCAGAAAATCAATCTTTTCGTACGCATTCTTCCTATAGTAACCTTGTCGTTGGTCCCTGGTGATCCCCCTCTTAGTGATTCACACTCATTGTGACATCTCGGTTTTCACGGTTTCGAGAGAACTATAAAGATAACATAACGTACATAAGAGTGACTGTCATGTGGTTGATCGTGACGCGGTCATGTGCAGTGATGACTCAATCTCTAAGTTAATTGTTACACCGTGAAGGTAGAACAGAAAATTGTGTGTCACAAATACAACTGTAAAATATTCCATTGAAAAACAGAGGTGAAATAAATACACAAATAATTAATCATATTGGATTCAACGGGATTCTTCTAACCATGCATAAGAGGCAGTACCAGTGTACATCTGCCGTCAAGAGTTAATGAAGCAAATTCCTGATCAGCCGGGCTGTGGGGCTTAGGATCACCAACAGTCTTACTGATCAGGCTGTCACCAGGGATGCCTACTTTGGAGCTGCGCCCTGAGGACAATGATCCCCAAAATCATCATCGAGTAAACTTGAAGGATTTCTTTTCACCTTCCTATTCTCTCGAAAATATTATCTATTTGTGTTTGTATCGTGTAACTCCTTCACGATGATCACCACACACACACCGCCACCACCGTCGATCACCACACACACCGCCACCACCGTCGATCACCACACACACACCGCCACTACCGTCCCGCACTTACACTGGGACCGTCTGCTCGTAATTTGTATTAAGGACCTAAAACAAGTAACTACGGTCGTAAATACGCAACACTGAAAATTATACGTCCGTTGCAATTTCTAATAATTGGATATTTGTTTTACGATATCCGCTGATAAATGTGTTGCGAAGCAGTGTTACTTGTTTCCCCACCGGCTACCCACTAGAGGGGGCATTTAAATAATTATTTTCAATTATTAATACAACTTCTATTATTATTGTTATAATTCAAGGGAAAGTCAATATATTACCCTTGTGATAAACAATAATATCAGTACCTTATTTAAGAGAATATAATCTTTAGTAGACAGTATTAAGTTACATTATGCAAATATTAACAAGTTTAAACCGTCAAGAAAATTTTGGTGTGAATTCAGAAATTCATACCACGTTTATTCTCATGAATATATTCATGGGGAGAGCCCAAACCCGGAAGGGTTATACACTGCCTGAGGAATAGGAGGCAATAAGTTACGATCTTAAGATGAAAAGCGCTGCTGCAGTTTTTGGATCAAAAGTCCTTCACCAGCGCCACGACCAGTCACCTGGTTAAATTTTCGAGAAAGATGATTCTGAGAAGATATAGTTGGCCAGTGATGGAGCAGCTGAAGGTCAGCAGACTGCCTGCAGAGATGAATGGGGAGGGGGTCACACAGGAATATTAAACTTCAACTATTACCCAAATCCCATTTTTTCCATGAAGATCCACGCGTTGGAGTCTCGTTATTCGTCTTACTTGCTATCGTACATATATTATTACCAGCGACGGAATGATACCAAAACTATAGCTTGATACCGATACTACGGTCCACCCTGAATTATTTCTCTGAAAAATGGAAAATAATGATGTTTGATCCAAGGAAAGTAAATTGTCTCAAATTCCATTGATCAAAAGCAGACGGTGCAACATACCGGGAATGAAAAGCAGGGGTACCATGAGTACACTAAAAGAAAACACAGTAAGTGTTCGGGGCCCAAGACTGTTCAACAGTGTCCCACCAGGCATAAGTGAAATTATTAATAGACCACTGGACAGATTCCTAAAGTCAGTACCCATATCAGCCGTTCTGTGGTTCGTACGTTGGACTACGTGCGGCCAGCAGTAACGGCCTGATTAATAAGGGTTAGGGTAACCGGGAGGCCTGGTCAAGCACTTAGCCGCGGGGTCGTTGACCCTGGGAACGACCTCCAGGTAACTCCAGGTAAGTAGAGCCCTTCATGGCTCCATGCTTACAACCCTTTACTTGCCTGCAAGGGAACTGTATATGCAAAGTCTATATCATATGCTAATTAGGTCTTCCAGTAGCAGCTTGTTTTCTGCTCCAGTTGCTCAGTGCTGCAGTTCAGAGGAAATGCCTGCTGCATCCTGGGTACGCTCCCAAGCTCTGACGAACTTGAAGGAGATTCTTGGAATGTAATTTTTGACAAACACATTGCAGTATGCACTTATAGTGTATAACTCAAACCTCGTCTATTGTATACTCCATCTCTGTACCATCAATGTGTCTTTTAAGTCTTGTGTACCATATTATATATATATATATATATATATGAATGTTTTTTTTTTCTTTCGTTTTGGGTCACCCTGCCTCTGTGGCAAACGGCCGAAATGTTATATATATATATATATGATGTTCACATCTGTAACATTGTGGACCCATAGCATCGGAGAAGTGGATAAATGCTTCAGGAAGAATATTTAGATTTCTTTCTGAAGCCATTTGAATATTCCACTTCCTACACCCATCTTTGATTGTGTATAAACTTTATTACAAGACAAAATACATTGACAAAATACATTGACAAGAATACAATGGGAGTAAACAACATAGATAACACTCAGCATGTCAAATACTGTCCAGCTTTTGATCAATGGAATTTGAGCATTTATTTCCTTGGATCAAACATCATATATATATATATATATATATATATATATATATATATATATATATATATATATATATATATATATATATTTATATTTATATATATATATATATATATATATATATATATATATATATATATATATATATATAATGATGTTTGATCCAAGGAAAGTAAATTGTCTCAAATTCCATTGATCAAAGCTGGACGAAGTATTTGACATGTAGCTCTGAGTTGTTATCTATGTTTTTTACTCCCAATTGTATTCTTGTCAATGTATTTTGTCAATGTATTTTGTCTTGTAATAAAGTTTATACACAATCAAAGAGGTGGTAGGGAAGTGGAATATTCAAATGGCTTCAGAAAGAAATCTAAATATTCTTCCTTGAAGCATTTTTATCCACTTCTCCGATGCTATGGGTCCACAATGTTCACCAGATGTGACCCATCATATATATATATATATATATATATATATATATATATATATATATATATATATATATATATATATATATATATCCTTCAACACTTTCACCATCACTTATACATAAACACTGTCTTTGCAGAGGCGTCAGATACGACAGTTTAGACGTCCCTCTAAACTGCCAATATCCCAAACCCCTCCTTTAAAGTACAGGCATTGTACTTCCATTTCCAGGACTCATGTCCGGCTATCTGGTTTCCTTGAATCCCAACAGCCGTCAGGTCCCAAAACGATTCGTCTCCATTTACTCCTATCTAACACTCTCACACACGCTTGCATGAAGTCCAAGCCCCTCCCCCACGAAACCTCCTTTACCCCACTCCGGACGACCCCTACCCCACCTTCCTTTCCCTACAGATTTATATGCTCTCCAAGTCATTCTACTTTGTTCCATTCTCACTAAATGACCAAATAACCACAACAGCCCCTCTTCAGCCCTCTGACTAATACTTTTAGTAACTCCACACCTCCTCATAATTTCGAGGTATACAAGTGGAAAATGGGTATTAACAAAGGAGATATAAATAAGGTTTTGAGGATATCTCTCCAAGAGAGAACCCGCAATAATGGATTCAAGTTAAATACAGAAGCATACAAGGTATGTATGAAACATGTACCATTGAGGAAACCCAGAAGATCAGATATAGAGAGAGAGCATAGGAGATGGTACAGGATATACCTTTGATATACCTTTGAAGAGTTTCGAGAGTATCTACTCTCTGAGCCCGGCCATGGGCCAGGCTCGTCTGGTGCTTGCCTGGTCAACCAGGCTGAATTGCTGAAAAACACAAATATGTTGCAACAGAGGAGAGATAGCCTTAACCGAGAGATCACTGAATTAGAGCAAAAACTTAAGGTGTCATACCTGACAGAAGAAGTACAAAGGGAACAAAGAGCCATACAGGATATTGCAAGAAACCCAAAATATTTATATTCCTATGCAAAATCCAAGCTAAGAACTACCTGTAGAATTGGGATATTATTGAGAGGAGATTCGTATACTGACGATGAACAAGAAATGAGTGAAATCCTAAAGGAACAGTATGAGTCAGTGTTCAGCAACCCACTAAATGACAGCAAGGTAGAAAATGCAGAAATATTTTTCACTCCAGCAGAAGGCCGCGCAGACCACCTAACCGACATTAGTATAAATCCCATAGATTTCGAAAAAGAAATGGACAACATGCCCACTCACACTCACCACCTGGAACAGATTCATGGAACGCTTTATTTATAAAGCAGTGCAAAGTACCATTAGCAAGAGCCCTTAGTGGAAAAATAAACACATAAGCAGTATAATGTGATCCTTTATTGACAACGTTTCGCCCACGCAGTGGGCTTTATCGAGTCACAGACGTTGTCACAGAAACGTTGTCAATAAAGGATCACATTATACTGCTTATGTGTTTATTTTTCCATTGTGTCGGTATTTTATACCATTTATTTCCAAGATGGCTAATGTAATTCCTATTTTTAAAGCAGGGGACAAGTCACTACCGTCAAACTACCGCCCAATAAGCCTGACCTCAATTGTAGGCAAATTACTTGAGTCAATTATAGCTGATATTATTAGAAGCCATCTAGATAACCATAATTTGATTAATGATACCCAGCATGGATTCACGAGGGGCCGTTCCTGCCTATCTAATTTATTAACCTTCTTCAGTAAAGCTTTTGAGGCTGTTGATCACGATAAAGAATTCGATATTGTTTATTTAGACTTTAGTAAGGCTTTTGATAGAGTACCGCACCAGAGACTGTTAAAGAAAGTGGCAGCTCATGGCATTGGGGAAAAGTGCTGTCATGGATCGAGTCATGGCTCACCAATAGGAAGCAGAGAGTGTGCATAAATGGGGTTAAATCCGAATGGGGACTTGTATCAAGTGGTGTTCCACAGGGATCAGTCTTAGGCCCATTGTTATTTATAATATATATCAATGACCTTGATGAGGGAATTACTAGTGATATGAGCAAATTCGCCGACGACACGAAGATAGGTAGGATAATTGATTCAAACTTAGATGTCATAGAACTTCAGGAAGATTTAGACAAACTTAATTCGTGGTCAGAAAAGTGGCAGATGCAGTTCAATGTAGATAAATGCAAGGTTCTGAAGCTCGGGAGTGTCCATAACCCAAGCACTTATAAGTTAAATAACGTAGAACTTAGCCATACAGATTGCGAGAAGGACTTGGGGGTGATGGTAAGCAGCAACCTTAAACCAAGACAGCAATGCCTAAGCGTACGTAATAAGGCAAATAGATTACTGGGATTTATATCAAGAAGTGTTAGCAACAGAAGTCCAGAGGTTATATTACAGCTTTATACATCATTAGTAAGGCCTCACCTAGATTACGCAGCTCAGTTCTGGTCTCCATATTACAGAATGGACATAAATTCGTTAGAAAACATTCAGCGTAGAATGACTAAATTAATACATAGCATTAGAAATCTTCCTTACGAAGAAAGATTGAAGACCCTAAAATTACATTCACTTGTAAGACGTAGAATGAGGGGAGACATGATCGAGGTATACAAGTGGAAAATGGGTATTAACAAAGGGGATATAAATAAGGTCTTGAGGATATCTCTCCAAGAGAGAACCCGCAATAATGGATTCAAGTTAGATAAGTTTAGATTTAGAAAGGATATAGGAAAGTATTGGTTTGGAAATAGGGTAGTTGATGAGTGGAACAGTCTGCCTAGTAGGGTTATTGAAGCTAGGACCTTGGGTAGTTTCAAATTTAGGTTGGATAAATTCATGAGTGAGAGGGGTTGGATTTGAGTGGGACTCGCGCATGAGTGGGTAGAATTGTCAAAGCTTATTTCTTGGGTAGCATTGAAAATTGGGTTGAGCAAATATTCTGTTAGTGGGACGGATTGTGAAGGACCTGCCTAGTATGGGCCAACAGGCCTGCTGCAGTGTTCCTCCTTTCTTATGTTCTTATGTTCTTAAGAGCCCTTAGTATTCTGTGGAGTAAGAGCTTAGATCTAGGGGAAATACCGGAGGCCTTAAAGAGTGCAGACATAACTCCTTTGCATAAGGGAGGTAGTAGAGCACTAGCTAAAAATTACAGACCAGTAGCCTTCACTTCTCACATCATAAAACTCTTTGAAAGAGTGATGAGACGGCAGATTACAAACTTCATGGACCAGCACAACCAACATAACCCGAACCAGCATGGCTTCAGAGCGGGACGATCATGCCTGTCACAGCTGCTGAACCATTATGACAGAATTACGGAGGCATTGGAGGACGACCAAAACGCAGATGTGATTTACACAGATTTTGCAAAGGCGTTTGACAAATGCGATCATGGAGTGATAGCGCACAAAATGAGGGCCATAGGCATTACTGGGAAGGTAGGCAGATGGATATTTGAGTTCCTAACACACAGAACACAAAAAGTAGTAGTGAACAGGGCAAGATCCAGCATCAGCGAGGTCAAAAGCTCAGTGCCCCGAGGCACTGTCCTGGCACCTCTGCTGTTTCTCATCCTCATAGCACACATAGATAAAAACACATAAGAACATAAGAACATAAGAAAGGAGGAACACTGCAGCAGGCCTGTTGGCCCATACTAGGCAGGTCCTTCACAATCCATCCCACTAACAGAATATTTGCTCAACCCAATTTTCAAAGCTACCCAAGAAATAAGCTTTGACAATTCTACCCACTCATGCGCGAGTCCCACTCAAATCCAACCCCTCTCACTCATGAATTTATCCAACCTAAATTTGAAACTACCCAAGGTCCTAGCTTCAATAACCCTACTAGGCAGACTGTTCCACTCATCAACTACCCTATTTCCAAACCAATACTTTCCTATATCCTTTCTAAATCTAAACTTATCTAACTTGAATCCATTATTGCGGGTTCTCTCTTGGAGAGATATCCTCAAGACCTTATTTATATCCCCTTTGTTAATACCCATTTTCCACTTGTATACCTCGATCATGTCTCCCTCATTCTACGTCTTACAAGTGAATGTAATTTTAGGGTCTTCAATCTTTCTTCGTAAGGAAGATTTCTAATGCTATGTATTAATTTAGTCATTCTACGCTGAATGTTTTCTAACGAATTTATGTCCATTCTGTAATATGGAGACCAGAACTGAGCTGCGTAATCTAGGTGAGGCCTTACTAATGATGTATAAAGCTGTAATATAACCTCTGGACTTCTGTTGCTAACACTTCTTGATATAAATCCCAGTAATCTATTTGCCTTATTACGTACGCTTAGGCATTGCTGTCTTGGTTTAAGGTTGCTGCTTACCATCACCCCCAAGTCCTTCTCGCAATCTGTATGGCTAAGTTCTAGGTTATTTAACTTATAAGTGCTTGGGTTATGGACACTCCCGAGCTTCAGAACCTTGCATTTATCTACATTGAACTGCATCTGCCACTTTTCTGACCACGAATTAAGTTTGTCTAAATCTTCCTGAAGTTCTATGACATCTATGTTTGAATCAATTATCCTACCTATCTTCGTGTCGTCGGCGAATTTGCTCATATCACTAGTAATTCCCTCATCAAGGTCATTGATATATATTATAAATAACAATGGGCCTAAGACTGATCCCTGTGGAACACCACTTGTTACAAGTCCCCATTCGGATTTAACCCCATTTATGCACACTCTCTGCTTCCTATTGGTGAGCCATGACTCGATCCATGACAGCACTTTTCCCCAATGCCATGAGCTGCCACTTTCTTTAACAGTCTCTGGTGCGGTACTCTATCAAAAGCCTTACTAAAGTCTAAATAAACAATATCGAATTCTTTATCGTGATCAACAGCCTCAAAAGCTTTACTGAAGAAGGTTAATAAATTAGATAGGCAGGAACGGCCCTCGTGAATCCATGCTGGGTATCATTAATCAAATTATGGTTATCTAGATGGCTTCTAATAATATCAGCTATAATTGACTCTAGTAATTTGCCTACAATTGAGGTCAGGCTTATTGGGCGGTAGTTAGACGGTAGTGACTTGTCCCCTGCTTTAAAAATAGGAATTACATTAGCCATCTTCCACATATCAGACACTACACCTGTTTGAAGAGATAAATTAAAAATGTTAGATATTGGTTCACAGAGTTCCATTTTGCATTCCTTAAGAACCCTTGCAAAAGCTCATCAGGACCGCGATTTATTTTGTTTCAGTCGGTCCAGCTGTTTCATAATCATTTCGCTAGTGACTGTGATATTACATAATTTATCTTCTTCTGGGCCTCTGTAAAAATTAATTACTGGGATATTATTAATGTCTTCCTGTGTGAAAACCGAGAGAAAATAATTATTAAAAATAGAGCACATATCATTCTCCTTGTCAGTAAGATGCCCAAAGTTATTTTTAAGGGGACCTATCTTATCCCTAACTTTTGTTCTATAAACCTGGAAAAACTTTTTGGGTTAGTTTTTGAATCCCTAGCAACTTTAATTTCATAGTCCCGTTTAGCTTTTCTTATTCCTTTTAACGTCCCTCTTAATGTCAGTATACTGATTTATAAGATGACCCTCACCTCTTTTTATGCGCCTATAAATTCCTTTCTTCTGCCCTAAAAGATATTTGAGCCTATTATTCATCCATTTTGGGTCATTTCTACTTGATCTAATTTCTTTATACGGATAAATGTTCTTTGGGCAGCCTGTATAGTGTTAAGAAAACTGTCATATTGATACCTCTCTTCTTCACCCCAGTCCACAGTTGATAAGTGTTCTCTAAGTCCATTATAATCTGCTAAGCGAAAATCTGGGACCATTACTGAATTATCCCTACTATCATACATCCATTCAATGCTAAAGGTAATTGACTTGTGGTCGCTTGAGCCGAGTTCCTCTGTAATTTCTAAATTATTAACAAGGGTTTCCTTGCTTGCCAGAACCAAGTCAAGTAGGTTATTTTCCCTTGTAGGTTCTGTTACAAACTGCTTCAAAAAGCAATCCTAAACTACTTCTAAAAATTTAGGTTGAATTTATCCAACCTAAATTTGAAACTACCCAAGGTCCTAGCTTCAATAACCCTACTAGGCAGACTGTTCCACTCATCAACTACCCTATTTCCAAACCAATACTTTCCTATATCCTTTCTAAATCTAAACTTATCTAACTTGAATCCATTATTGCGGGTTCTCTCTTGGAGAGATATCCTCAAGACCTTATTTATATCCCCTTTGTTAATACCCATTTTCCACTTGTATACCTCGATCATGTCTCCCCTCATTCTACGTCTTACAAGTGAATGTAATTTTAGGGTCTTCAATCTTTCTTCGTAAGGAAGATTTCTAATGCTATGTATTAATTTAGTCATTCTACGCTGAATGTTTTCTAACGAATTTATGTCCATTCTGTAATATGGAGACCAGAACTGAGCTGCGTAATCTAGGTGAGGCCTTACTAATGATGTATAAAGCTGTAATATAACCTCTGGACTTCTGTTGCTAACACTTCTTGATATAAATCCCAGTAATCTATTTGCCTTATTACGTACGCTTAGGCATTGCTGTCTTGGTTTAAGGTTGCTGCTTACCATCACCCCAAGTCCTTCTCGCAATCTGTATGGCTCAGTTCTACGTTATTTAACTTATAAGTGCTTGGGTTATGGACACTCCCGAGCTTCAGAACCTTGCATTTATCTACATTGAACTGCATCTGCCACTTTTCTGACCACGAATTAAGTTTGTCTAAATCTTCCTGAAGTTCTATGACATCTATGTACTTGAGGGCCTGGTCCCAAATCTGCACACTGCCATAACAACATACTGGAGTGAGAGATATGGAAGAAAGTGTAAAATAAACGGGGTGCGGTGGGGACAATACGGGAGCACTGTATTAACATCCGGGGTCCCAGACTATTCAACATCTTACCAGAAGATATCCGAAACATCGCTGGAACCAGTGTAGAAGCCTTCAAGAGGAAACTGGACAAGTATCTTCATCGGGTGCCAGATCAACCAGGCTGTGATGGATATGTGGGGCAGCGGGCCTCCAGCAGCAACAGCTTGGTTGACCAGGCAAGCACCAGACGAGCCTGGCCCATGGCCGGGCTCAGAGAGTAGATACTCTCGAAGCTCTTCAAAGGTATATCAAAGGTAGGAAAGTATTGGTTTGGAAATAGGGTAGTTGATGAGTAGAACAGTCTTATTAGTTGGGTTATTGAAGCTAGGACCTTGGGTAGTTTCAAATTTAGGTTGGATAAATTCATGAGTGAGAGGGGATGGATTTGAGTGGGACTCGCACATGAGTAAATAGAATTATCAAATCTTATTTCTTGGGTAGCATTGAAAATTGGGTTGAGCAAATATTCTGTTAGTGGGATGGGTTGTGAAGGACGTGCCTAGTATGGGCCAACAGGCCTGCTGCAGTGTTCCTCCTTTCTTATGCTCTTATGTTATGTTCTTAATATTTACACCACACATTGCCCTTGGATACGACATCTCCATTGCCTCCAGCCGCTTCCTCACTGCAGCATTTACAACCCATGCTTCACACCCATATAAGGGTATTAGTACCACTATACTATCGTACATTCCATTCTTTGCCTCCATGGATAACGTTCTTTATCTCCACAGATACCTCAAAGCACTACTTACCTTTTTTCCTTCATCAATTCTATGGTTAACCTCGTCCTTCATAAACCCATCTGCTGACAAGTCAACTCCCAAATATCTGAAAACATTCACTTCTTCCATACTCCCTCCCTCCTTTCTTTATCTAAATCGTTTGATACCCTGATTACCTTACTCTTATCTATGTTCACTTTCAACTCTCTACCTTTACGCACTCTCCCAAATTCGTGCACTAACCTTTGCAACTTTTCTTTAGAATCCCCCAAAAGCACAGTATCATCAGCAAAAAGTAACTGTGTCAACTCCCATTTTGTATTTGATTCCCCATAATTTAATCCCACCCCTCTCCCCAACACCCTAGCATTTACTTCTTTTACAACCCCATCCATAAATATGTTAAACAACCATGATGACATTACACATCCTCTGTCTAAGACCTAATTTTACTGGGAAGTAATCTCCCTCTCTCCTACACACCCTAACCTGAGCCTCACTATCCTCAAAAAACTCTTTACAGCATTTAGTAACTTACTACCTATTCCATACACTTGCAACATCTGCCACATTGCTCTGCTATCTACTCTATCATATGCCTTTTCTAAATCCATATATGCAATGAAAACTTCCCTACCTTTATCTGAATACTGTTCACATATATGTTTCAATGTAAACACCTGATATACACATCCCCTACCCATTCTAAAGCCTCCTTGCTCATCTGCTATCCTGCTCTCTGTCTTACATCTAATTCTTTCAATAACAACCCTACCATATACTTTACCTGGTATACTTAGTAAACTTATTCCCATATAATTTTACAATCTCTTTTGTCCCACTTCCCTTCTTTACCAATCCCTACGTACCTTCCCATCTTTCATACATTTATTAAACAAAAATACCAACCACTCCAACACTATATCTCTCCCTACATTTAACATTTCTGTCATGATCCCGTCAGTTCCAGCTGCTTTACCCCCTTTCATTCTACGTAATGCCTCACGCACCTCCCCCACACTCACATCCTGCTCTTCTTCATTCCTAAACGATGTTGTACCTCCCTGGCCAGTACATGAAATTACCGCCTCCCTTTCTTCATCGACATTTAAAAGTTCCTCAAAATATTCCCACCATCTACCCAATGCCTCCAGTTCCCCATCTACTAACTCCACTACTCTGTTTTTAACGGACAAATCCATTCGTTCCCAAGGTTTTCTTAACTTGTCTATCTCACTCCAAAAAAAAATTCTTATTCTCAGCAAAATTAATTTATTGACAGTGCCTCTCCCACTCTATCCTTTGCTCTCCTTTTGCACTCTCTCACCACTCTCTTCACCTTTCTTTTACTCTTCATATACTCTTCCCTTCTTATATCACTTCTGCTTTGTAAAAACGTGTTATAAGTTACCTTTTTCTCTTTTATCGCACCCTTTAGCTCATCATTTCACCAATCAGTCCTCTTTCCTCCTGCACACACCCTCCAATAGCAACAAACTTCTGCCCCACACACTCACTCACACACACACACACACACACACACACACAGGAGCCAGGAGCTTTGACTCAACCCCTGCAACCACAACTAGGTGAGTACACACACACACACACACACATATACGTATATATATATATATATATATATATATATATATACATACATATATGCAAACATTGTCTCTACGTCCACAGCAGGACTCGAACCTGCAACCTCTGTATCAGAGTACACCGTACTTTACCACAGAGCTAGACCCCGTGGTAAAGTACTGTGTACTCTGATACAGAGTTTGCAGGTTCGAGCCCTGCTGTGGACGTAGAGACAATGTTTGTAAATAATTTCGCCTGTTTGCGAATTGTTAAGCATATATATATATATATATATATTATTAACACATCAGCCGTTTCCCACCAAGGCAGGGTGGCCCGAAAAATAAAAACTTTCATCATTCACTCCATCAATGTCTTGCCAGAGGCGTGCTTACACTGCAGTTATAAAACTGCAACATTAACATCCCTCCTTCAGAGTGCCGGAATCAAGTTCGGCCTGCTGGTTTCCCTGAATTTCTTCATAAATGTTACCTTGCTCACACTCCAACAGCACGTCAAGTCCCAAAAACCATTTTCTACATTCGCTCCTATCTAACACACTCACGCACGCTTGCTGGAAGTCCAAGCCCCTGCACACAAAACCTCCGTTGCCACCTCCAACCAAACTTTCCTAGGCCGACCCCTACCCCACCTTCCCTCCACTACATATCTATACACTCTCGAAGTCATTCTATTTCGTTCCATCCTCTCTACATGTCCAAACCATCTCAATAACCCGTCCTCAACTCTCTGGATAATAGTTTTGGTAATCCCACACCTCCTCCTAATCTCCAAACTACGGATTCTCTGCATTATATTCACATCACACATTGCCCTCAGACACAACATCTCCACTGCCTCCAGCCTTCTCCTTGTTGCAACATTCACAACCCATGTCTCACACCCATACAAGAGAGGTGGAATAACTATAACTCTCATACATTCCCCTCTTTCATGAATAAAGTTCTATGTCTCCACAGACTTTTCAGTGCACCACTCTCTCTCCATATATATATATATATATATATATATATATATATATATATATATATATATATATATATATATATATATATATATATATATATGGAGGTAGAGAGATTAGGTAAAACTGGTCAATTAGCAAGAACTCATCTAAAATTAAGTCCTTTCTAAAATTTTCTCTTATACGTTTAAAGATATATTTTTTTTCATTTATGTTAATGTAAGAAATTATAATTTTGTACCAAGAGAAACTTTGAAAACCTACCTAACCTTATTACAACAAGCGCAATTTAATTTAGCCTAACCCAACTAAATATATTTTAGATACGTTAACATTAATTTAATAATAAACAAACGCAATGAAATATATTTTTTTCGTTATGTTCAGAATGATTTTGGCGAAATTATTGCATACACAAATTTTCACTTGTCTTATATGGCAAGGTGAGCGTTGCTATTTAAGCCAAAATCGCAAGTTTTACCTAATCGGCACGACATATATATATATATATATATATATATATATATATATATATATATATATATATATATATATATATATATAGTGTGTGTGTGTGTGTGTAATAAAATCACAGTAAACAGGTGATATCACAATATGCAGGACAACCACTATGAAATAATAGCAAAATTCCAAGTACTTTCGCGATTTCTCACATTATCAAGGAACTATCAGCATTATCATGGAAATATGAGTTGACCTCTGGAAATATCCAGTTAAATATATACCTTCCAATACCATATATGTTATCTGCCTTGAGTTGCGTGGATCACTGTCCCTTCGGCCAGTGTCCAGACCAAGCATAAGTTGGAAGGTAAGTATTTAAAGCATAAGTTGATGAGGGGCATAAACAAAGGTGATATTATTAAAATACTGGGATATCGAATCAGGCAAGAACGGGAAATAACGGATTTAAGTTAGATAAATTTAGATTAAGAAAGGACATAGGTAAGTACTGGTTTTCAAACAGAGTTGTGGATGCGTGGGTAATCGAGGCTAGGACCCTGGGTAGCTTTAAAAAGAGATTGTACAAATATATGAATGGGAGGGGCTGGGTGTGATTGGTGTCGTGGGTACAGGAGTAAATTCTTGGGTAGCTTTGGGTAGAGGTGGTTTTGGTAAGGACCTGCCTTGTATGGGCCAGTAGGCCTTCTGCGGGGTAGTAAGACAGGAAGGTAAGACCAGCAATCTTGTTGAAGCTTTAACAAGTTTTCTGGAAAGATGCAGTCCATGAGCCTTCTGCCTTCCTCACTACTTTATAAATCTCTAGTGAGAGACTATGAGATGCCTTTCTGAAGTCGACGTACTGTACATAATATGGTAATCTGTACCACTGTTTAGTAAATTAACAGCAGAGAAACGACAAGTATGCAATTTCTTCCACTAACTGGAGGTATGTACATGGAGTGCCCACTAGCAACTAGATTCCCAAATGCTTACCTTAGTGGATATGTGAGCCACGCTGAAGGACATGCAGCCCAGGAACTCGCTTCTCCTGAGGGTAGAATAGGAAAGAGAGAAAGATGATCTTAGTTGTGCACTTTCATTAATGGCAGTCGCTACCTACATCATCACTGAGTATACATGAGATATAAATACTAAATTCTAACATAAATGAATAAAAAAATGAAATATATAAATGCATTAATATACATGGTATCAAAAAAAATAATGAAATTGTAACAAACAATATACATGTTGAAACAACATGATAAACAAGCTTTTACTGAAGCAACTTTTTGCTCAGGGTGAAGGTCAGTCACATCATGGCTTGGTAAAACTGCACATAGAACGAAACGTTGTCCTAATAAATGCTTGTTATACATATTATGGCTTCACACACACACACACACAAGAAAGAGAGGGGTGGGTGGATTGCATTTTCTTGGAATGTAAGAAGGCGTTTGACACGGTTCCAAACATGAGATTAGTGCAAAAGCTGGAGGACCAGGCAGGTATAACAGGGAAGGCACTACAATGGTTCAGGGAATACCTGTCAGGAAGACAACAGCGACTCATGGTACGTGGGGAGGTGTCAGAGTGGGCGCCTGTAACAAGTGTGGTGCCACAAGGATCAGTCTTAGGACCGGTGCTGTTTCTGTTATTTATGAACGACATGACAGAAGGAATAGACTCCGAAGAGTCCCTGTTTGCAGATGATGTGAAGTTGATGAGAAGAATTGAATCGGACGAGGAGCAGGCAGAACTGCAGAGGGATCTGGACAGGCTGCAGGCTTGGTCCAGCAATTGGCTCCTGGAGTTCAACCCCACCAAGTGCAAAGTCATGAAGAATGGGGAAGGGCAAAGAAGACCACAGACGGAGTACAGTCTAGGAGGCCAGAGCCTACAAGCCTCACTCAGTAAAAGGATCTTGGGGTGAGTATAACATCGGGCACATCTCCTGAGGCGCACATCAACCAAATAACTTCTGCAGCATACGGGCGCCTAGCAAACCTAAGAACAGCATTCCGACATCTTAATAAGGAGTCATTCAAGACCCTGTACACTGTGTACGTTAGGCCCATACTGGAGTATGCAGCGCCAGTTTGGAACCCTCACCTAGCCAAGTATGTAAGGAAACTAGAAAAAGTGCAGAAGTTTGCAACAAGACTAGTCCCGGAGCTAAGGGGTATGTCCTATGAGGAGAGGTTAAGGGAAATCGACATGACGACACTGGAAGACAGGAGAGATAGAGGGGATATGATAACGACATATAAAAATACTGAGAGGTATCGACATGGTGGACAGATACAGGATGTTTCAGAGATGGGACACAGCAACAAGGGGTCACAGCTGGAAGTTGAAGACTCAGATGAACCACAGGGATGTTAGGAAGTATTTATTCAGTCACAGAGTTGTCAGGAAGTGGAATAGTCTGGGAAGTGATGTAGTGTAGGCAGGTTCCATATATACCTGGAGAGAATTCCAGGGGTCAACGCCCCTGTAGCGGCCAGTGAAGAGGTAGGGCCAGGAGCTGTGACTCGACCTCTGGAACCACAACTAGGTGAGTACACATACACACACATGCTGCTACAATTACAGAAACATTATCATAAATCTATACTAAACCATCAAAAATTGGAAGGAAACAAAGAGGGGAAATATGATGGTGATAGTTAAATACTTTGCCGAGAAGAGAGGAAATAAAACGGTGAAAGAATAGAATGAAATCAAGATCATGTATGAAGAGGAGAGGGAAGAAACGACAATAAAATAAATAAAATTAAGATAAATTTAGAAAGACGAGAACCTAATGAAAACTTTAAAGAAAGAAGATTTCGAAGTCAAAGAAACAGTGAAGAGGAAGGAGGATCAAGAAGAACAAAAATGCAAGATAAGAAATTCGAAATAAAAAGAAAAAAGAGGTACGAAAGTTAAAAGAAGTAACAGAAACGTCTATATATATATATATATATATATATATATATATATATATATATATATATATATATATATATATACTTAATAGTGGAGAAACAGCAAGAACTGTGAAAGAGCAAGGAGCTTTGGTGTGTGGGGAAGAGAGAGAGAGAGAGAGAGAGAGAGAGAGAGAGAGAGAGAGAGAGAGAGAGAGAGAGAGAGAGAGAGAGAGAATCCTCTCTTATCTTACTTTCTGAGTGTATCGCGGCTCCAGATTGACACGAGGAGGCGCTTGTCCAAGTCTTCGGGCAGGAAGTCGAAGCTGAACTTCTGGTCGAAGGTTGGAGTGTTACTGGCTCTGACCAGCTTGGTCCTGCAGAAGGTCCTCTCCTCGCTGTCTGGCACCAGCGAGATCTGCGGTACACGCAACAACGACATCTTACTCTCACCTACAACATATTAGTATCATATATATGTGAAGCCTTAAATCCACAAGGATCATTGAGCGGAGTCTCCATTCTCTGCGCCCACTTGTAGCTAAACGTGAGGAATATGACGGATATTAAGAGCCGCCTCAGTGTGATAGTATGAGCTACCTCAGGAATATAACAAGGATATTGTAAGAGTTACCTCAGGAATATAACAGAGTTATAGTAGAGAGCTTAACTAAAGCTAAAATCTTGCAACTGAGATGTGTACAGAGTTATATCAGTATCAGGAAGATAAGTAAGGCTTGGTTGAGTTGTGGTAAAGGATGGGTAAGGTATTCAGAGAGAGAGAGAGAGAGAGAGAGAGAGAGAGAGAGAGAGAGAGAGAGAGAGAGAGAGAGAGAGAGAAGAGAGAAAGAGATCAGATTACATGACATTATTTAAATTTAGATCCTCTACTAATCCCCCTGACAGATATTCAAGGCAGGAACAAATGCGCTCATAACTAACAAGGGAGAGAGAAATTTATGATATGCGCATCCAAGAGTTGATACATACTTTGAGGATAAAATATATGCATAAAACATATACGATGATGGTAAAATATGAGAGTATAATGTTCCATGTACATAATATTGCATATAAATCAGTAACAGATGATAGGGATAAACCTCAAGAGGAACAAATGAGAAAATAAAGGGAAGCTTAGTAGAAAAATAAGTTGACAAGCAGCTCAGTGGCTAAACTGGAGGGGCACGGATTCGATACCCCGGGCTGGGCGAGAACAAACTTTTACTGAGACAACTTTCATTCTTTCTTATAGGGCTTTAATAAGACTTTCTAAAGCTTTACACAGAGCGAAACGTCATAATAAAAGCTTGCTCTGAAAAGTATGTCTTGTTTTTAACACTAGCTACTTGTGCTCACCTGCAGTAATGAGTGGCATCCTGGGATGGGGGTAGCGAATATATTAGACAGGACTGGGCACTGTAATGAGCGGAGGAACGATTGCAACTCTTATACTCTAAAATTAACTCTGCTTGATAAAAAAAAAGGAACTGGTGGGGACGAGAATACGAGCAAATTAAGGAAGATAAACTAATCGATACGATGAAATGTGATGAAGGTAAAGGAAGTAATCAGTGAACTAGTGAAGACGGGGAGAGGGAAGGTCAGTAAAGGTAACAGAAATCAAGCCTTCAAGTTCTTTGCACGTAAATATTATCATGTATCTCTCTCTTCCACTTCAGTGAGTATACTTTATTTAGGACTCTGAAGCGGTCCCAATAATTCAATTATGTTATTGGTTCTATGCGGCCGTAAATGATCTCCATGTCTGTTAGAATTCTGATATAACTTCAGCCCTGAACTGAGCCGTCAACACTGAACAATACTCTAAACGAGAGAGCTCAAGCAATTTGAAAAGTGTAATCATTAGTACTATTTCACTTATTTTAAAAGTTCTCATTATACACCCCGTCATTTTCCTGACATTAACCTTAATGTGTTCTTAGAAAGAAAGGCCAGCTGACATAATTACTTCCAGGTCTTTTACTTGTTCCTATCGTTCCATTTGGAAATTTTCTTGGATTTTGTATAGTGTCCCATTTGAGTTTTTCACTCTATCGATTTTCATGCTTGTTAAAGTGTTATCCACAAATGATAATACGAGACTGTGGCGAGTGTTTTTATCTATGTCTGCAGAGTAACCAAAGTAATGAGTGATAAGGTAACAAGTATAATAAAGTAATTATTATAACTATTATAATTTATCAATAGATGAGCCTGGCCGTCTAGTGATAAAATATCATTAGTAACAACGTAACAAGAGGAACAAGGTAACAAGAACAATAGTGACAAGGGTTACAAAATAATTAAGTAAATAAGAGTAAAAAGTAACAAAAAAGGAAAATAAGCAGGAGTAACAAAATAACTGGAATAAAGAAGTAACAAGAGAAAGTAAGTAGCAAGAGTAACAGTGTAAGAAGAGTAATAAAGTAGCAAGAGCAACAATATAACAAGAGTAACAAAATAACAAGAAGAACAAAGTAACAAAATAACAAGAAGAACAAAGTAACAAAATAACAAGAAGAACAAAGTAACAAAATAACAAGAAGAACAAAGTAACAAAAGAAAGAAATTAACAAGCATAACAGGAACAACAGAAGAGCAACGCAACAGTGGCATGAGAAACAAAGCAACCTGGAGTTTACCTGGAGACAGTTTCGAGGGTAAACGCCCCCGCGGTCCGGTCTGAGACCAGGCCTCGTGGTGGATCAAGGTCTGATCAACCAGGCTGTTACTGCTGGCCGCACGTAAACCGACGTACGAACCACAGAGACAACAAGAATAACTAAAAAATAACAAGAACAATAAAGTAACAAAGCAACAACGTAACAGTGACGAAAATTACAAAGTAATTATAGAAACAGCATCAAGATAATAAAGTAACAATAGTAACGTAGTAACACGAAAAATAACAGACACAAGAGTGATAAAGCAAAAAAGGAACTCTGAGCACCACTGTGAGCACCAGGATAGGAGTGTGGTGCACACTGTGAGCACCAGGCCAGGAGTGTGGTGCACACTGTGAGCACCAGGCCAGGAGTGTGGTGCACATTGTGAGCACCAGGCCAGGAGTGTGGTGCACACTGTGAACACCAGGCCAGGAGTGTAGTGCACTACTGTGAGCACCTGGCCAGGTGCACACTGTGAGCACCAGGCCAGGAGTGTGGTGCACACTGTGAGCACCAGGCCAGGAGTGTGGTGCACATTGTGAGCACCAGGCCAGGAGTGTGGTGCACACTGTGAACACCAGGCCAGGAGTGTAGTGCACTACTGTGAGCACCTGGCCAGGTGCCCACTGTGAGCACCAGGCCAAGAGTGTGGTGCACACTGTGAGCACCGGGCCAAGAGTGTGGTGCACTACTGTGAGCACCATGCCAGGAGTGTGGTGCACTACTGTGAGCACCTGGCCAGGTGCACACTGTGAGCACCAGGCCAAGAGTGTGGTACAGCACTGTGAGTACCAGTCCAGGAGTGTTGTGCACACTGTGAGCACCAGGCCAGGAGTGTGGTGCACTACTGTGAGCACCACCTTTGATATACCTTTATACCTTTGAAGAGTTTCGAGAGTTTATCTACTCTCTGAGCCCGGCCATTGGCCAGGCTCGTCTGGTGCTTGCCTGGTCAACCAGGCTGTTGCTGCTGGAGGCCCGTTGCCCCACATATCCATCACAGCCTGGTTGATCTGGCACCCGATGAAGATACTTGTCCAGTTTCCTCTTGAAGGCTTCTACACTGGTTCCAGCCGTGTTTCGGATATCTTCTGGTAAGATGTTGAATAGTCTGGGACCCCGGATGTTAATACAGTGCTCCCGTATTGTCCACACCGCACCCCTGCTCCTCACTGGGTTTATTTTACACTTTCTCTCATATCTCTCACTCCAGTATGTTGTTATGGCAGTGTACAGATTTGGGACCAAGCCCTCAAGTACTTTCCAAGTAAATATTATCATGTATCTCTCTCTCCTCCGCTCCAATGAGTACATGTTCAAGACTTGAAGGCGTTCCCAATAATTTAGATGTTTCAATGGCTTAATGTGAGCCGTAAACGATCTCTGAATTTGTTCCAGCTTTGATATTTCTCCTGCCCTGAACGGGGCCGTCAGCACAGAGCAGTATTCTAAGTGGGGGAGCACTAGCGATTTGAATAGTGTCACCATCGGCATTATTTCCCTTGTTTTGAAAGTTCTCAATACCCACCCCGTCATCTTCCTGGCTGTTGTGATCTTTGTCTTGTTATGGTCTTTAAACGACAGATCAGCAGACATAATTATTCCCAAGTCCTTTACGTGTTCCTTTCGTTCTATGTGGTGACCCTCTTGCGTTTTGTATATAGTGTTCCTTTTGAGTTCTTCATTTTTTCCATACCTAAGCAGCTGAAACTTATCACCATTGAACGTCATGTTGTTCTCCACTGCCCATTGGAAGACCCTGCTTATGTCCTCCTGTAATTTTTCAGTGTCCTCTACCGTAGTGACTTTCATGCTTATTTTAGTGTCATATGCAAATGATGATACAAAAGTGTGCTGGTTGTTTTTATCTATGTCTGCTATGAGGATGAGAAACAGCAGAGGTGCCAGGACAGTGCCTTGGGGCACTGTCCTGGCTGATGCTGGATGCTGGATGCTGGATCTTGCCGTGTTCACTACTACTTTTTGTGTTCTGTGTGTTAGGAACTCAAAAATCCATCGGACTACCTTCCCCGTAATGCCAATGGCCCTCATTTTGTGCGCTATCACTCCATGATCGCATTTGTCAAACGCCTTTGCAAAATCTGTGTAAATCACATCTGCGTTTTGGTCGTCTTCCAATGCCTCCGTAATTCTGTCATAATGGTTCAGCAGCTGTGACAGGCATGATCGTTCTGCTCTGAAGCCATGCTGGTTCGGGTTATGTTGGTTGTGCTGGTCCATGAACTTTGTAATCTGCCGTCTCATCACTCTTTCAAAGATTTTTATGATGTGAGAAGTTAGGGCTACTGGTCTGTAATTTTTAGCTAGTGCTCTACTACCTCCCTTATGCAAAGGAGCTATGTCTGCACTCTTTAAAGGCCTCCGGTATTTCACCTAGATCTAAGCTCTTTCTCCAAAGAATACTAAGGGCTCATGCTAATGGTACTTTGCACTGTGGTGTGGTGCACACTGTGAGCAACCGGCCAGGAGTGTGGTGCACACTGTGAGCACCAGACCAGGAGTGTGGTGCAGCACTGTGAGCACCAGACCAGGAGTGTAGTGCACACCGTGAGCACCAGACCAGGAGTGTGGTGCACACTGTGAGCACCAGACCAGGAGTGTGGTGCAGCACTGTGAGCATCAGACCAGGAGTGTAGTGCACACCGTGAGCACCAGACCAGGAGTGTGGTGCACACTGTGAACACCAGACCAGGAGTGTGGTGCACTACTGTGAGCACCAGGCTAGGAGTGTGGTGCACACTGTGAGCACCAGGCCAGAAGTGTGGTGCACTACTGTGAGCACCAGGCCAGGAGTGTGGTGCACTACTGTGAGCACCAGGCCAGAAGTGTGGTGCACTACTGTGAGCACCAGGCCAGGAGTGTGGTGCAGCAATGGATGACTAAAGGATGGAAACGATAGAAGGGAGGGATGGAAGTGAATGATAGAAGGAAGGGATGGATGTGAAGGATAGAAGGGAGGGATGGATGTGAAGGATAGAAGGGAGGGATGGAAGTGAATGATAGAAGGGAGGGATGGAAGTGAATGATAGAAGGGAGGGATGGATGTGAAGGATAGAAGGCAGGGATGGAAGTGAAGGATAGAAGGCAGGGATGGAAGTGAATGATAGAAGGGAGGGATGGATGTGAAGGATAGAAGGGAGGGATGGAAGTGAATGATAGAAGGGAGGGATGGATGTGAAGGATAGAAGGGAGGGATGGAAGTGAAGGATAGAAGGGAGGGATGGAAGTGAATGATAGAAGGGAGGGATGGAAGTGAATGATAGAAGGGAGGGATGGATGTGAAGGATAGAAGGGAGGGATGGAAGTGAATGATAGAAGGGAGGGATGGAAGTGAATGATAGAAGGGAGGATGGATGTGAAGGATAGAAGGGAGGGATGGAAGTGAATGATAGAAGGGAGGGATGGAAGTGAATGATAGAAGGGAGGGATGGATGTGAAGGATAGAAGGGAGGGATGGAAGTGAAGGATAGAAGGGAGGGATGGAAGTGAAGGATAGAAGGGAGGGATGGATGTGAAGGATAGAAGGGAGGGATGGAAGTGAAGGATAGAAGGGAGGGATGGATGTGAAGGATAGAAGGCAGGGATGGAAGTGAAGGATAGAAGGCAGGGATGGAAGTGAATGATAGAAGGGAGGATGGATGTGAAGGATAGAAGGGAGGGATGGAAGTGAAGGATAGAAGGGAGGGATGGATGTGAAGGATAGAAGGGAGGGATGGAAGTGAAGGATAGAAGGGAGGGATGGAAGTGAAGGATAGAAGGGAGGGATGGAAGTGAAGGATAGAAGGGAGGGATGGAAGTGAAGGATAGAAGGGAGGGATGGAAGTGAATGATAGAAGGGAGGGATGGAAGTGAATGATAGAAGGGAGGGATGGATGTGAAGGATAGAAGGGAGGGATGGAAGTGAATGATAGAAGGGAGGGATGGATGTGAAGGATAGAAGGCAGGGATGGAAGTGAAGGATAGAAGGCAGGGATGGAAGTGAATGATAGAAGGGAGGGATGGAAGTGAAGGATAGAAGGCAGGGATGGAAGTGAATGATAGAAGGGAGGGATGGAAGTGAATGATAGAAGGGAGGGATGGAAGTGAATGATAGAAGGGAGGGATGGATGTGAAGGATAGAAGGGAGGGATGGAAGTGAATGATAGAAGGGAGGGATGGAAGTGAAGGATAGAAGGCAGGGATGGAAGTGAAGGATAGAAGGCAGGGATGGAAGTGAAGGATAGAAGGAGGGATGGATGTGAAGGATAGAAGAGAGGGATGGAATTAAAGGATAGTAGAAGGAAGGGAGGGAAGTGAAGGATAAAAAATGAGGTAAAGAGGAGAAGGTAGTTGAAGGAAAGAGCTCAGGGAAAAGGGGAAGGCAATAAGAGCAAGAGAAAGGGAGGAAGGAAGCTGCTGAAAGAGAGGAGAAAAATAAGAGAAGAGAAATAAGGTAGAGAAAGAGATGAGACAAATAAGGGAGGGAAGGAGGAGGAGAGAAGGAAGGAAGGGAAGGAGAGACGGGAAGGCGGACGGCATCGTTCCCTCAACTACTATTAATTTTCTCGGGAGATTCATAGCCAAGATTCGAACAAAGGGGTGAAATAGAGAGTGAGAGAGAAACAGAGAAAGAGAGAGATAAAGAGAGAGAGAAAGAGAGAAAGAGAGAGAGAAAGAGAGAGAGAAAGAGAGTGAAATAGAGATATAGAGAGAGATCAAAATCCTCTGTGACGTAGTTTCTAACGTTCAGAAAAAGTGCTTCCTAACTGGTCGAGGCTGGAGAGTGACATTCGAGAGTGACATTCGAGAGTGACATTCGAGAGTGACATTCGAGAGTGTAGGTGCATGGAAGTGAAGGATAGTGAAATTTCGATCCCCATTCGATCACGTTAACTTGATTTATTTTACTAAATAAACTGGTCACCTTGCCTCGGTGGTCACCCTGCCTCGGTGGTCACCCTGCCTCGGTGGTCACCCTGCCTCGGTGGTCACCCTGCCTCGGTGGTCACCCTGCCTCGGTGGTCACCCTGCCTCGGTGGTCACCCTGCCTCGGTGGTCACCCTGCCTCGGTGGTCACCCTGCCTCGGTGGTCACCCTGCCTCGGTGGTCACCCTGCCTCGGTGGTCACCCTGCCTCGGTGGTCACCTTGCCTCGGTGGTCACCTTGCCTCGGTGGTCACCCTGCCTCGGTGGTCACCCTGCCTCGGTGGTCACCCTGCCTCGGTGGTCACCTTGCCTCGGTGGTCACCTTGCCTCGGTGGTCACCCTGCCTCGGTGGTCACCCTGCCTCGGTGGTCACCTTGCCTCGGTGGTCACCTTGCCTCGGTGGTCACCTTGCCTCGGTGGTCACCCTGCCTCGGTGGTCACCTTGCCTCGGTGGTCACCTTGCCTCGGTGGTCACCTTGCCTCGGTGGTCACCCTGCCTCGGTGGTCACCTTGCCTAGGTGGTCACCTTGCCTCGGTGGTCACCTTGCCTCGGTGGTCACCCTGCCTCGGTGGTCACCTTGCCTAGGTGAGAGACGGCCGTCTTGTTGAACAAAAAAAAAACTGGTTTTCTTGTAGAGAATATCTCGACTGCTCAGCTACGAACATTTAGGTTAACTGAGTAATTTTTTTTTGGGGGGAGGGGGGTTATACATGCTAATTTTACAGTTTTAAAGATTTTTTTTCCTCAAATAGAATTTTATTTGAAAACCAAAATCGATTATTTTTTCTTGGAGGATTTTAGAAAACTTCAAATAGAACTACAAAAAGAAATCTGATAAATATTGAAAACTCGCGTTATCATAGCGTTTTTAATTTTCACGAGTTTAGTGAATCCTTTAAAACTTCGTGCAAGAGCAGACACGTTTTAAGCTACGGTGTTTGCATCTACCCCTGACCTGCTCCAAGACGGTCGTTTTTATCTTGCGAACGACGTATCCGATCGGCTTCACATTTTTAACCCTAGTAGCTCTCCTATGGTGCTCTTCTGTTCCCTTGTTCTTATGTAATACCACTACTATTACTAATTATTTCCCTACTAATACACTATACTATTACTTAAACTACTAGTAATACCCCTATTACTACTACTACTGCAACTACTACTACCACTACCACTACTACTACTACTGCTGCTGCTGCCACTAATACTACTACTACCACCATTACTACTACTACCACTACTAATACTACCACTACTACTACTACAAATTCTTTCCCTACTAACACACTATACTATTCCTTATACTACTAGTAATACCCCTACTACTACTACTACTACTACTACTACTACTACTGCCACTACTACTACTACTACTGCCACTACTACTACCACCACTATTACTACTACTACTACTACTTCTGTTGCTGATATTACTACTACTTCTGCTGCTGATACTACTACTACTACTACTACTACTTCTGCTGCTGCTGATACTACTACTCCCTTGACGTAGGTGTTACATAACACTTACCTTGACGTAGGGGTTACAGATGCTACAGAGCCGTGATCTTAACTTGCGAGCCTCCATGACTGTAACAGAAAAAAACATTTAGAGTTAAATTTATTCTTAAACGGAAAGAATATATACTGTTATATTAACAGGGAAGCGCTGAATCCGTAGGGGTCATGCAACGGATAAAAAAATGGGAATGATCTTGTTTAATCCAATAATAGGTAGTTCTAATTCCTTGGCCCAAGAGCCCTTCCACAACATCGAGGCATTCACCCAAGTAGGAACAAAAAAATACAAAGAAAGCTCTTTGAAAAGCTGAATATATTCAGGCAGTAAAATATGTCTGCATTCAAGATTCTGTGGATGGTGATGGATAGTTTATTCTATACCCACTAACCTGTGAACTCAAATCTACATTTTAGGGGTTTCGAGAGTTTTCTTTCTCTCGCAGCCCGGGCCTGGGCCAGGCTTGTCTGGTCCTTGCCTGTTCAACCAGGATGTTAGTGTCGGCGGCCCACTGACCCACATATCCATCATAGCTTCGTTGATAGCTAGAAACTGGCTGAGGTATGTATCCAATTTCCTCTTGAAAACTTCTTCACTTATTCCTGCAGTGTTTCTGATATCTTGTGGTATAATGTTAGTCTGGGCACACGGACGTTCATACAATATTCTCTTAAGGGGCCCTCGACACCCCTGCTCTTCACTCAGTTTATTTTACACATTCTCCCATATAACTTATTCTAGTAAGTTGATATGGTATTGTGCAGATCAGTGACAAGACCCTCTAGTATCTCCTACATAAATATTTTCGTGGATGTCTCCTCCGTTCGGCAGGAGCGAAGATACTTGATTAGCTCTATGTGGGCCATAAATAATCTCTATCTATCCCAGCTTTGTTATCTCTCCTTCCCTGAAAGGAGCAGTCAACACAGAACAATGCTCTAAGGAAGAGAGCTCAAGTGATTTGAAAAGTGTCATCAATGGCACTTTTCCACTTGTTTTGAAAGTTCCCATTACCCTCCCACCCCATCCATCAACTTCATGTTTTTTGTGATTTTTGCCTTATTGTGTTCTTTGCAAGATAGGTCAACCGGTATTATTACTCCAAGATCTTTCACACTTTCCTTTCGTTCTATTTGATCTTGCACCTGGAACTTGTCACCACTGTTCGTCACGTTATTCTTCACTGTCCTTGCAATGTTTCCCTGTCTTCTACCGAGGTGATTTCCATGTTTTGTTATGCTTGGAAATGATGATACGAAACTGTGGCAAGTGTTTTCAACTATATCCGTTGTGAGGATAAAAAAAATTGTAAAGACACCAAGACTGTGCACAATACACACACAACCCGCACATATAAAAGGGAGGAGCTTACGACGACGTTTCGGCCCGACTTGGACCATTTACAAAGTCACACTAACACACAGAGACGGAGGAAGGGGTATTTATAGGCAGGCAGACAGGGAAGGGTACAAGAGAGTGGGGTAATAATGGAGTAAGTAGTGGAAGAGGTAGTAGTAGTAATAGTAGTAGTGGAGACAGTCATATTCTAGGAAAGGAGCACTGCAATGAAACTAGCGGCCCGCAAGGGTGGGACGAGAACACAGAGGGAGGAAAGGCGAATAAAATGAAGGACAAATACAAGGCAAAAGAAAAGAAAGAAAGGAAAACCCATAGGAGAAAAAAGGAAGGGGAAAGAGATGAAAGGGGAAGGAATCAGGTTAAGTCACGGGTGTTCTGAAGTTTAGAGCATTTAACAATGTAATGAGAGAGGAAAGCATCAACAGAGACAAAGCCAGGGCTAAGATTCATACAGGGAAAGTTGTGCCTTGGGGAACTGAACTTCTTACTCTGCTTGTGCTGGATTTCGCTTCATTTACCACTACTCTTTGTTTTCTGTTTGTTCTGGTTATCTTTTTTGTTTCAACACAGCTAAACTAGGATCTACAAACCAGATAAACTAGAGGTTACAACACAGCTAAACTAGAAGCTACAACACTGTTAAACTAGAGACTACAACACACCTAAACTAGAGGCTACAACAATGTTAAACTAGAGGCTACAACAATGTTAAACTAGAGGCTACAACATTGTTAACCTAGAAGCTACCCTCACACAGCATTGTTAGATTAGAGACTACCCTCACACAACACTGCTAAACTAGCAGCTAATCGTATACACCTCTGCTAAACTTGTTACTATTCTCACACCACACAATTAAACTAGATACTAATCTTACACAACTCATCTACACTAACGACTAATACCACACACCACACCAGTACTAGCGATTAATCCCACACAACACTGCTAAACTTGCAACTAATCATACACAACTAGAGACTAATCCAAAACACCTCAGCTAAACTAGCGACTAATCTCATACAACACAGCTAGACTAGCAACTAATTTCCCCCAACACTTAAACTAGGATTAGTCCCACCCAACACTGCTAAACTAGCGGCTAATCCGCACATCTTAATTAGCGATTAATTCCGCACAGCTAAATTAGTGATTAATACCACACAGCTAAACTAGCGACTGATCGTACACCACACACAGCTAAACTAGCGACTGATCGTACACCACACACAGCTAAACTAGCGACTGATCGTACACCACACACAGCTAAACTAGCGACTGATCGTACACCACACACAGCTAAACTAGCGACTGATCGTACACCACACACAGCTAAACTAGCGACTGATCGTACACCACACACAGCTAAACTAGCGACTGATCGTACACCACACACAGCTAAACGTAAACAGCTTCTTAGCACTTAACACAAGCACTGCTTTGTCTTACGGCCAGAGGTAACACTGTTGAAGCCTTAATTACTCCCCCTCATGAAATATTTATAATAAAACATAAGTTGCACCAAAATCATGTCGACGAGGTACACATATAATTATATATATAGTATATAATTAATGCAATTAGAAGCCTGAGTAGATCTATAACCCACTAGATAAGTACGTTTATGGAGCAACTTGCAATGTGAACAGACTGACTGATGTTGTAGTGGCCAGGCATAGGCTTGGCTACAAGTACTTCTGGAAGTTTGGCTGACACACAGATGATGATCAAACCAAATGCAAAGTATGTGGCCAATTCTATGGTCACTATCTTGAACACTATGTGCTTAATTGCCCACTTATTGAGGAATATAGAAAAAAACAATATAATAACCTAAATAACAAAAAAGGCACAATACCGTGACTGGAACAATACACACACAACCCGCACATATAAAAGGGAGGAGCTTACGACGACGTTTCGGCCCGACTTGGACCATTTACAAAGTCACACTAACACACAGAGACGGAGAAAGGGGTATTTATAGGCAGGCAGACAGGGAAGGGTACAAGAGAGTGGGGTAATAAAGGAGTAAGTAGTGGAAGTGGTAGTAGTAGTAGTGGAGACAGTCATATTCTAGGAAAGGAGCACTGCAATGAGGCTAGCGGCCCGCAAGGGTGGGACGAGAACACAGAGGGAGGAAAGGCGAATAAAATGAAGGACAAATACAAGGCAAAAGAAAAGAAAGAAAGGAAAACACATAGGAGAAAAAAGGAGAAGGGGGAAGAGATGAAAGGGGAAGGAAACAGGTTAAGTCACGGGTGTTCTGAAGTTTAGAGCATTTAACAATGTAATGAGAGAGGAAAGCATCAACAGAGACAAAGCCAGGGCTAAGATTCATACAGGAAAAGTTGTGTATAAGGGAAGATTCAACCAGGCGGCGACTATGAAAGTTAGACGTAGGGTAGACAGTTTTAGCAGAAGACCAATCAATAGGATGACTGTGATCTCTGACATGACAGAAAATAGCATTATTAGTGTCGGCAAGCCTAACACTATTTTTGTGATCCTTGAGTCTGTCAGAAAGAGATCGGCCAGTTTCTCCGAAGTACTGAAGAGGACAGGAGGAGCAAGAAATAGAGTAGACACCAGGAGAATCTGTGGAGGGAGGGGAGGTATGAACTAGATTAGTGCGAAGAGTGTTAGTCTGACGAAAGGTAAGTTTGATGTCTAAGGAACGGAGAGAGTTGCTGAGATTAGAGAGACCAGAGATGTAGGGAAGGCAGAGGACTGGAGAGTTCTCAGGAGTAGAGGGTTTAGGAGAGAAGAAAGAAGAGTCTATGAAATGGGAAGGGTAGCCCAGGCGGGAAAATGAATTATGAAGAGTGGAAATTTCTGCTTCAAGAAACTGAGGATCACAGATGCGGAGAGCACGGAGAAAGAGGGAGATAAGAACACTTTTCTTGACAGAGGAAGCATGATAAGAGAAGTAATGAATGTACATGCCACTGTGTGTTAGTGTGACTTTGTAAATGGTCCAAGTCGGGCCGAAACGTCGTCGTAAGCTCCTCCCTTTTATATGTGCTGGTTGTGTGTGTATAATATAATAACCTATGTGACATGTCAATTAACTTATTAATGAAAATAAGATACCAGATATATTAAACAAATTTCCTAAATATGCTTGTAACAGATAAGTGAACTTTAGGTACAAATCCAGATGTACTCCTTTTGTGTCTCCATATGCTCTTGTGCTACCGTCCACAGGATGGATATGGGGTGCACAGAAAACTAGCAACTTCGGTAGCAAAATCTAATCTATCTAAAATATATACAGACTACACTTGAAAGACAACACTTGAAAGACAACACTTGAAAGACAACACTTGAAAGACAACACTTGAAAGACTTCACTTGAAAGACTACACTTGAAAGACTTCACTTGAAAGACTACACTTGAAAGACAACACTTGAAAGACAACACATGAAAGACAAAACTTGAAAGACAACACTTGAAAGACTTCACTTGAAAGACTACACTTGAAAGACAACATTTGAAAGACAACACTTGAAAGACAACACTTGAAAGACAACACTTGAAAGACAACACTTGAAAGACTTCACTTGAAAGACAACACTTGAAAGACAACACTTGAAAGACAACACTTGAAAGACTACACTTGAAAGACTACACTTGAAAGACAACACTTGAAAGACAACACTTGAAAGACTACACTTGAAAGACAACACTTGAAAGAATACAGTTGACAGACCAAAGATGAAATACTATAGTCCACACACTACAGTAGACAGCCTGTAAGTGACAAACTACAGTAGACAACCTGTAAGTGACAAACTATAGTAGACAGCCTGTAAGTGACAAACTACAGTAGACAGCCTGTAAGTGACAAACTACAGTAGACAGCCTGTAAGTGACAAACTACAGTAGACAGCCTGTAAGTGACAAACTACAGTAGACAGCCTGTAAGTGACAAACTACAGTAGACAGCCTGTAAGTGACAGACTACAGTAGACAGTCTTTAAGTGACAGAATACACAGGACAGAGAAAACTCAAATAAACTTTCAACTGCATATAAGACAGAGTAGTCATTAAATTAAAAAGAAAAAAGATATAACAATAACTAACTAAAAGATAAATATATGCAAAATGCAGGTGTACTCACTGTGTATGGTGAGAAGTCCAAAGTTCTCGTATACAGCCAGCTTGAGTTGACCTGCAGCAAGCAAAAATTAAGCTTATTCACAGGCATATCAATAAAAAACATTAATAATTTCTCTTATACATTTAAAGATATATTTTTTAATTTATGTTAATGTAAAAATTAATAATTTTGTACCAGAGGAACCTTAGAAAAGTTACCTAACCTACCTATGCAAGACAAGCCACTGGGGGTGGAAATCTTTAGCTCAAGTATTTTCACACTTCCATTGTGTCATCAGGAGCTTTGCAATGTTAGAGAGCAACTAAGGGGAGGAGCTTCAGAGTAGCGTAGTGCGATGGTCATCGTCCACGGTCTAAGGGTAACCGTGGCCGATGCCACATCCGCACTACGCTACTCTGAGAACTCTCTCCTCCTTTAGTTGCTCTCTTGCAACATTGCAAAGCTCCGGATGACGCACTGAGAAGTGTGAAAGTACTTGAGCTAAATGTTTCCACCCCCGTGGCTTGTCTTGCATAGTTAAGATCGCCCGTCTGCGATTGTTTGATATATATATATATATATATATATATATATATAATATATATATATATATATATATATATATATATATATATATATATATATATATATATATATTTAAGATCACATTAAACAGGTGATATCACAAAATGAAGAATAACCACTGTGAAAAAATAGTGAAATTCCAAGCACTTTCGAGATTTCTCACACTATCAAGGAACTATAAAAATAACAGATTAACAGGAAGGAATATTAGGACGAGACTGAACCTCGCGGTCACCTCAACAACATCTGACTTTAATTTTTCTAATTTATCTTAAATTCTTCCCAAATTTTATTAATTATAAATAAATCCATTTGCATAACCCAAAAGTATTATTCATATTATTTTCAAAACTATTTTTATGAGACTTGTTTCTATTATATTCCTCTCGACCATGGACTTACTAGATACAACTTTCTCAGCCTTTAGAAAATCAATTGGATTGTTAAAATCTCTCGCATGAATAAATAGAGCATTAGAATCTTGTCCTCTTCTAATGCTAAATATATTTTGTTTTAATCTTAGTTTGACCGTAATAAACTTTATCACATATTTTATAAGTAGCCTTGTAGAACAAGCCGTTAGCATTTCTAGTTGAATTTTTTATGATTTTTTTTTTTACTTTTTCAAGATTTTTAAATACAACTTCGATATTAAAATTCTTAAGTAGGGAAGTCATATCAACCAAGTTTTCATGTTAAGGGAGATCCAACATATTTTTAGTTCAATAAGGTTGGTTGTCCCTTTTTGAATTGTAAAAAGTATTTCTAGCTATTTTAAAAGATTTATCAATTAAGTTTGAGTATTTTATATCTTTAGCTCTTTTATAAATTTTCGAGATTTCTTCATCTTTGCTGCAAATACGCAAAGCTCTCAAAAACAATGATAGGAATACAGACAGTTTAACTTTGTCTTGATGGGAGGAATAATAGTGTATATAGGAACAATTATTTGTTGGATTTCTGTAAATTTAAAATTTAAAATCATGGTTCCCCTTAATAATTAAAACATCTTCTAAAGGCAATGAGTTATTTTGTTCAAACTCAACAGTAAAAATTATGGAATGAGCTAGATTATTTAACAAGGAAGTGGTTTATATCTATATTCTTAGCCAAAAGTAGTTGGTTGGTAGACAGCAACCACCCAGGGAGGTACTACCGTCCTGCCAAGAGAGTGTAAAACGAAAGCCTGTATTTGTTTTACATGATGGTAGGATTGCTGGTGTCTTTTTATCTGTCTCATAATCATGCAAGATTTCAGGTACGTCTTGCTACTTCTACTTACACTTAGGTCACACTACACGTTCATGTACAAGCATATATATACACATCCCTCTGGGTTTTCTTCTATTTCCTTAATAGTTGTTGTTCTTGTTTATTTCCTCTTATCTCCTTTGATATACATTTGAACCTTTATCTTTGAAGAGTTTCGAGAGTATCTACTCTCTGAGCCCGGCCATGGGCCAGGCTCGTCTGGTGCTTGCCTGGTCAACCAGGCTGTTGCTGCTGGAGGCCCGCTGCCCCACATATCCATCACAGCCTGGTTGATCTGGCACCCGATGAAGATACTTGTCCAATTTCCTCTTGAAGGTTTCTACACTGGTTCCAGCCATGTTTCGGATATCTTCTGGTAAGATGTTGAATAGTCTGGGACCCCGGATGTTAATACAGTGCTCCCGTATTGTCCCCACCGCACCCCTGCTCCTCACTGGGTTTATTTTACACTTTCTCCCATATCTCTCACTCCAGTATGTTGTTATGGCAGTGTGCAGATTTGGGACCAGGCCCTCAAGTACTTTCCAAGTATATATTATCATGTATCTCCGCTCCAATGAGTACATGTTCAAGACTTGAAGGCGTTCCCAATAATTTAGAGGTTTCAATGGCTCAATGTGAGCCGTAAACGATCTCTGAATTTGTTCCAGCTCTGATATTTCTCCTGCCCTGAACGGGGCCGTCAGCACTGAGCAGTATTCTAAGTGAGGGAGCACTAGCGATTTGAAGAGTGTCACCATCGGCATTATTTCCCTTGTTTTGAAAGTTCTCAATACCCACCCCGTCATCTTCCAGGCTGTTGTGATCTTTGTCTTGTTATGGTCTTTAAAAGACAGATCAGCAGACATAATTATTCCCAAGTCCTTTACGTGTTCCTTTCGTTCTATGTGGTGTCCCTCTTGCGTTTTGTATATAGTGTTCCTTTTGAGTTCTTCATTTTTTCCATACCTAAGCAGCTTAAACGTATCACCATTGAACGTCATGTTGTTCTCCACTGCCCACTGGAAGACCCTGCTTATGTCCTGTAATTTTTCAGTGTCTTCTACCGTAGTGACTTTCATGCTTATTTTAGTGTCAGTCATCTGCAAATGATGATACAAAAGTGTGCTGGGTGTTTTTATCTATGTCTGCTATGAGGATGAGAAACGGCAGAGGTGCCAGGACAGTGCCTTGGGGCACTGAGCTTTTGACCTCGCTGATGCTGGATCTTGCCCTGTTCACTACTACTTTTTGTGTTCTGTGTGTTAGGAACTCAAATATCCATCTGCCTACCTTCCCCGTAATGCCTATGGCCATCATTTTGTTCGCTATCACTCCATGATCGCATTTGTCAAACGCATTTGCAAAATCTGTGTAAATCACATCTGCGTTTTGGTCGTCCTCCAATGCCTCCGTAATTCTGTCATAATGTCATAATGGTGAAGTGGAACAGAATTCTTCCTCTGTAAGCCATGCGTGTCATAAGAGGCGACTAAAATGCCGGGAGCAAGGGGCTAATAACCCCTTCTCCAATATACATTACTAAATTAACGTTAAAAGATAAACTTTTGTTTTTCTTTTTGGGCCACGCTGCTTCGGTGGGATAAAGCCGGTTTGTTGAAAGAAGAAGACATAAAATATCATCAACATATCTACACCACTTACCTCTATTGGGAAGGATATTGTTAAGCAATCTTGTCTCAAAATATTCCATATACAAATTACTGAGGACAGGTGAGAGATGATTTCCCATTGCCATACCAAACTTCTGAGTGTAAAACTGGTCATTAAACACAAACTTTGCATCAACAATATAAAGTTTATCAAGTTTAATGATACGTTCTGGCAACAATAAATCATAATTAATAAGTTCTTCAGATAGGAAACTTAATAAATCATCAACTGGAACTTTTGTAAACAAGGAAGTAACATAAATACTAACCATATTGAAATCATTTAAAGCAGGCAAGGTGCTTAATTTATTCACATTAAAGTCAGAATATTTTCCAACAATTGGGTTCAAAATATCTACTAGCCATTTAGATAATTTATAGAAAACCAAACCATTGGAGTAAATAATGGGTCTGGTTGGATTACCTGGTAGTACGTATATGTGTTTCTATTAATCCATACATATAGGGTAAAGATGGATTAGTGGCCGTGAATTTTTTAATTAATTTATCTCTGCCTTTCAATAGCTGTTTTATAGTTTTATTATAAGTTCTATTAACAGAATCTATCGGATTCTTTTACGTTTAGAATAAGTATCTGTATCATTTAACAGGTTATTATTTTTTTCTTGGTAATCAGTTTCTTTCAAAATTACTGTTGCATTTATTTTGTCTCCTTTACAAATATGTAATTTTTTATTAATTAAGCACCTTGACTAATTAACCACCTTGACTATTTACGCACCTTGAATGATTTAAATTATTTCAATATGGTTAGTTTTGATGTTACTTCCTTGTTTACAAAAGTTCCAGTTGATGATTTATTAAGTTTCCTATCTGAAGAACTTATTAATTACTATTTACCATTGCCAGTACCTACCATTAAACATGTCAAATTTTGTATTGTTGATGCAAAGTTTGTGTTTAATGAAGAGTTTTACACTCAGAAGTTTGGTATGGCAATGGAAAATTCTTTCACCTGTCCTTTGTAATTTGTATTTCAAAATTTTTGAGACAAGATTCCTTAACAAAATCCTTCTCAAAAGAGCTAAGTGGTATAGATATGTTGATTGATTTTTAAAAAGCTGAGAAAGTTGGTAGAGATTAATATAATAGAATCAAGTTTCATAAAAAAAAAATTTTGAAAATAATATGAATATTGCTTTTGGGTTATACAAAATGGATTAAATTATAATTATTAAAATTTAGGAAGAATTTAAGATACATTAGACAAATTAAATTTTTGGGCAGAATAAAAGCTATGTTTCAGGGATCCCTGACTACCTACATTATCATAAAAAGTCAGGTGTTGTTGAGGTGGCAGCCAGGTGCAGTCTCGTCCTTATATACCTTGCTGTTAATCTTTTATTTTTATAATTCCTGGATCATGTGAGAAATCCCGAAAGCTCTTGGAATTTCATTATTTTTTACAGTGGTTATTCTGAATATATATATATATATATATATATATATATATATATATATATATATATATATATATATATATATATATATATATATATATATATATATATTATATATATATAATCATTATAACTGGACAAGATTCTAATGGTCTATTTATTCATGCGGAAGATTTTAACCATCGAATTGATTTTCAAAAGGCTGAGAAAGTTGTATCAAGCGAGTCCATGGTTGAGAGGAATATAATAGAATCATGTTTCATAAAAAGCAGTTTTGAAAATAATATGAATATTTCTTTTGGTTTATATAAATTGGATTCATTTATAATTAATAAAATTTGGGAAGAATTTAATGATATATTAGACAATTAAAAAATCTTAATGCTTTGTTGGAGAATCAGGTGCGCTTCACAGAGTCGGGTGCTGTCACGCGACTGTGAGGTGTAATCTTGCCCCTTTATAAGCCTTCTTGTTGATGTTTTGTTTTATAGTTCCTTGATAATGTGAATAGTCACGAAATCGCTTGGAATTTCGCTATTTTTTTATAGTGGTTGTTTTGCATATTGTGATATCACCTGTTTACTGTGATCTTATTGCAACAACAGGCCTGCTACAGTGTTCCTTCTTTCTTATGTTCTTATATATATATATATATATATATATATATATATATATATATATATATATATATATATATTTTCACTTCGAGACTAAGGAACTCCATATATTGCATAAGAATATATATATATATATATATATATATATATATATATATATATATATATATATATATATATTCTTATGCAATATATGGAGTTCCTTAGTCTCGAAGTGAAATGTCTTTTGGGAAGCGTCTAGGGACCCTTCACAGAATCCACGTGAGAACTAGTCTTCTCCTACCACCCCATATATACATACATACATATATAGTGTAAAGCACCCTTCTGGCAAGACAGTGATGGAGTGAATGATGATGAAAGTTTTTCTTTTTCGGGCCACCCTGCCTTGGTGGGAATCGGCCGATGTGTTAATAAAAAAAAAAATATATATATATATATATATATATATATATATATATATATATATATATATATATATATATATGTCGTGCCGATTAGGTAAAACTGGTCAATTAGCAAGAACTCATCTAAAATTAAGTCCTTTCTAAAATTTTCTCTTATACGTTTAAAGATATATTCTTTTCATTTGTGTTAATGTAAGAATTTATAATTTTGTACCAAGAGAAACTTTGAAAACCTACCTAACCTTATTATAACAAGCGCAATTTAATTTAGCCTAACCCAACTAAATATATTTTAGATACGTTAACATTAATTTAATAATAAACAAACACATTGAAATATATTTTTTCGTTATGTTCAGAATGATTTTGACGAAATTATTGCATACACAAATTTTCACTTGTCTTATATGGCAAGGTGAGCGTTGCTATTTAAGCCAAAATCGCAAGTTTTACCTAATCGGCACGACATTATATTATATATATATATATATATATATATATATATATATATATATATATACCTTTGATATACCTTTGAAGAGTTTCGAGAGTATCTACTCTCTGAGCCCGGCCATGGGCCAGGCTCGTCTGGTGCTTGCCTGGTCAACCAGGCTGTTGCTGCTGGAGGCCCGCTGCCCCACATATCCATCACAGCCTGGTTGATCTGGCACCTGGTGAAGATATTTGTCCAGTTTCCTCTTGAAGGCTTCTACACTGGTTCCAGCCGTGTTTCGGATATCTTCTGGTAAGATGTTGAATAGTCTGGGACCCCGGATGTTAATACAGTGCTCCGTATTGTCCCCACCGCACCCCTGCTCCTCACTGGATTTATTTTACACTTTCTCCCATATCTCTCACTCCAGTATGTTGTTATGGCAGTGTGCAGATTTGGGACCAGGCCCTCAAGTACTTTCCATGTATATATTATCATGTATCTCTCTCTCCTCCGCTCCAATGAGTACATGTTCAAGACTTGAAGGCGTTCCCAATAATTTAGATGTTTCAATGGCTCAATGTGAGCCGTAAACGATCTCTGGATTTGTTCCAGCTCTGCTATTTCTCCTGCCCTGAACGGGGCCGTCAGCACTGAGCAGTATTCTAAGTGAGGGAGCACTAGCGATTTGAATAGTGTCACCATCGGCATTATTTCCCTTGTTTTGAAAGTTCTCAATACCCACCCCGTCATCTTCCTGGCTGTTGTGATCTTTGTCTTGTTATGGTCTTTAAACGACAGATCAGCAGACATAATTATTCCCAAGTCCTTTACGTGTTCCTTTCGTTCTATGTGGTGACCCTCTTGCGTTTTGTATATAGTGTTCCTTTTGAGTTCTTCATTTTTTCCATACCTAAGCAGCTGAAACTTATCACCATTGAACGTCATGTTGTTCTCCACTGCCCATTGGAAGACCCTGCTTATGTCCTCCTGTAATTTTTCAGTGTCCTCTACCGTAGTGACTTTCATGCTTATATATATATATATATATATATATATATATATATATATATATATATATATATATATATATATATAACATATATATAATTCTTATTAACACATCGGCCGTCTCCCACCAAGGCAGGGTGGCCCGAAAAAGAAAAACTATTATCATTCACTCCATCACTGTCTTGCCAGAGGCGCGCTTACTCTATAGTTATAAAACTATAGTGAATATTTTAATATGTATATTTCGTGCTTGCACTTTCTAGGCACTCTCTGACACTCTCCTGGCACCCATAACATACTTTTGGCATTTCTGAACCTTAACACTCATAACTCTCTATTGACGCTCTCGTACACTATTCTGACACTCATAACACCGTCTTGACAATACCTGGCACCTATAACACCGTCTTGACAATATCTGGCACCTATAACACCGTCTAGGCGATACCTGACACTTATAAAACCGTCTTGGCAATACCTGGCACCTAGCACTGACTTGGCACTATCTTGCACCCTTAAAACTGTCTCGACACTCTCTTGATACCCAAAGCACTGTCTTGGCACTATCCGGCATCTATAATATTGTCTTGGCCCTCTCCTGGCACCCACAATGTGGCAGCAGCGGCTTGTTTATGAGTCCAGGAGCCAGGCAGAAGTTCTCCTGCAGTTCATTAGTGAGACTTATGAGTATTTTTATCTTCATATGATTGTCTTGCTAAATGTGAAATTATCTCTCTGGTGACTAATAAATCACAATAATGAACTTTTCTTTATTTCATGATTAACAGATTATACAGGTCCTTGTGTCCTGCAGTTATGTTTATATTTGTTGTTGGTGCTATGTTTATGTTTGTTGTTGGTGCTATGTTTATGTTTGTTGTTGTTATGTCTGTTATTGTGTTGGATGTTATATTTGTTGTTATATCTGTCATGTTTGTTATTTATGTGTGTTACCATGTTTATTATTATGTTTATGTTTATTATATTTTTGTTTATTATATATATGTTTATGTTGTTTTTGTTTTTATTATGTTTATTATATTTATGTTTATGCTCATGTTTTTTTATTTTTATGTTTATGTTTGTTATTATTTTTATGTTTGTTATTTTTACTGTTTGTTGTTATATGTTTATGTTTGTTGTTATTATTATGTTATGTTTGTTATTATTTTATGTTTATGTTTGTTATTTTTAATGTGTGTTGTTATATGTTTGTTTATTGTTATTATTATGTTATGTTTGTTATGTTAAGTTTTTTTATTATTATGTTGATGTTTAAGTTTATGTCTATTATATTTATTTTGTTGTTATTGTTTCTTGTTAAGAACATAAGAACATAAGAAAGAAGGAACACTGCAGCAGGCCTACTGGCCCATGTTGTTATTATGCTCATGTTTATTATCATGTGTATTATATTTATTATTAGGTAGCCAGCTGCCCCAGTGGCTAACATGTCGGTCTGGAGTTTCTGGACCCACCGCGAGTTCAATCCCCGCCCCTACCGTGGTTTATTAAGTTTGTTATTATACGTTATTATGTTTGTCGTTGTTAAGAGCAGCAGCTAGTTGGCTTAGTCTGGGAGTAGACGCTGGGACAGTGACCCAGAAATGACTCCAGGTATACTTCAGGTAGTCATGCGTAGCAGCAGATATCAGTAATGTTGCTGGAACGCTAGTAATTTTCAAGAGGAACCCAAGCAACTACAAGTGCCAGATCACCCAGCCTGCGACGTTTCGGTGGGCAGCCGGTCGCTAACAGTAACAGTTTGGTTGAACAGGCAATCGACAAGGAACCTTGGCCTCAGGCCGAACAGCAACCTATGATATATCTCTTACGGGTTTCGAGAATTTTCCTACTCCGGCAGCCCGGTCCTGGGCTAGGCCAGAGAAACCCTAGAAACCAGCCACGGTCACAGGCAGAGCTTGGGCAGACAGTCACGGTCACAGGCAGAGCTTGGGCAGACAGTCACGGTCACAGGCAGAGCTTGGGCAGACAGCCACGGTCACAGGCAGAGCGTGGGCAGACAGTCACGGTCACAGCCAGAGCTTGGGCAGACAGTCACGGTCACAGGCAGAGCGTGGGCAGACAGCCACGGTCACAGCCAGAGCTTGGGCAGACAGTCACGGTCACAGGCAGAGCTTGGGCAGACAGTCACGGTCACAGGCAGAGCTTGGGCAGACAGCCACGGTCACAGCCAGAGCTTGGGCAGACAGTCACGGTCACAGCCAGAGCTTGGGCAGACAGTCACGGTCACAGGCAGAGCGTGGGCAGACAGCCACGGTCACAGCCAGAGCTTGGGCAGACAGCCACGGTCACAGCCAGAGCTTGGGCAGACAGTCACGGTCACAGCCAGAGCTTGGGCAGACAGCCACGGTCACAGCCAGAGCTTGGGCAGACAGTCACGGTCACAGGCAGAGCTTGGGCAGACAGTCACGGTCACAGGCAGAGCTTGGGCAGACAGTCACGGTCACAGGCAGAGCTTGGGCAGACAGTCACGGTCACAGGCAGAGCTTGGGCAGACAGTCACGGTCACAGGCAGAGCTTGGGCAGACAGTCACGGTCACAGCCAGAGCTTGGGCAGACAGTCACGGTCACAGCCAGAGCTTGGGCAGACAGCCACGGTCACAGCCAGAGCTTGGGCAGACAGTCACGGTCACAGGCAGAGCTTGGGCAGACAGTCACGGTCACAGGCAGAGCTTGGGCAGACAGTCACGGTCACAGCCAGAGCTTGGGCAGACAGTCACGGTCACAGGCAGAGCTTGGGCAGACAGCCACCGTGCCAATTTCCAGTGAATATTCCGCATCATATTGTTCACTGTTTACCCTACAGTAGCATGGGTAGTCCAGTACAGCCTCAGCTCACTCACTGCAGTCATCATACAAATTCTCGTAGCTAAGTGGAAGAGCACTTAGCTCACTACCAAATGAATCTAGGTTCGAATCTTGGGCGAGGAGAGATGTATAGGGAAGTCTATGAACACCTGCTACCTCTCTTCACCTCAGTGGAAATAAATTACACTGCTTCAGTTTCTTAGGTTAACCTTCGGTACAATACTACTACTAATAATAATAATAATAAATGCTCCTATTGCGGTTCTCTATTCTTTGTTACTCGCATTCCAATACCTTTAATTTCATTGTATCTATTCGCTAAAAGTTTTTTAAATTTGTTCGCGTGTTGCCTAATTAATCTTACTCTGTTTTTTTCCTTAAGTTTCAAAATTTCTTCATATTTCTGAGTAAAAACTCATGCCTGTGTATCTATGTTCTTTTGCTTCCATTCTGAACATTGTGGTAGTAACAGTTCTCTACCTATCTCGTGCTCTCTCATTTTTTGTTACTCCTCGTTTGTCCTGCCTTCAATCTTTATCACAGTGTCTCACTTCCTGCTACCGAGTCTTCCTTCCAGCGGCAACCTCTTATAAAATCATCTCATATTTCACACTTGTCTTCCTTCCCACGGCTTATCATCATACTGTTTCTTTTATTTATTCGTTTTGCTCCGTCTGCCCCTCTCATCGTTCTACTGCTCCTTCCCCTCCTCCAACACCTGGGAGAGGAAGAAAATCTTTCCCTGGCAGCATCCGGTGTGCCAACGGTCGCTGGTGTGTCCTCCAGTAACGGACCAGCGAGGCCAGGCTACGTCTTACCCCCCCCCCATCCTTCTTCCACCTTCATCCACTTATCACTTTCCTGTCTCTTCTGTCACTTACCCTTCTCTACTGTCTTTTTTCCTCTTCCTCCTTCCGCTCAGACCTTCCCTCTCTCCCTTCCCTTTACCATTTTTCTTCTTCCTCGTCAACATTCCCACCTTTTTTTGACAGTTACTTAACACTCAGAAAAGTTTAAGTCGAAATTTAAGCAGTAAAATTGAAAAAAATCGGACTCAAGTTATTAAGCTTGAGCAGTATATAAACCCACACGTTGCAACTTCCAACAACTCAAGACCACTATCAAAAATCGAATACTGTCTTGAAAGTCCTCTAGCCGCATGCTTGCTGATTTCAGTTTAAGACATTTAAAATGGAAGAATGTTGCATATAACAGCACAGATAATCCCAGGTGGCAGTTCGGATGAACAGTCTCATGCAAATGAACTACTGAGATTAAAATAATAATCCTCATAAGGCAACAAATAATACAACCGACCAGACTAGGAAATACGTTTGACCCTATGTTCACAAATAATGATGATCCGGTAGGGAACGTAAGCGACGTACACAGCAACTTAAGATTACTCACGAAATCGTAATGACACGATTGCAAACAAATCTGAGACTCTCTGACCGCGGGTTCGAACCCCACCCGTGGTATGGTTTAACTTAAGATTACACACACACACCGGTCTTGACCAGCAAGGCATAAACGGCCATAAAGGTGTTTTCAACAAATTTAACCTTAACGAAATCATGTAATCAAAAAATCACGCCATTAATGAAATACGCTGGAAAGATTATTTGTGTAATATGGATTGAAACCAGTGTCTCTAGATAACCAGTGTCTCTAGATAACCAGTGTCTCTAGATAACCAGTGTCTCTAGATAACTAACTTCATGACGCTATGTGTTTAAAACACATATAAGGGAAAATAAGAGAAGATTGAAATTCAAAAGTCAGAAACTCTTCCTCTAGAAGCCAAGATTAAGAATCACAGTGTATAAAATGTTCCAGACTATCTGAGGAATGAAAACAAACACTGGCAACACAAATGGAAAACAATGAACTCAAAATGAATGAATCATGCAGGATTCAGGAGGGACGGCGGGACCAAAACTCAATTAATGAAACTGAAAGAAATCTAAATTATTTCTTCCCATGCGCAAAATCTAGGCCAAAAAAAACAATCTAGTATCAGGTCCTTGCTGAAAGGAAATGGGATTTCACAACAAAATAATAAGTGAAATACTTAAATCTCTGGACGACTCTGTATAGAAAGCTGTTAATCAGATAAAAGATCGACATTCCAAATTTATTTTTCATGAAGGAGACTCAAAACTCTGCCAACATCTCCAGAATTTCGAAAATAATCGTACAACCACACGACTTTGAGAAAACCTGTGACTTTGCCTTTGATATACCTTTGAAGAGTTTCGAGAGTATCTACTCTCTGAGCCCGGCCATGGACCAGGCTCGTCTGGTGCTTGCCTGGTCAACCAGGCTGTTGCTGCTGGAGGCCCGCTGCCCCACATATCCATCACAGCCTGGTTGATCTGGCACCTGGTGAAGATATTTGTCCAGTTTCCTCTTGAAGGCTTCTACACTGGTTCCAGCCGTGTTTCGGATATCTTCTGGTAAGATGTTGAATAGTCTGGGACCCCGGATGTTAATACAGTGCTCCCGTATTGTTCCCACCGCACCCCTGCTCCTCACTGGGTTTATTTTACACTTTCTCCCATATCTCTCACTCCAGTATGTTGTTATGGCAGTGTGCAGATTTGGGACCAGGCCCTCAAGTACTTTCCATGTATATATTATCATGTATCTCTCTCCTCCGCTCCAATGAGTACATGTTCAAGACTTGAAGGCGTTCCCAATAATTTAGATGTTTCAATGGCTCAATGTGAGCCGTAAACGATCTCTGGATTTGTTCCAGCTCTGCTATTTCTCCTGCCCTGAACGGGGCCGTCAGCACTGAGCAGTATTCTAAGTGAGGGAGCACTAGCGATTTGAATAGTGTCACCATCGGCATTATTTCCCTTGTTTTGAAAGTTCTCAATACCCACCCCGTCATCTTCCTGGCTGTTGTGATCTTTGTCTTGTTATGGTCTTTAAACGACAGATCAGCAGACATAATTATTCCCAAGTCCTTTACGTGTTCCTTTCGTTCTATGTGGTGACCCCCTTGCGTTTTGTATATAGTGTTCCTTTTGAGTTCTTCATTTTTTTCCCTACCTAAGCAGCTGAAACTTATCACCATTGAACGTCATGTTGTTCTCCACTGCCCATTGGAAGACCCTGCTTATGTCCTCCTGTAATTTTTCAGTGTCCTCTACCGTAGTGACTTTCATGCTTATTTTAGTGTCATCTGCAAATGATGATACAAAAGTGTGCTGGGTGTTTTTATCTATGTCTGCTATGAGGATGAGAAACAGCAGAGGTGCCAGGACAGTGCCTTGGGGCACTGAGCTTTGACCTCGCTGATGCTGGATCTTGCCCTGTTCACTACTACTTTTTGTGTTCTTTGTGTTAGGAACTCAAAATCCATCTACCTACCTTCCCGTAATGCCTATGGCCCTCATTTTGTGCGCTATCACTCCATGATCGCATTTGTCAAACGCCTTTGCAAAATCTGTGTAAATCACATCTGCGTTTTGGTCGTCCTCCAATGCCTCCGTAATTCTGTCATAATGGTTCAGCAGCTGTGACAGGCATGATCGACCCGCTCTAAAGCCATGCTGGTTCGGGTTATGTTGGTTGTGCTGGTCCATGAACGTTGTAATCTGCCGTCTCATCACTCTTTCAAAGATTTTTATGATGTGAGAAGTGAGGGCTACTGGTCTGTAATTTTTAGCTAGTGCTCTACTACCTCCCTTGTGCAAAGGAGCTATGTCTGCACTCTTTAAGGCCTCTGGAATTTCACCTAGATCTAAGCTCTTTCTCACAGAATACTAAGGGCTCTTGCTAATGGTACTTTGCACTGCTTTATAAATAAAGCATTCCATGAATCTGGTCCAGGTGCTGAGTGAGTGGGCATGTTGGCCATTTCTTTTTCGAAATCTATGGGATCTGTACTAATGTCGGTTAGGTGGTCTGCGCAGCCTTCTGCTGGAGTGAAAAATATTTCTGCATTTTCTACCTTGCTGTCATTTAGTGGGTTGCTGAACACTGACTCATACTGTTCTTTTAGCATTTCACTCATTTCCTGTTCATCGTCTAGTGGAACTAGTGGAACTGCATGAAAGCATCCAGAACTACATGAAAGTCTTACCAAAAATATTCTGTGGATGTAGAGTCGAAACAAAAGAGTCATCTCACAGCCATTAAAAACAACGGTTATAGCCCCACTCCACAAAGGTGGCAGCAAAGCAATTATAAAAAAATTAGACCCATAACACTGACGTGACTAGTACAACCCTGTGCCACATGGGTTGCACTGGGTTCTTAGATGAACTGAAAGACAAACTAAATGCTTACTTATTATGCAGTGTGCTGCAATAAAACATATATAAAAAATGCTTCATAGTTCTGGGATGTTCTGAAACCGGACGCGTATTATTCCTGGTGAGTCAGAGTGACCAGGAGAGAGGAGAGTGAGGTGTTTTGTGCAGTAGGTGAAATACAGCAGATACAGCAAGATATAGTTGTATGAGTAGGTGAGATGGTGTAATAATATTGGTAGAATTACCGACAATATGTTAAGTAAAAGGACACAAATGCAACTAATGTGATATTTTATTGTGGCAACGTTTCGCTCTTCAGGAGCTTTCTCAAGCCGGCTTGAGAAAGCTCCTGGAGAGCGAAACGTTGCCACAATAAAATGTCACATTAGTTGCATTCGTGTCCTTTTAGGTGAGATGGTGTTTTTTATTTTTTTGCAAGTTTATATCATAGGTTATTGTATTGGTTTAAGTGCTCTCATGTTTACCTGTAGAACCCTAGTGTGCAGAGGCCTGTTTAAGTTTTGGGAGAGTACTCTTATAGTGTTTTTGCTGCTGGTAGACACCGGCAGAAAGGGTGGGTGTCATGGAGTCCCCCTGTTTATGTTTATATATTTTGTTTTACTCACTAGTAGCAGTGTGCTAGTGAGCTAATGTGATGTGGTATGTAGGAGAGTAGATTGTAGGTTGTATACTTTACTTTTAATATATCTTATATTTTTGAATAGGTGAGTTTTTGTGTACTTCCTTATAATAAATTAACTAATTAGCGTTCCACATTAAATGTGGAGGTACAAGCTGGCCCGAGAGTGGTTTCTTTTTATATTTTAAATAATATACATGCCCCTAGACAGGCAGGTCATTTATCCTTTAGGAGCCAGGACTTTTTATTTAAGTTACGCAAGCCAAAAAAAAGCATAATGCTGATGTGATTTACAAAGATTTTGCTTAGCCATCGAAAAGTGCGATCATGATGTAATAGCACGCAAAGGAATAACTGGAAAAGTGAACAAATGAATTTTTAAGAACGCAAAATGTAATAATGAAGAAAGTAAAATCAGAGGCTGCCACAGTGAAAAGAATTATTTCCCAAGACACAGTACTCAACCCAGTTCTTTTTCTCATCCTAATATCCGACATAGATACAGAAATCAATCCTAGTATCCTACGATGCTTTGCAGACGATACCAAAATCTGTAAGAGAGTGGTATCCTTTGCGAACAAAATAAATCTCCAAGCTGATGGAAATTAAGTCTATCAGGAGGCCACAGAAAACAGTATGATGTTCAATTAGGACAAAAATCAGTTGCGGAGATACGGAGAAATTGAGGATAAACTGAAAACCGGACGATGAACAGGAAATGAGTGAAATTCTTAAAGACGATTGAAAGATATTTAACAACCCATTAAACTAAAGGAGGGTGGATAATGCATTTTTTTAATTTCATCTGAAAGCCATTAGTACAAGTCCTACCTTACCTTTGATATACCTTTGAAGAGTTTCGAGAGTATCTACTCTCTGAGCCCGGCCATGGGCCAGGCTCGTCTGGTGCTTGCCTGGTCAACCAGGCTGTTGCTGCTGGAGGCCCGCTGTCCCACATATCCATCACAGCCTGGTTGATCTGGCACCTGGTGAAGATACTTGTCCAGTTTCCTCTTGAAGGCTTCTACACTGGTTCCAGCCGTGTTTCGGATATCTTCTGGTAAGATGTTGAATAGTCTGGGACCCCGGATGTTAATACAGTGCTCCCGTATTGTCCCCACCGCACCCCTGCTCCTCACTGGGTTTATTTTACACTTTCTCCCATATCTCTCACTCCAGTATGTTGTTATGGCAGTGTGCAGATTTGGGACCAGGCCCTCAAGTACTTTCCAGGTATATATTATCATGTATCTCTCTCTCCTCCGCTCCAATCCAGTCCCATTGAATTCGAAAAAGAAATTGAAAACATACCTGCTAACTCAGCACCTGAACTGGACTCGTGGAATCAATTATTTATTAAAAAAAAAGTGCAAAGTTCCACAAGCACGAGCACTCAGTATTCTTTAGAGAAATACCAGGGACCTTAAAGAGTGCAGACATAGCTCCTTTGCATAAGGGAGGTAGTAGAGCACTAGCAAAATTTTCAGTCCAGTAGCCCTAATTTACAACATCCTGAGTCATCTAAAGATATACTAAATTTAAAACTTCATTGAACAGCACAATCCAAAACAATATGGTTTTACAGTTGGAAGATCATGCCTGTCACAATTGCTAAACAACTATGACGGAATTACAAAGGCGTTGGAAGAAAACAAAACCCAGGTGTGGTATACACGGATTTTATAAAAGTGTTTGATAAATGGTGTGATTGCATACAAAATGAGGGATATAAACATAAGGGGAAAAGAAGGCAGATGAATTCTCAGGTTTCTAACAGACAGAACACAAAGAGTAATAGTAGATAGAATAAAAGTCAGTATTAGAGAGGTAAAAAGCTCGTTAATGCTGGCGCCTATTATTTCTTAAAACTCATAGCAGACAGATAAAACCACTCCCAGTTTTTGTATCATTTGTAAATAATAACAAAATAAGCATGAAAATTACCTCGGTAAAGACACGGAAAAATTGCAGGAACAAATAAGCAGTGGTGATACGTCCCAGCTGCTTAGATACAGAAAGAATGGAGAACACAAGAGGGACACTATACAAAACATAAGAGGATCATCAAGTAGAACAAATAGAACATGAGAAAGACCTGAGAGAAATAATGTCGACTTGCTTTCAAAAGAGAACCCGACAGACACCTTTATAAAGTCAGTGCTTGACCATGTTTTGCACTTTGGACTACGTGCGGCCAGCAATAATAGTAGGGGTGCAGTGGGCACAATAAGGGAACACTGTATCAATATTCATCGCCCCAGATAATTCAACATTTTGCAAGAATATATGAGAAACTGGACAAGTACCTTCACCAGGTGCCAGATCAACAGTGGGCCACCACCAGCAACAGCCTGGATGACCAGGTAAACAGAAGACGAGCATGGCCATGGCCGGGCTCCGGGAGTAGAAAGACTCTCGGAACTCATCAAAGGTAAAGTTCAGGTTCTAATCCAACGGAAGGCCTGGTCATAGAGCGAGTCACAGAGGCGTTGAACCCCGTACCAACCTTAATGTAGATTCAAGGCCAATGTCACGACAGCCAGAAAAACAACCGGGTAGATAACGAGAACTTTAAAAAATCGAAAATTTCCAATGGTGATAATATTCAAATCGTTTGCGATCAAGAACTTTTCACTATCATTAACGTACCTCCCCAGAAGGAGAAATAAAAAAGGCAACAGTTAATTAAATCTGGTGCTAGGCTCGTCGAAGCTACGTCACAAAAAAACAAAAAGTGGAGGATAAGAAGAAACAAAAGAATTAAACAGGAAAAAAGAAGACTAAGACTAATAAAACATCATTAGCGACAAGGAGAGTTAAGACCGGGGGTCACTTTAAGGAAGGTTGACAGGCAGGACCTAAGTAATTACCTTCTAACCATTTGTCACGGCCTGTCACCACTCACATTATTTCCACCGCAAGTGTCTCTCCCCAACCACCCCTCCATCTTCACCACCCCACTATCCCCTCCACCCATCCATCATCATTACCACCCCACCATCCCCTCCATCCTCACCATCCCCTCCATCTTCACCACCCCACCATCCCCTCCATCCATCCATCATCATTACCACCCCACCATCCCTCCACCCCACGACCCCAAAATCCCTCCACGCCTCCATCCTCACCACCCCACCATCCCCTCCATCTTCACCACCCCACCATCCCTCCACCCATCCATCATCATTACCACCCCACCATCCCTCCACCCCACTATCCTCACTACCCCTTCATCCTCACCACCCCACCATCCATTCCACCTATCCATCATCCTTACAACCCCTCCATCCTCACCACCCCTCCATCCTCATCACCCCACTATCTTCACCACCCTCCATCTTCACCACCGCACCATCCCTCCACCCCACCATTCTCACCACCCCTCCATCCTCACCACCCAACCATCCCCTCCATCCTCACCACCCCACCATCCCCTTCACCCCATCCCTCCATCCTCACCACCCCACCATCCCCTTCACCCCATCCCCTCCACCCCTCCATCCTCACCACCCCACCATCCCCCCTCCACCCCACCATCCTACCATTAATTGTATATAGGAAAGCATGTATTAGCAACACTGTTACCTGTAACATACCTGTGACCAGGTATGTTACAGGTAACGGTGCTTGAGGCAGCACTACTCCGTTGATCACCTGGGCAATCAGGTTGTTGGTGCTAGCAACCAGCATGTCGTCATAACCCGGCTTACCAGGCAATGAGAATATCTCCAGTTCATTGGATCAAAAGATACGAGTGCAAGAAACTGCAAGAAAAAGCGCAGATGAAGCAAATATATCGGAGAGTTTAAGAACAGTTAAGTGAACCACAGCCGAGCAGTTCATGAACTGATTTAAGTAACTTGTCAAGTTCCCTCTGGAAGACAGTCATAGATATGTTGGTAGGTCCCTCGTGCATGAAGAGAGGGCGTTTACGAAGTCGTGGACCTCTGACACTCATCGTTTTCTCTCTTTGTGTACTCGTCGCGTCCCAGTTTTTATGATTGGAGGTATTTGGCACTGTCTGCCAAGTCTTGTTTTCACACGGAGTGAATTCAGTGAGCAGGTTCGGGGCCAGGAACTCCAGGATTTTCCAGGTGTAAATTATGATGTACTTTTCTTCTCTACGTTCTAAAGAATACAATTGAAAGGACTTCAAGTGTGCAGTATATACAAAGTTATACGTGAAGAAATACACACAAACCCGATGACAACTCCAATATTTACTGTTACAAAAACATTTACAAATCGTAACAGTGCAGTGGGTGATGACAGTCCTGGGAACACTGAGAGTTGTAACAGCGGGTGTGGACAGTCCTGGGAACACTGAGAGTAGTAACAGCGGGTGTGGACAGTGATGGGAACACTGAGAGTAGTAACAGCGGGTGTGGACAGTCCTGGGAACACTGAGAGTAGTAACAGCGGGTGTGGACAGTCCTGGGAACACTGAGAGTAGTAACAGCGGGTGTGGACAGTCCTGGGAACACTGAGAGTAGTAACAGCGGGTGTGGACAGTGATGGGAACACTGAGAGTAGTAACAGCTGGTGTGGACAGTCCTGGGAACACTGAGAGTAGTAACAGCGGGTGTGGACAGTCCTGGGAACACTGAGAGTAGTAACAGCGGGTGTGGACAGTCCTGGGGACACAGAGTAGTAACAGCGGGTGTGGACAGTCCTGGGGACACAGAGTAGTAACAGCGGGTGTGGACAGTCCTGGGGACACAGTAGTAACAGCGGGTGTGGACAGTCCTGGGGAAGGGCAGAGCAAACAATCCCAATACACAGACGATGGTTAATGAAACGAGTGAAGGACACTTCCTCCTATTATCTTATTTTGTTTTGCTTTCCAAGTGTTTATCCTGCTGCTGACTCCCGGGAAACACTATTTTGGAGAGATAATTATAAATCCCCTTGTCCATCTTCGTCTCTCACAGCTATTTTGTTGTCGTTGTTCATCAACTAGTCCACTAGAAGTGTCACTGGTGGTTCAATAGTCCGTGTCTGCCTCTACGAACTTCCACTAGAAGTGTCACTGGTGCTTCAGAAGTCCATGTCTCTGTCTTGTTTTGTAAACCCATGAGTATCCCCATCCATCTATCCATCAGTCCACCTGTCGTACACTGAACTCAGCTAATCTGTCACCATACTTAAACTTGAATGATTCGCCGGTATATATCCCGTTCTCCAATTTATCCTCATTTAGTTAATTTTAATAACATGAGGTTAGTTTAGTATACATAACCCTGTATAAATGAATATTTAACCATAACCAAATTACAGAAAAAAAAAATACGTCTGACAACCAGGGAAAGGAAACATATACTGCACACTGCCAGATATAAGCTGCCCACTGCCAGTTAACTATACATACGTACGTAAATAGGTTAATTTACATTAACCTAAAATACACACACACACACACACACACACACACAAACACTCACCACACGGGAAAGAAACATATAACTGCACTGCAGATTAAGCTGCCCACTGCACTGGGGTTCATGATCTACCAGTACTTCACCACTGTACTGGGGTTCATGATCTACCACCACTGTACTGGGGTTCGTGATCTACCAGTACTTCACCACTGTACTGGGTTCGTGATCTACCAGTACTTCACCACTGTACTGGGATTCATGACTACCAGTACTTCACCACTGTACTGGGGTTCATGATCTACCAGTACTTCACCACTGTACTGGGGTTCATGATCTACCAGTACTTCACCACTGTACTGGGGTTCGTGATCTACCAGTACTTCACCACTGTACTGGGGTTCGTGATCTACCAGTACTTCACCACTGTACTGGGGTTCATGATCTACCAGTACTTCACCACTGTACTGGGGTTCATGATCTACCAGTACTTCACCACTGTACTGGGGTTCATGATCTACCAGTACTTCACCACTGTACTGGGGTTCATGATCTACCAGTACTTCACCTACTGTACTGGGGTTCATGATCTACCAGTACTTCACCACTGTACTTGGGTTCATGATCTACCAGTACTTCACCACTGTACTGGGGTTCATGATCCTATCCAGTACTTCACCACTGACTGGTTGAATTCATGATCTACCAGTACTTCTACCTACTGTACTGGGGTTCATGATCTACCAGTACTTCGCTACTGTACTGGGGTTCGTGATCTACCAGTACTTCACCACTGTACTTGGGTTCGTGATCTACCAGTACTTCACCACTGTACTGGGGTTCATGACCTACCAGTACTTCACCACTGACTGGGTTCTATCTCAGACTTACACTGTACTGGGGTTCATGACAAGACAATGACCAGTACTCACTACTGTACTGGGTTCATGATCTACCAGTACTTCACACTGTACTGGATCTACCAGTACTTACACTGTACTTGGATCTACCAGTACTCACACTTCTGGGATCTACCAGTACTTCACACTGTACTGGATCGACAGTACTTACTGGATCACAGTACTTCTACTGTACTGTACTGTAGTTCATGATCTACCAGTACTTCACTACTGTACTGGGGTTCATGACCTGGGAGCCAGTGTGTCTTCAGGTCACTAGCCCTGCTTGACCTGGTAGCCGGTTCGTGTAATAAGGTCATCAGTAATGGAGGTCAGTCTGAGCGACCCTGAGCAGTGCTGACCCCGTGACTCTCAACTCACAGATGTACTCAGATGCCCCGAATGACAACCTAAACTCAGATGATGAGCACACTGATTCTGTACAAATCTTCGACAAGTGCGACCACGGCGCCCACAATGCTTGTTAGAGGAATAATTGAAAAAGTGGGCCGATAGATGTTAAACGACATGAGAGTCTCGTCCATTAAGGACACGGTAAATCTCCAAGCGGATAAAAACCTTATTTTCAAGTGGACCGCGAAAAACATTATGTTAAGAGAGAATAAATTTCAGTTATTCCTTTGTGGAAAACTTGAGAAAAAAATAGCCAGAACGGAGCATACAACAAATTCGAACCACACAATAGAGCGCAAAACTAATTAAGGACTTGGGAGTGATGTCATAAGATCTCACCTTCAAGGATCACAACAGTGTTTCTGTCATATCTGCGAGGAATATGATAGGATGGATAATGAGAACTTTCAAAATGAGAGATGTCGTGCCAGTGATGATACTCCTTGTCACATGTTTTTTTCTAGGCTGGAATACTTCTATACATTAAGAGTCCCATTCAAGGCAGGTGAAATTGTAGATCTAGATAACGCACAGAGAATATTTACCGCACATGTTAGTTCGGTCAAGCACTGAAATTACTGGGAAAGTTTTGAAGTCCCTTGACCTGAATTCTGTGGATTGCAGGCGAGAAAGATACATCATAATCTACACCTGCAAAATTCTAGAGTGACTGGTCCCAAATCTGCACACAGAAATCACTCCCTAAGGAGGCAAAAACTAGGCAGACGGTGCAACATACCCTTTATGAAAAGCAGGGGTATGTTGCCGCGACAACACTAAGAGAAAACACAATAAGGTAGGTAGGTGTTCAGGGCCCAAGACTGTTCAACAGCCTCCCATCACACATAAGAGGGATTACCAATAGACCCCTGGTTGTCTTCAAGAGAGAACTGGACGGATACCTAAAGTCATTATCCGATCAGCCGGACTGTAGTTCGTTTGTTGGATTGCATGCGGCCAGCAGTAATAGCCTTGTTGATCAGGACCTGATCCACTTGGCGATATGGTCGAGGACCGGGCCGCAGGGGCGTTGACGCCAGGAACAACGTCCAGGCAAACGTCAGGAAGGTATATGAAAAAAAAAATATTTTGGATTTCTCTCAATTTAATTAATTGCCTTTAGCTCCTGTCTCTCCTGGATTCTGTATGATTCATTTAACTTTAATTCAATATTCCCTACTTCCCCAGTCAGTGTTTCCTTCCGCATGTCAGGAAGTTTAGCCCCTCGCTGAGGGGCTCGGTGGTTCCTCGTCCTCGCCTGCAGAGGGTGGTTCCTTCTCCTATATTCCTTACACAATGTTAATGTGATATAGCAAAATTCTCATCTCATTTCTTCTAGATTGCGAGCCTCTTCTAACAGAGAGAAAGAGAGAGAGAGAGAGAGAGAGAGAGAGAGAGAGAGAGAGAGAGAGAGAGAGAGAGAGAGAGAGAGAGAGAGAGGGGAAGAGGGAGAGAGTGAGAGATTTGATAAGTCATGGTTTAATAAACGTCTACACCTTTGATATACCTTTGATATGCCTTTGAAGAGTTTCGAGAGTATCTACTCTCTGAGCCCGGCCATGGGCCAGGCTCGTCTGGTGCTTGCCTGGTCCACCAGGCTGTTGCTGCTGGAGGCCCGCTGCCCCACATATCCATCACAGCCTGGTTGATCTGGCACCTGGTGAAGATATTTGTCCAGTTTCCTCTTGAAGGCTTCTACACTGGTTCCAGCCGTGTTTCGGATATCTTCTGGTAAGATGTTGAATAGTCTGGGACCCCGGATGTTAATACATTGCTCCCGTATTGTCCCCACCGCACCCCTGCTCCTCACTGGGTTTATTTTACACTTTCTCCCATATCTCTCACTCCAGTATGTTGTTATGGCAGTGTGCAGATTTGGGACCAGGCCCTCAAGTACTTTCCAGGTATATATTATCATGTATCTCTTTCTCCTCCGCTCCAATGAGTACATGTTCAAGACTTGAAGGCGTTCCCAATAATTTAGATGTTTCAATGGCTCAATGTGAGCCGTAAACGATCTCTGGATTTGTTCCAGCTCTGATATTTCTCCTGCCCTGAACGGGGCCGTCAGCACTGAGCAGTATTCTAAGTGGGGGAGCACTAGCGATTTGAAGAGTGTCACCATCGGCATTATTTCCCTTGTTTTGAAAGTTCTCAATACCCACCCCGTCATCTTCCTCGCTGTTGTGATCTTTGTCTTGTTATGGTCTTTAAACGACAGGTCAGCAGACATAATTATTCCCAAGTCCTTTACGTGTTCCTTTCGTTCTATGTGGTGCCCCTCTTGCGTTTTGTATATAGTGTTCCTTTTGAGTTCTTCATTTTTTCCATACCTAAGCAGCTGAAACTTATCACCATTGAACGTCATGTTGTTCTCCACTGCCCATTGGAAGACCCTGCTTATGTCCTCCTGTAATTTTTCAGTGTCCTCTACCGTAGTGACTTTCATGCTTATTTTAGTGTCATCTGCAAATGGTGATACAAAAGTGTGCTGGGTGTTTTTATCTATGTCTGCTATGAGGATGAGAAACAGCAGAGGTGCCAGGACAGTGCCTTGGGGCACTGAGCTTTTGACCTCGCAAAACTTACCAATAAACGCTTGTTCAACAATGAGCATCTTTTCATTAATATTGTGGTGTACATTAGTGTACATGAGTGTTGTCCTTCACTCATGGCCCCGCCTTGTCACCCTCAGGTACTCCACTGATACATCTGTGGTCGGCTGCTCCTCCCCTCTCATTCTCTACTGTCAATCACTTCTCTCTCCCTCGACTCTTCAACCCCTCCTCATCTTCCCTCTTCTCTCCACCAGGTCTCCTTCCCCTTTTCCTTCTCCCCCACCACCTGTCTGCCCCTTGACACCCCTCCCCACCACCTTCCCTGCCTCTTTCTCTATTCCTTCTTCCGGTACCAGAATAACGGTCGTGCTCTCTTCAGTCTTTCCCATCCCTTTGTCATATTTCTTATCGTTCATCTTCCTGGGAAGGAGAACCCTCAGGGCTGCCTCCCAATAACATTAAATAATATGTATTGCCAACAATATTATTATTTCGTGATTATTAAGACCTGAGATGCTGAAAAACAAATTAAACTTTAAACGACGTTTCGCGAAGGATTGAGCTGCAGTGAAGTTTTTATTGGCACCATGTTTCACCCTCGAGTGCGCTTTATTGGCACCATGTTTCACCCTCGAGTGCGCTTTATTGGCACCATGTTTCACCCTCGAGTGCGCTTTATTGGCACCATGTTTCCCCCTCGAGTGCGCTTTATTGGCACCATGTTTCACCCTCGAGTGCGCTTTATTGGCACCATGTTTCACCCTCGAGTGCGCTTTATTGGCACCATGTTTCACCCTTGAGTGGGCTTTATTGGCACCATGTTTCACCCTCGAGTGCGCTTTATTGGCACCATGTTTCACCCTCGAGTGCGCTTTATTGGCACCATGTTTCACCCTCGAGTGCGCTTTATTGGCACCATGTTTCCCCCTCGAGTGGGCTTTATTGGCACCATGTTTCCCCCTCGAATGCGCTTTATTGGCACCATGTTTCACCCTCGAGTGCGCTTTATTGGCACCATGTTTCACCCTCGAGTGCGCTTTATTGGCACCATGTTTCACCTTCGAGTGCGCTTTATTGGCACCATGTTTCACCCTCGAGTGCGCTTTATTGGCACCATGTTTCACCCTCGAGTGCGCTTTATTGGCACCATGTTTCACCCTCGAGTGCGCTTTATTGGCACCATGTTTCCTCGACTGGGCTTTATTGGCACCATGTTTCACCCTCGAGTGGCTTTATTGGCACCATGTTTCACCCTCGAGTGCGCTTTATTGGCACAATGTTTCCCCCTCGAGTGGGCTTTATTGGCACCATGTTTCCCCCTCGAGTGGGCTTTATTGGCACCATGTTTCACCCTCGAGTGGGCTTTATTGGCACCATGTTTCACCCTCGAGTGGGCTTTATTAGCACCATGTTTCACCCTCGAGTGCGCTTTATTGGCACCATGTTTCACCCTCGAGTGGGCTTTATTGGCACAATGTTTCACCCTCGAGTGGGCTTTATTGGCACCATGTTTCACCCTCGAGTGGGCTTTATTGGCACCATGTTTCACCCTCGAGTGGGCTTTATCAGATATATGTCGTCTACAGTAAAGGCTAACTTTTCATCAAGGGTATTTATGTTTGATATATCAACAAAGCAGTGACAAAGTCAGGTGCTGATACTGGTATGATACTGGAACAAAAATGGAACAAAATCTATCCATTTCTTGTGTGTGTTATTTCTCCTGTCATTTGTTAAATTCCTATATATCTTTTCATTCACTCTTGATTTCTTCATTTCTTATAATTTGTAGGTTTGGTCATTCGAACGCTCTCAGCTTTCATTGTAATATAGCTAAAAGATTACTTGGTTATATATCAAAGCGTATGAGTAACAAGTGTCAAAGTAACAAGTGTCAAAGTAACAATTGTCAAAGTAACAATTGTCAAAGCAACCTTTCCTTCAAATAGTAGTCACTGAGAACGCTTTACAGTTCGTCGATTTCTGCCAAATCTCAACAACTACATAAATGTGTCATTCTACGACAGCATAACACCGCAGAACGTAAGTTCTCTTGAGAGACAATAAAAACGGAAGAATACAATTTGAAGAAAGCAATAAACAAGAAGCTACCTACCTGCCTGGAGTCGACCTGGAGGGTATTCCGGGGGTCAACGCCCCCGCGGCCCGGTCCACGACCAGGCCTCCCGGTGGATCAGGGCCTGATCAATCAGGCAATCAAGCTGAATATATTTAACGAAAGCAAAACTTGCAACAAAAGTTTTAAATTGGAAAAGTACAAATATAAAAAGAATATAAGAAAACTGAATTATAGGTGATTGGGAAAACCCACCAAGGTTTATATTAAAGCCAATAATTTAAGGTTTAGCAGTAGCCTAGACAGTTACCTGAGAATGAATGGTAGGGTGTGAGTAGTACCTGACTAGTATGGGCCAGCAGTTCCTGTGTTATGTCCCCATGGTAGCCGGGGTCTAGTTACAACCTGCCCCTCTCATTTTACTTAACATTGTCTCTTTCCTGTAATTTTCAAAATCAGATTCTTTCACCAGTTTTCAATATTTTCACTCACTTAAGATTGTTGCTGCCAAATTCTTTCTCTATTTCTAAATCCTCTTTTTTTTTTCTTTGCCTGTCTTCATTTGTCATCCGTGCACTACCTTGTTCGTTTCTCTCCCGCCTTCCTACTTCTCTCGCCTCCTCTTATTCCCTTGCTTGTGTTCTCTTCCCGCCCCCTTCCCACCCACCCCTCCACCTAGCCAGCGGCATGTATTGAAGCATCAAAGGCAAGGGAACACTGCCCACCGCGCCTCAGCAACCTGATCGAGCCCCCACAATACAAACGTTTATGCCACGGTCCTGACAGCCGCTACCGTACAGGGCCCTTCGCTGTCTCTCCCGCTGTTTACACTCATAATATATCGAAATAACTACATATTCCTCCCTAATGGACGGCCATTTGCTTCACATCTACAGAAGCCTTCGATGATTGGATGGCTTCCAAGACATCCAAACTGCTGTTCTTTTGCTGAGTTCTTCTTATTGTTTAAATCTCTGGACTTTTTTGTTTCAGTAATACCATTTCAGAATATATAATTCTCCAGCTAATATTTGGTAGTTGGAGGTTATCTAAAAGAATAAATTATAATTTTCTTCTAATAAATCGTTTGATATTACTTCGGAAAAAATAGTTTAATATTATTTGGCTGAAGTTTAGCCACTGGGAGTCTACGAAAACAACATATATTACTGCATTGTAAGTGTAAATTCGAGAGGAAAAAATAGGTCTCGCAGGGACTGGATAATCCGTCTGTGTAATCTGGAGGTGAATAGATCGACTGGCTGTCACTCGGGGCGCTGCGAAATCCCCTAAATCCGACCTCTCCGCCGTAAACATTGTGTGTGAGTGTGCGTGTGGACCTTGTGAGCGGATTTACGCGAACGGCTCTGCGTGTGTGGATTACGGGGATTTGAAGCGAATGGGTACCGGCGTTCCGGAGACCCACGTAAGGTGGGAGCTGGGGGAGGGGGGGAAGGTCCATTGACTGTTTGTGTTTGTTTGTGTGTTTGTCGTGGATTAGCCGTGCTTTTCTCGCATTATCGTTCGATCGTGGCGATCAGCATGTGGCCTCCAAACTGTCTTATTTACTTGACGTGCAGTAATAAGATTGTTAAACATCGTTCAGAACAGCAAACTATATTAAGAATGTAAAGAGGGTTTCTGGGCAAAGACGACCACGGTGTTCTATTGTTCTTGTTCTCACGCAGCAGCAGTAGTAGTAGCAGCAGCAGTAGTAGTAGTAGTAGTAGTAGTAGTAGTAGTAGTAGTAGCAGCAGCAGCAGCAGCAGTAGTAGTAGCAGCAGTAGAGTAGTAGTAGTCAGAAGTAGAGAGTAGCAGTCAGAGTAGAGTAGAGTAGTAGTAGAGTAGCAGAGTAGAGCAGCAGCAGCCAGCATGTGAGCTATAGCAGCAGTAGCAGCAGCTGAGTAGTAGTAGAGTAGTAGTAGTAGTAGAGTAGTAGTAGAGTAGTAGAGCAGCAGCAGCAGCAGCAGCGCGCAGCGCAGCAACAGCAGTAGTAGCAGCAGCAGCAGCAGCAGCAGCAGCAGCAGCAGCAACAGTAGTAGTAGTAGTTGTAGTAGGAGTAGTAGTAACAGTAGTAGTAACAGTAGTAGTAACAGTAGTAGTAACAATAGTAGTAACAGTAGTAGTAACAGTAGTGGTAAGAGCAGCAAGAGCAGCAGAGGGCTACCTACCTGGAGGGTATTCCGGGGATCAACGCCCCCGCGGCCCGGTCCACGACCAAGCTTCCTGGTAGATCAGGGCCTGATCAACGAGGCTGTTACTGCTGGCCGCACGTAGTCCAACGTACGAACCACAGCCCGGCTGAGAGAGAGAGATTGTGTCTTTCCGAACTAAATCTATATACAGTAATATATTTTCTGCCAACACTTAAAGTGAGAGAGAAGAGTGTGAGTTACAAGACACGTCCCCGGCCACTAAGTTACTGTAGTATCGTCGTGTGAGTTACAAGACACGTCCCCGGCCACTAAGTTACTGTAGCATCGTCGTGTGAGTTACAAGATACGTCCCCGGCCACTAAGTTACTGTAGCATCGTCGTGTGAGTTACAAGACACGTCCCCGGCCACTAAGTTACTGTAGCATCGTCGTGTGAGTTACAAGACACGTCCCCAGCCACTAAGTTACTGTAGCATCGTTGTGTGAGTTACAAGACACGTCCCCGGGCACTGAGTTACTGTAGCATCGTTGTGTGAGTTACAAGACACGTCCCCGGCCACTGAGTAAGTTACTGTAGCATCATCGTGTGAGTTACAAGACACGTCCCCGGCCACTAAGTTACTGTAGCATCGTTGTGTGAGTTACAAGACACGACCCCGGCCACTAAGTTACTGTAGCATCGTTGTGTGAGTTACAAGACACGTCCCCGGCCACTGAGTAAGTTACTGTAGCATCGTCGTGTGAGTTACAAGACACGACCCCGGCCACTAAGTTACTGTAGCATCGTCGTGTGAGTTACAAGACACGTCCCCGGCCACTAAGTTACTGTAGCATCGTCGTGTGAGTTACAAGACACGTCCCCGGCCACTAAGTTACTGTAGCATCGTCGTGTGAGTTACAAGACACGACCCCGGCCACTAAGTTACTGTAGCATCGTGTGTGAGTTACAAGACACGTCCCCGGCCACAAGTTACTGTAGCATCGTTGTGTGACTTACAAGACACGTCCCCGGCCACGAAGTTACTGTAGCATCGTCGTGGAGTTACAAGACACGTCCCCGGCCACTAACTTACTGTAGCATCGTCGTGTGAGTTACAAGACACGTCCCCGGCCACTAAGTTACTGTAGCATCGTCGTGTGAGTTACAAGACACGTCCCCGGCCACTAAGTTACTGTAGCATCGTCGTGTGAGTTACAAGACACGTCCCCGGCCACTAAGTTACTGTAGCATCGTCGTGTGAGTTACAAGACACGTCCCCGGCCACTAAGTTACTGTAGCATCGTTGTGTGAGTTACAAGACACGTCCCCGGCCACTAAGTTACTGTAGCATCGTTGTGTGAGTTACAAGACACGTCCCCGGCCACTGAGTAAGTTACTGTAGCATCGTTGTGTGAGTTACAAGACACGACCCCGGCCACTAAGTTACTGTAGCATCGTCGTGTGAGTTACAAGACACGTCCCCGGCCACTAAGTTACTGTAGCATCATTGTGTGAGTTACAAGACACGTCCCCGGCAACTAAGTTACTGTAGCATCGTCGTGTGAGTTACAAGACACGTCCCCGGCCACTGAGTAAGTTACTGTATATCAAGATCGCGACCTGTTGTATTCCCACAACCTAGACACTTACACCTCGCGATACCAACTACACCTTGCTACAACACAGACACACACACACACACACACACACACACACACACACACACACACACACACGTTGGCCCATGCTAGAGCATGCAGCACCAGTTTGGAACCCACACCTGGTCAAGCACGTCAAGAAATTAGAGAAAGTGCAAAGGTTTGCGACAAGGTTAGTTCCAGAGCTAAGGGGAATGTCCTACTAAGAAAGGTTAAGGGAAATCGGCCTAACAACACTGGAGGACCGAAGGGTTAGGGGAGACATGATAACGACATACAAAATACTGCGTGAAATAGACAAGGTGGATAAAGACAGGATGTTCCAGAGAGGGGACACAGAAACAAGGGGTCACAATTGGAAGTTGAAGACTCAGATGAGTCAAAGGGATGTTAGGAAGTATTTCTTTAGCCATAGAGTAGTCAGGAAGTGAAATAGTCTAACAAGTGATATAGTGGAGGCAGGAACCATACATAGCTTTAAGACGAGGTATGATAAAACTCATGGAGCAGGGAGAGAGAGGACCCAGTAGCGATCAGTGAAGAGGCGGGGCCAGGAGCTGAGTCTCGACCCCTGCAACCACAATTAGGTGAGTACACACACACACACACACACACACACACACACACACACAGGTGGTCTGGTGGCTAAAGCTCTCGCTTCACGCACGGAGGGCCCGGGTTCAATTCCCGGCGGGGCGGAAACATTTCGAAGTGTTTCCTTACACACACACACACACACACACACACACAACAGGCCTAGTGTCTAATCGACATGTGCCTAGGACAAAATGGTAACTAACACACACACAGGGAGTGAGTGACCCACTAGCGACCAGTGACGAATCGGGGCCAGGAGCAATGAATCGACCCCTGCAACCACAATTAGGTGAGTACACACACACACGCATACCCATAGCTGTTGTACAGCCACATCAGGAGGAAAAGAACGGTCAAGGACCAGGTGATCAGGCTAAGGAAGGAAGGAGGAGAGATCACAAGAAACGACCGTGAAGTATGTGAGGAACTCAACATGAGATTCAAAGAAGTGTTCACCGAGGAGACAGAAGGGACTCCAGAAAGACGGAGAGGTGGGGTACACCACCAAGTGTTGGACACAACACAATACATGCAACCGAGGAAGAAGTGAAGAGGCTACTGAGTGAGCTAGATACCTCAAAAGGCGATGTGGCCGGACAACATCTCTATATGGGTTCTGAGAGAGGGAGCAGAGGCGCTATGTGTACCCCTAACAACAATTTTCAACACATCTATCGAAACAGGGAGATTACCTGAGATATGGAAGACAGCAAATGTAGTCCCAATTTTTAAAAAAGGAGACAGACATAAAGCACTAAACTACAGACCAGTGTCACTGATATGTATAATATGCAAAGTCATGGAGAAGATTATCAGGAGAAGAGTGGTGGAGCACCTAGAAAGACATGAGCTTATCAACGACGGCCAACATGGTTTCAGGGACGGGAAATCCTGTGTCACTAACCTACTGGAGTTCTATGACAGGGTGACAGCAGTGAGACAAGAGAGAGAGGGATGGGTAGATTGCATTTTCTTGGACTGTAAGGAGGCGTTTGACACAGTTCCACATGAAGAGATTAGTGCAAAAGCTGGAGGACCAGGCAGGGAAGGCACTCCAATGGATCAGGGAATACCTGTCAGGAAGACAGCAGCGAGTCATGGTACGTGGTGAGGTGTCAGAGTGGGCGCCTGTGACGAATGGGGTTCCACAGGGGTCAGTCCTAGGACCGGTGCTGTTTCTGGTATTTATGAACGACATGACGGAAGGAATAGACTCCGAAGTGTCCCTGTTTGCAGATGATGTGAAGTTGATGAGAAGAATTCAGTCGGACGAGGACCAGGCAGAACTACAAAGGGATCTGGACAGGCTGCAAGCCTGGTCCAGCAATTGGCTCCTGGAGTTCAACCCCACCAAGTGCAAAGTCATGAAGATTGGGGAAGGGCAACGAAGACCACAGACGGAGTACAGTCTAGGGGACAAGAGACTACAAACCTCACTCAAGGAAAAAGATCTTGGGGTGAGTATAACACCAGCCACATCTCCTGAGGCGCACATCAACCAAATAACTGCTGCAGCATACGGGCGCCTAGCAAACCTAAGAACCATTCCGACATCTTAATAAGGAATCGTTCAGGATCCTGTACACTGTGTACGTTAGGCCCATATTGGAGTATGCAGCACCAGTTTGGAACCCACACCTAGCCAAGCACGTAAAGAAACTAGAGAAAGTGCAACAACAAGACTAGCTTACATTTACAGTAAGCTTTAACGGAGCTAAGGGGTATGTCCTACGAGGAGAGGTTAAGGGAAATCGACCTGACGACACTGGAGGACAGGAGACATAGGGGACACATGATAACGACAAATACTGAGAGAATGACAGTGACAGAGACGATGTTAGAGATGGACACAGCAACAAGGGGACATAGTTGGAAGTTGAAGACTCAGATGAATCACAGGGATGTTAGGAACTATTTCTTCAGTCACAGAGTGGTCAGAAAGTTGAATAGTTTGGGAAGCGATGTAGTGGAGGCAGGGTCCATTCATAGCTTTAAGAAGAGGTATGATAAAGCTCATGGCGCAGGGAGATTGACCCAGTAGCGGCCAGTGAAGAGGCGTTGCCAGGAGCTATGATCGACCCCTGCAACCACAACTAGGTGAGTACACACACACACACACATACGCACGCGCGCGCGCGCGCCGCTCTTGTGACCATACAGTACCGAAATTCTTGTACCATGTGAAACTAAATGCAAAGAGAAGTAGGGCAGTTGGAGGGCGCGAGGATCCAACTTTTGAAGATTGAACTTCGCAGGGACGAAGGAATTCCTGAATGCAATGCAGTGGCTGACTTCCAATTAGGTACTGGAAAGCGCCGGGAGGCAGAGAGCTTCATGCTCAGAAGAAGGGAAGCAACAAAGACAAAGAGGGCACATGGTTAACCAGAGATGCGGTGCCAAAAAAAATATAAGAATAAGAGCAATGAAAAAGTAATGAAAACGAAGGACAGACGAGAAGAAAGAGGCGAGCAGATTATCCAGAAACGAATATGTATGAGTGAGGAAAAACACTGAGCGAGAGTGAACCAAAACTGCTTCACAGACATAACAGAAGACGACAGTAAGAAAGGTAATTCGACTCAACGAGGAAGAGAGCTTACGAAAAATGACAAGGAAGTCTACGAAGTGCTAAACTAACGATTTATGAGATCTCAGTGGTAACAAGGTCAATATCAGAGAGGCCTACGAGACAGGGAATACCGACACAAATCATATACAATGTGTCATTTGGCTTCATTTTTTTAAAATGACAATATGATATGACACCATGTTGAAACTCCGAGTCAGTCGACAAATGTTTATGTACTGTGAAAGCTTGTTGTAGCTGCGAGTCTCTTGACAGCTAAATGAACACAGTGATGGACTTGAAAATGGTACGACTGAGTGAAATTTCTGAAGTAATAACTCTCATCAGAATCCAGATAAGATGACTTGTGTGGTCCTCTGACTTTCCAGACTCCAGAAATGGATTGTGTGCAAGTCATCCTAGAGAGGGATAGATACTCAAGATGAGAGCGAATGTTTCTTCTTTGTCAGCAAACAACGGTGAAGAGGACACTGCCGAACAAGATTTTACTGGAATAATATTTCTCTCTGTTAGAGTTTTAAGTCATGCTTTGAAGAAGCTTTAACAAAGAGAAACACTCAAAGAAAGCCTGTTCTTCAGTGTCTCAATATAGTATGCAGAAGGTTATTCGTCTCATTAGGTGGATCTCAGTCATGTGGTGATTTGCTCAGTGGATGCCACAGGAGTGGTTCTTGTGAGAGGGAAGGTGCCGCTGGCACTATGGCTGAGGCACGATGGAGTCATGTCAGGAAAGAATGAAATGATCCAATCATTTTTTCAGTGATGACAATTCGATATTTGAAAAAAAAATTAGAATGTTTTTTTTTACCACATCGGCAGTTCCCCCCACCCCCAAAAAAATCATCACTTAATTTTCATTTCGAATCGGAACACTCATATTCAGGGTGTAGGCATTGCACTTCCCAACTCCAAAACTCGAAGTCCGATTAATCGGTTTCCCTGATTCCATGAATGTTACCTTACTTGACCCCCAACAGCATGTCAAATACCAAAAACCACTTGTCTTCACTCGCCTCGATATAACACGCTCGCAAATATCTACTAAAGACTAAAGCACCTACGTAGGTCTCAAATCCTTTTTCACCCTCACCAACGACCCTTAATTAAACGATCACTAGCCCCTTCTTCCGCCTACTCAAGATTTCTATGCCTAATTTCTCTACTCTGTTGTTTTCTAAATTACCAAATAATGTTTACAACTTTTCTCTGATTTTTATCTTTCATATCATCAGTCTTCCAGTTCCTATACTTCATATTTACTGCATAACATTCACATTACTAACCACTCCAGGTAGTATGATGGAAGACAGTCAAAAAAGTATTTAAGTCCAGTCATATGAGTGGGAAAAGGAAATCTCTTAAATGATTTCTTTAATGTTTGCACTCTGGCAGGACTGTTAGTCATTAAAGTATTTATTAAAACTCCCGGGAACACCTCAAAGTCCTAAATATGTACTCACTGGAGCGGAGGAAAGATACATGATAATATATACGTGGAAAGCATTTAAGGGCCTATTCCCAAATGTGCATATTGCCATAACAACATACTGGAGTGAAAGATGCGAGAAGTGTAAAATAAGCGCAGTGAAAAGCAGGGACGCCGTTGGCTCAAGAAGAAAACATTGTATCAACGTTCGTGGCCCCAGATAATTCAACATCTTACCAGAGGATATCAGAAACACTGTTGGTACAAGTGTGGAAGTCTTCAAGAGGAAACTGGACAAGTATCTTCATTGGATGGCAGACAAACCAGGCAAGCACCACACAAGCCTGGCCAAGGCCGGGCTCCTGGAGTAGGAAAACTCTCGAAACTCGTCAAAAGTATATGAAAATATTTTCTTTTATTTCATGAACCCTTACGTAACATGACACGCCAATCGTGCAAAATACTACGTACATTCAGTATACACTACATGTATGAGTATACACCAGTATATTTGAATTTTATTTTGTATTTTTTAACCTTGTTCATGTAATAATTCCTTTCAAATTAGAATCCTTCCTCTGTAAGCTGTCATAGAAAACTGAGCAAGGGGCTAGTAATTCCTTCTGTATAAAAGTGTGTACACTGTGCGAGCGAAAGTAATGAGCACTTTGATGCAGTGTGCACAGCTTTGAAACACGTTCTGAACTGAGAGATAATGTTTGTAAATAATTTCGCTCGTTTGTGAAGTGTGTATGTGTGTATTTATGTATGTATATGAAGGGTCCACCCAGGTGCAATAGATGGCGTCCCTTAGCCTCGGAAAAGAAAAAAAATGTCTTCCAGGAAGAGTCTAGAGACCCTTTCTAGAAAATTGCCAGAAGGATAAAGTTGTCCATTACAGTAATGTCGTTGGATTTTTGGCTGGGGCGCGAAAATATATATTTTATACTCTTGTATACTTGCTGGTGTTTTATACTCTTGTATACTTGCTGGTCTTTTATACTCTTGTATACTTGCTGGTGTTTTATACTCTTGTATACTTGCTGGTGTTTTATACTCTTGTATACTTGCTGGTCTTTTATACTCTTGTATACTTGCTGGTGTTTTATACTCTTGTATACTTGCTGGTGTTTTATACTCTTGTATACTTGCTGGTGTTTTATACTCTTGTATACTTGCTGGTGTTTTATACTCTTGTATACTTGCTGGTTTTTATACTCTTGTATACTTGCTGGTGTTTATACTCTTGTATACTTGCTGGTGTTTTATACTCTTGTATACTTGCTGGTGTTTTATACTCTTGTATACTTGCTGGTGTTTTATACTCTTGTATACTTGCTGGTGTTTTATACTCTTGTATACTTGCTGGTGTTTTATACTCTTGTATACTTGCTGGTGTTTTATACTCTTGTATACTTGCTGGTGTTTTATACTCTTGTATACTTGCTGGTGTTTTATACTCTTGTATACTTGCTGGTGTTTTATACTCTTGTATACTTGCTGGTGTTTTATACTCTTGTATACTTGCTGGTGTATTATACTCTTGTATACTTGCTGGTCTTTTATACTCTTGTATACTTGCTGGTCTTTATACTCTTGTATACTTGCTGGTGTTTATACTCTTGTATACTTGCTGGTGTTTATACTCTTGTATACTTGCTGGTTTTTATACTCTTGTATACTTGCTGGTCTATTATACTCTTGTATACTTGCTGGTCTATTATACTCTTGTATACTTGCTGGTCTTTGATACTCTTGTATTCTTGCTGGTGTTTTATACTCTTGTATACTTGCTGGTCTATTATACTCTTGTATACTTGCTGGTGTTTTATACTCTTGTATACTTGCTGGTCTATTATACTCTTGTATACTTGCTGGTGTTTTATACTCTTGTATACTTGCTGGTCTATTATACTCTTGTATACTTGCTGGTGTTTTATACTCTTGTATACTTGCTGGTGTTTATACTCTTGTATACTTGCTGGTCTTTTCTTTCTGCCAAACCTGGAGAACCTGGAGGTGTCTTATTAACACTGATGGTAACAGGTGAGGCTTATAAACTTCTGTTTAAAAATTCTGTGTTCACTCATCTTCCTTTGTTTCTTAATTGATCTTTGCCTTTAATATTTCCTTCTAGTTTACGAGGCCTGGTTTGAGACCTGGCTGCGGGGGCGATGATCGACACAACTATTAACAGACAACAGCAGCGGCCTCAGACCCAGCGGGAGTCTTGACTGCTCAGTTGAGGAAAGAAATTTTGCATTATGAGGAGAAACTAATGTTTGCCAGGAAGAATTTATAGAGGGCATTTGCAACACTTTATGGGGCGAGGCGTTCATGGCACGTCTAAGGAGGAAGATTTACACACAATCTTTGAAAGAAACGTTGAGAGACGAGGCTCACAAAGTGGTTCATGGAGGGAAGTTTGCAGAAAAGATTAACACAACAAGTTTACAAGGTAAGTTGGCGTGTAACATTTTAAGTAACGTTAAGAATGAGCTCACAGTGAACTTTCATAATACCTGTGATATACTTTTGATATCAGTTTCGAGAGTTTTTCTACTCCCGGGGTCAGCCTTGTCTGGTGTTTGCCTGGTTAAGTAGGTTGTTGTTGCTGGCAGCCCACATATTCTTCACAGCCTGGTTGATCTGGTGCTTGGCGGAGATACTTGTCCAGTTTCCTCATGAAAACCTCTATTCTTGTCTTTGCAGTGTTTTAATTTCTCGTGATGAGATGTTGAATAGTCTTGGACCCCGGATGTTAGTCTGGGACCCCGGATGTTAGTCTGGGACCCCGGATGTTAGTCTGGGACCCCGGATGTGATGGTAACAGAGCTTAAACTGCAAGTTTAAAGGAAACGTTTACGCAGATCTCTCAGTAAACGTTCATCGAAATCGAAACTGTGCTCAATATGAACGTTTGCAATGAACGTAATCAGTGAACGCTGACAGGAAATACTAACTTAGAATTTACAATGAACATTTACAGTAAGCTTTAACAGAGCTCGTAATGAACGTTTGCAGAACACGACACTACGGAGCGCATACAATGAACAAATAATGGGAAATTCTTTTACAGACTGGTTACTCGGAAGGTAACGTCTCTCTCCCAACGCTCTTGTGATGAAGTTACACAGGTGTCCAGTGTCCTAGTTACGGGGTACGTAAGTTCCCCACTCATCTAATAACATGTTTTTCCACTATAATCTACCTTATCCATAATTACTAATGCATTTGCTTTGTCTGTTTCGTAAGGTGAAATCTAGGAACTTTATTTAATTCATGGTATACCTTCCCCTTCCTCCGTCCTCTCCTCACAGAGTGCCCATTCCATACTTCATTCCCACTCTTCCCTCATGCCCCTCGTTCCTTCCCTTTCCCGAGCTCCACAATACCCCATGCGCCTTCATCTACTCTTCTCTTTCCCTCCTCTCCCTGTTGTTCTCTTCGTTTTATAATTATGGTAAAAACTTTGCATCAGTAAGAAACTTAATAGATCATCATTTGACTAAAACCGCTGCCAGGAGACAATTTTTTTTATAATTATTTTTATATTTTTTTTATAATTTCTACTTCGCCCTCCTTCGCCACTCTTGGATCATGATTAAGGTCCCAAGGTCCTTGAAGGCACTCGCAAATCTTCGATGCCCTACCTGGAGTCTACTTGAAATAAATTTCTGGGGGTCACCGTCCCCGCGGCCCGGTCTCAGACCAGGCCCCGGGCCGGGACAGTACCGGCGAACCTACTACTAAAAGGATTGGAAGAGCACCTAACGATAATAGAGTTGAGAAAATGTGTTAGAAGATGAATAGAGAGAAGGAATAAGGAAGATAATTAAAGAAGGATAAAAGTTGCACGAGGGAGAAAAGATGGTGATCCCTCCACATAAAAAAAAATAAGGTGGGTGCTGGAGAAACGCAACACCAAAAACACACCCATACTCATATTTCGACGTTTTAGAGCGCAATGAATCTACTAGCATGGAGGTAATAGAGCGATGGTCCAACGTGTCTGTGACTTACGTGTGACCGGTTTCCAGGGTTCTTCTATTGTCGAAGCCCATCCTGAGGCCAGACTTCCATTTCAACATCTGGAAAAACAGTCGTTACCGTAGCGAGTGTCTCACATATCTATCACAAGCCAGCCGATTAAGCTCTTGTATGCGATAGTGGTCCAGTGGGCCAAACTAATAAGTGAATGATATAATATGGTGGTGGAACAAACTAACCTACTAGCTAGTTATGGGAGGATCGTGTGGTGGAATAATCTAGCGAGTGTGAACCTACTAGCTAGTTATGAGAGGATCATGTGGTGGGCAAGACAGACATTACACTACAACATGGCGGTAATTGAAAGCGTAGTCTGGTTGCCAGGTACCGAGGGTAAACAGCAATTATGCAAATATCTTGAAGAACCTAGTTAGATACTTTTTTATAACGAGGTCAGCATTTTGATATTAAAATGACAGATTTTCGTGAACATTTAAATATAGGTTAGAGATAATTATAATGACTAGAGTATTTAGCTAATACAATTACAGATTTTGCTAAATTTATTGGCGATTCCAGTAAATGATGGTATTAAGTCATCAACTCAGCCTCCAATTTTTTTAACATTCGTGAGAGAATGCACGCTTGAAATATTACAGTATGCTCTGCGCTGCCAAACGTAAGTCACCCTTTTCTGTCTCGTAATTATAGGGAATTACAGATATGTAAACGTTAATGTAAGTAAATGTAATGTAACCTAACCTAAACGTGAGTAATAAATAAGAGAAAGGATGGGGAGGGAAAGGAGGGTCATGAAAGAGAAAAGGAGAACGAGAGAGAAGGGAAGGAGAAAGAGAAAAGAAAAATAGGAGAGAAAGTGAAAGTAGGAGAGAAACCGAGGGAAGAGAGAAAAGATTGGAGTAAAAAAAAAAACCATACATTTATAATACATGAGGCCGAGTACACAGAACCATAACATACATAAACTTTTCTTGCCGAGGAGAAGAAGATCAAGAGGGGCTAGACCAGGATTATGAATGTTTTACCTACCGTGATGTCGTGCCTCCTGCTATGCGATCTAGGTAACCAAGAAACCATTATGGTAATGGTTCTAAGTGTACTCCCTAATGGCCTCTGCGAATTGTCACCCCTAGATCCTAATGCTCTTCTCTTTCCACTAGAAGGTTTATGGCTCTCAGAGTGTATCTCTGCAATGTTCATACAATAGTAAGTATCCAATCTGTTTGAGGTTTCTGAGTGAGTGGAGCTATGTGGCCTCTCATTATCCTCTTAAGTAACGCTAGTGATTCTTACACACGTCAGTGAGTTACTCACCACGCCTTTATGGTAGCTGAACAACGCTCAGTGAGTTACTAACACCACGAATGGTGTTGATGTTTTGGCAGTAAAAATTGAAAATGAGAATTTAACTGTCGCACTTGTATATAAATCACCAAATACAAATTCTCAGCAATTTAAAGACCAACTACTGAAACAGAGTGTTGTCTTGAAAACCTATTAAACTCGATGCAGAATATCCTATTGTTTGACGACTTAAGACATCTAAACGAAAGAAAGAAACAAGGACTGTTAGAGCAGAAAGACTTCTTGGAGCTTGATAAACAGTCTCATATAATCGATTCATTAAGCTCCTGCAATAAACTCGCCTTAAGCCAGCAAGGTGCCTCCATTTCATCCTGATCATTCCTCTTTCTGATCTCCTTGACCTTGAAAAGATACCTTCTTTGTGATCCCTCTGCTCGGTCACCCGATAAACCCGGAGGTGGATGCTCCCTCCGGTAATCGTGGCCAGATCTTTGTCCTAGGAGTTCTTGGAAGACCTACGACCCTACAACTGCTTCACAGAGCCTCTGTGGGGATCCTCTGTTGGCTATTTGCAAAACACGCATTTTTAAATGACATTTAAAACAAAACAAACATTATGTTACACATCAAATAGCAGAAGCTTAACTATATGACGTGCCAGCACAAATTTTTTGAGGTGTTATATTATGCAATACGAGACAAATACTTTCCAATGGACACACGAAACAAAAATAGAAGCTTACATAATGAGAGGAATGGAGAGGTGTGAAACCTTGTAGCACAAGGATTTTCCATGTGAATACAAAGAAATTATCCTAGATAATTTACACTATGTAGGATCATTTTATTTATGTATACATATGCCTAAATAAACTTATATATTAAAGAAGAGGAAGGAGTCATAACTATAACAATGAAAGGAAGAACGTCAAGCGATGCAAAATTATTTGTTCAAAGGAAAGAAAAAGGAACACGTCAAGAAGCCACAGATACTAATATGCCATTATAGTCAGGCTGTGACGACTGCATAACACTGGAGCCCGCTGGCAGCAACAGCTGGGTTGATCAGATAAACAATGAAAACTGGCTTTAAACTGGACTTTGACAGCAGAACTCTCAAAACTTATTAATACTGAGTAAAGAACGGATGATACAGAGTCAAGCATAGAAATACGAACACAAAGAGCAAACGAGTAGCAGGCAAGGGGAATAAATACCGGCTAAGAAAGAGGGACGTGGAAAGAAAGCGCAAGGGAATCACAGCCGCCTAACTATTCCAGTAACTCAGCCCGAGTTTAGCGATTAATTAAGGAAGAGAAGGTAACTCTGGTGCCTAACCTGCCTTCTATTACCTGAGCTCCAACTTTCTAAACACCTTGCACGAGAGAGCTCCTCTGATCACCACTCTAGTGTGACTTTAGCCAGGCTCTCCAAGAAGCACTCTTCTGATCACCACTCTAGTGTGACTTTAGCCAGGCTCTCCAAGAAGCACTCTTCTGATCACCACTCTAGTGTGACTTTAGCCAGGCTCTCCAAGAAGCACTCTTCTGATCACCACTCCAGATGAGAAACATTAGCTAGGTTCTCCAACGAGCATTCATTGGAGTTCTTCGATCCCACTCAGTGGATTATCGGTTACTCCAGGAGAGAAGACTCTGATCAGTCCACGTTCTCTAGAAGAGCACTGCTCTCACCACCTTAGGACTTCAGTCAGATTTCTCAGAGAAGAGATCACGAGTACCTCTGACCACCAGCATAGAGACTTCAATCAGATTCTCCAGAAAGAGATCAAATAAAATACTTTAAACTACTTTGGGCAGCATGAAAGAAAATTAAAAGTCTGAAGAAGATAATATAGCCGAGGGTGGAACATAGAAGTACAGATAAATAGATAGATATTACCAGGAAGTGAAAGATAGCATAGATATTACAGGAAGTGAAGATAGCATAGATATTACCAGGAAGTGAGAGATAGCATACATATTACCAGGAAGTGAGAGATAGCATAGAAAATATAAGAGTGGTAGCATAGTTAAAAGAAGATGGCGGCAAAATAAATAATAGGTTAGCAGTATAGATAAGAGGGAGGTCTACCTACCTACCTGGAGGGTGTTCCGAGGGGTCAACCACCTGATCCACCAGGCTTCCTGGTGGATCAGGGCTGTTGCCGAACGCAATCCAACGTACGAACCACAACCCGGCTTGTCAGGTATTGATTCTAGGTATCTATTCAGTTCCCACTTGAATAGATGAAAAGAAGATCTGGGTGTAATAATGTCAGCTGACTTTTCTTTTAAAGAACAAAACAATAGAGCGAATGACGCAATATTGAAGAAAGTGACGAGGTGGATAAGGAATACTTTCAAATCAAGGGAATAATGACACTGGTGACACTATAGCCGGTGAGAAACTTGGACTTGCCTCGCATGGGCCAGTAGGCCTGCTGCAGTGTTCCTTCTTTCTTATGTTCTTATTCAAAGTCCTAAAGGCGATTACATGGATAACAGGAGGGGAAGGGGGAATTGGGGTAGTACTGACACAGTGGAGCTTAGAAGCATAACTAATATTACCTGGAGACTTCCGAAAGTCAACACCCCAGTGGTCGAGTCCATGATCAGGCCTGATCAGCCAGGCTGTTATTGTTGGCTACTCGCAGTCCAACGTCTGAACCACAGCCCATCTGATCAGGAATTAACTAGAGGATCTTATATAATTTTTTCTTGAAGATAGGAAGGGGTCTAGTGGCAATCCTCATTATGTATGATGGGAGTCTAATAGTCTTGAGTTCTTTATACTTATTGTGTTGTTTCTCAATGTATTCATGAGAGCACAAAGGAGGACGTTGGTATATATAAAAGAAGGGAATAGCTGTGTGGTAACACAGATAACATAACAAAGGAGGAACACTGCAGAAAAGATTCCAAAGCAATGATGATACCCATTTATATTGCTGTTACTAACAACCAGTATTAAACTGGTTAAATACTAGACCTGGAGAATGTTCAGAGAAGTGCTAGTATTAAATTATTCAAACACTATAATCCCGCTAGCATGCACAGGCACAATAATTATGTAAATGTTATGAGTAACTGGGGTTTCTTTGTAAGAAATTTACACTGTTAATCTACCAGTACTATTTTTAACTCTAATGTATCTTCTTTGGAAATTAAGTTATCATTATCATAATCTTACAAATCTGTAGAAAGACTTGTTTCACGATCAAAATTTTTGTAGACTTGCACCGGTGTTCCTGCAATATTACTCTTAGTTTTGGCAAAAATATGTCCCTGCCTCTACAAGACCCGACGGATGATGGCAGTTACGAGGACACCACCAAAATGTTATTGTTTTTAACTCTTATTGAACGTAAATAGCTAAGCAAGCCAGTGGGATGCTAAAAGAAACAGTCTGAACCTGCAGTCAACAAGTTCCTATGCCATACATGTCACAGATATAAGAGGTACATCTCCTAATATAGTGTGCTATATTTCCTCAATATTGAGTTATATAAACTGTGGCCAGCAGTAACAGCCTGGTTGATCAGGCCCTGATCCACCATGAGGCCTGGTCGTGGACCGGGCTGCGGGGGCGTTGATCCCCGGAATATCCTCCAGGTAGACTCCAGGTCTACCTGATACGTCAAGGGATCTTATTGGTGAAAACATGATTCTATTTTTTGGGAGTATCCTCAATTTGCATGTAACTAATAAAATATGGGAATAAAATATACATAGACAAATTCTGTTAACCCCTTTCAGGGTGTAATTCCTAGGTCTTGTGTAATTGTTCGCTCCTGAGCTGCAGTCTCCACACTAGACATGTGATGAACAATAAACAAGTCGCTTCTGCTGCAAAATCTAAATAAAACAGGAAAACTAATCCTCAAAGGTAAGCCAGCGGTCGCTACTGCTTTTGTCCTTTATAGTAGCAGCAGCTACCCAGCAGCTACCCAGCAGCTCCAACCTGATCAGCCAGGTGTCCTAGCACAAACAGAAAATGGTTAGAGGGTTAGGCTATTAACTAAGCCTGGTCTGAGACAGTGACGATGACTCCCATGAATCTTCAGGAAGAATGTAATGGGTAGACATTCATGTTGTTAGTCACCATCATCCAGCTCCACCAGTGGCACTGAGGGAACCTGTTGCGACAAAGACTCATCGTTATCTGTTAGTGGTTCTGTTAGTGGTGCTGGGGATTATCTTCCCCACGGTCCAGTCTGAGACCATAATTCCTTCTTTGGAAAAAATTTTTACACGATTTAAAACTATTAAGTAAAACGTACAAATATACTATATGTAAATAATAGATTTCCTTGTCATTTTACGTATTCATGAGACGAGAATTTGTCCTGTTTAATAAACAAACAAAAAACTGTTTTCTGTCTTTCTTTCTTCCATGCCCGGCTCTGCAGCAGCAGCAGCAGAACTGCTGTTCACCCTCCCTTCCCCTCCACCAGCCAGGGTCGCTGGTGGTCTCAGAGTCTGGAATGGGGGGAGGGGATGGAAGGGGACCTGATAATTACCCAGCCTTTGCCCGCCCACCGCACCTAATTTGACGGTCACCAGTTCGGTGTGTGGTACACCATGCGGAGGATGGCGGCATTGGGAGTGGGGGGAGGGGTATTATGGCAGCGAGTTGCTGGGGTGGAGCGGATCTGGCAGAGTGGATGGAGGAATGGTAGAGATATGGTGAAGCGGGTGGAGGGGTAGCAGTTATGGTGGAGGGGTGGCAGTATGTTACGACAGTATGCAGATTTGGGACAAGGTCCTTAATTAAGTACTTTCCAGGTATATAATTTCATGTATATCCCTCTTCTCCGCTCCACTGAGTACATATTTAAGACTTTAATCATTCCCGGTTATTGGTTCAATGTGGGCCATAAACTAATCTTTTCAAGTTCTGATATTTCTCCTGCCCTGGACGGGACCATCAACACTGAGCAATATTCCAAATAAGAGAGCACAAGTGATTTGAAAAGTGTTACCACTGGCACTGTTTTCCTTGCTTTGAAGGTTCTCATCTCCCTTCTTGTAGTGTCAATGATCTTATTGTGTTCTTTGAAAGGAACGGCACCTGGCATAGTTACGGGCAGGTTTTTCACGTGTGTCTCTTGTTCTATTGAGTTCTTCATTCTTTCCACACCAAAGAACCTGGAACATATCACCACTGAACGTCATGGTGTTCTCCACTGCCCATTAGAAAAACCTACTTATATCTTCCTGCAGTTTTTCAGTGTCTTCAACCTAGGTAACAATGCTTATTTTAATGTCATATCACATAGGTTATTATACTATCTGTATTTTCCTAAATAAGTGAACAATAAAGCATAGTATGCTCAAAATAGTAATCAAAGAGTTGACTACATATAGTAGTAAGATTAGGAACAAGACAGGCCCACTCAAAAGCTACTCGGGTCAGCTCACTGACAGTGACAAAGAAATGTGTAGAACCTTTAACACTTATTTCCTCTCAGTTTTTACAAGGGAAGATACTGGTGAAATTCCAGTAATAATAAATTATGAAGAACAGGAAGAAAATAAGTTATGCACGATCAGAGTAACTAGTGACATGATTCTCAGACAAATAGATTAAATTAAAACCTAACAAATCCCTGGGCCCGGATGAACTGTTCTCAAGGGTTTTAATTAAGGAGGATGACAAAGTTGATCCCATGTATTAGAAATCTTCCCTATGAGGATAGACTGAGGGCCCTGAATCTGCACTCTCTAGAAAGGCGTAGAATTAGGGGGGATACGATTGAGGTGTATAAATGTAAAACAGGAATAAATAAAGGGAATGTAAATAGCGTGCTAAAAATATCTAGCTAAGACAGGACTCGTAGCAATAGTTTTAAGTTGGAAAAATTCAGATTCAGGAAGAATATAGGAAAGCACTGGTTTGGTAATTGAGTTGTGGATGAGTGGAACAAACTCCCTAGTACCGTTATAGAAGCTAAGACGTTGTGTAGTTTTAAAAATAGGTTAGATAAATACATGAGTGGGTGTGAGTTGGACCTGACTAGCTTGTGCTAGTGTGTCTGCTGCAGTGTTCCTTCTTTTTTATGTTCTTAAGCAAGAAGGAACTTAGCAAACCTTTGCCTAGTCGTATTCAATATATTACTACAAACTGGAATAGTGCCTTATAAGTGGAAAATGGCAAATGTGATACCTATCGACAAAGCATGAGACAGGTCCTTAGCTTCAAACTATAGACCAATAAGCCTAACCTCCATTGTGGGGAAAACTGATGGAATCAATAACTGCCGTGGCTATTCGAAGTCACCTAGAGAGACATAAATTGATAAATGAATCTCAGCCGTTTTACAAAGGGTCGTTCCTGTCTTACAAATTTGCTAACTGTTTTCACTAAGGTATTTGAAGTACATCATGGTAATGAATATGATATTATGTATATGGATTTCAGTAAGTCTTTTGATGGAGTTCCATATTGGAGGTTATTGAGGAAAGCTGAGGCTCACAGAATATGAGAAGAAATTTTCTCCCGGATAGAAGCGTAGTTGACAGATAGACAACAAAGGGTTGGCACAAACGGGAAAAAAAGAGAGTGGGGGCGCGTCACAAGTGGTGTTCCACAGGGGTCACTGTTGGTCCCCTTGTTGTTCACAATTTACATACACGACATAGATGAGGGAATAAATAGCGACATAAGCAAGTTTTGCCGATAACACCAACATATGCCGTCGAATTAATTCTGACGAGGACACTAGAGAGTTCCAGGAAGATCTGAATAAACTGATAGAGTGGTCGGAGAAGTGGCAGATGCAGTTGAATATAGACAAATGCACAATTTTTAGCGTTGGAAAGAAAAAATAATGACACTTACGTTACTGAAGCTCAAACGTTGTGTTGTTTTAAAAATAAGTTAACATGGATCGGTGTGGGTGGGTGTGAGTTTGGCCTGACTGGATAGGGCCAGTAGGTGACCTGAACCTGCCTAACATGGGCCAGTTGGCCTGCTGCATTAGTGCTCCTTCTTTCTCATGTTCGTATGTGTCTTCCAAACTGCCAGCAGAACGGGTAACTAAACTAGCTACATCAGTCATACTGTTCACAAAGAGTAAAAAAATGAAAGCAATATAGTATGGACTTGTGTAAATCAGGAGGAAGAAAAGCACTAGGAATAAAAGAAAGAGTGGGAAGAGGAGGGGGAGGAAGAGGAAGAAAAACAGGACTGCTAAGGAAAATGAATGAGAGGAAGATGAAACGATATGTGTCTGTGGAGAAAGATAAGAATAAGGAGGACAAGAAGGATGAAGAGAGGAAAAAGAGGATGAGGAAGATGAGCAGGAGACAAAACAAATATAAGTGTGGTAGAAGATTAGGAAAAGACACGTAGTTATATCTTTAATGGGTCTCGCAGCCCGACCCTAGGCCAGGCTTGTGTGGTGCTTGCCTGGTCAACCAGGCTGTTGCTGCTGGCGGTCCACTGGTCCACATATCCAACACAGCGTGGTTGATCCTGACCTTGGAGGAATTTTTTTTTTTAATTTTCTCTTAAACACTTTTACACTTGTCTCAGCAGTGTTTCTGATATCTTCTGGTAAGATGTTGACTAGTCTGGGGCCACCATTGAAAGTCATGTTATTTTCCACTGCTAATATCTGCTTATATCTTCTTCATTTTTTCCGTGTCTACTACCAATGTGATTTTCATGAGTTCGTTGGTATCATATGCAAATGATGATACGAAACTGTCTACCTGGAGGGTATTCCGGGGATCAACGCCCCCGCGGCCCGGTCCACGACCAGGCCTCCCGGTCCACGACCAGGCCTCCCGGTGGATCCATCATGAGGATAAGGAACAGTGAAGGCGCCAGGACCGTAGCGTTGGCTGATGAGCTTTTTGCTTTGTTAATGTTGGATTTTGTTTTGTTTTCGACCACCCTGTGTGTCCTGCCTCTCAGAAAGTTGAATACCAGTTTCCCTACTTTCCAAGTTATACGTTTTACCATCATTTTGTGTACAATCCTCACATGATCGCATATGTGGAAAGCCTCTGCGAAATCCGTTGATGCAGCATCTGCATTTTGGATTTCTTCCAACGGCTCTGTAATTCTGTTAGTGAGGTTTAGTAACTGAGACAACACGACATTCCCGCTTTAAACTCATGCTGGAGTGGACTGGCTTTAAACCCATGCTGGAGTGGTCTGGCTTTAAACCCATACTGGAGTGGACTGTAATTTAGAGTTTTATTACCCTTTCGAAGACTTTTACGATGTGTGATGTTTGGGCTAATGGTGTGTAATTTTTGGCTAGTGTTAAATTTTATCTTATGCTAAGGAGCTATATCTGCACTCTGGTATTTTTCCTCCATCTAAGCTCTTTCTTCAAATGATTTTGAGTGTTCATGCTAGTTTTATTTTGCCCTTCTTTATAAATAAGGAATTCCATGAATTCGGTCTAGGTGCTGCATGAGTGGACATAATTTATACGAATTCTCCAGAATTATTGTCAGTTATATGATCTGTGGCCGGAATGACCATTTCTGGAGTAATGAAAACACTGGCAAATATTACTTTAGAATTTCGTTTAGATTGTATTACTGAACACGGCATGTTGGCCGTTTAGAATTTCATTCATTTTTTTTCAGCTTACAAACTTCCCGTGATTAATGGTTCAATTCTACAGGTAGTTTTTAACTTGGATTTTGCATATTTAAAAATATCCTGGACAAGCGTTTGTTCCTTTTGTATTTTTTTTTTACGTCTTGTACAACGTAAGACATTACAAGTGACGGGCTGGGGATGGATTACATGGATCACAGGAGCTGGAGAATGTAGCCAGAGAAAGACAAGGAGAGCAGCAAGGATGTTGGAGATGGATTACACAAGACACAGAAGCAAGATAAAGGAGGCACGTTAAGACACTAGGGGAAAGCAGGAAAGATGCTGGAGATGGATTACACGGGATCACAAGAGCTGGATAATGGAGCTACAGCAAGACACTTAGGAAGGGCAGTAGGGATTACCAGGAGTTTACTCCCCATGAGGACTTTACTGAGGAAAGAATCCTACTTACGCTAGACTAGTGAAGAGATGCGTTTCACAGGATTGGTAAGGAATCATTGTAGTGCAGGACAGTACAGTGGTACCCGACACACCATCAATATAATGGAGCACAAAGCTGGTAGGAGGAGGAGGAGGAGGAGGAGGAGAGAGAGAGAGAGAGAGAGAGAGAGAGAGAGAGAGAGAGAGAGAGAGAGAGACTATAATCATGTGAGCGTAACTAGATGTGAACACAAATATAATGAGCGAGAAGGCTTATCATAGCAGTATCGAAAGTGGGAAATTAATTTGCCTGACGGGCCACTTCATGAAGGATGGTACACTTAGAACATAAGAACATAAGAAAGAAGGAACACTGCAGCAGGCATACTGGCCCATGTGAGGCAAGTCCAAGTCTCCCACCGGCTTAAGCCAATGCCCCGACCCATCCAGGTCAGGTTACATTCACTTAAGGAAGGAGCACGGCATCTGACCTAGTAGCACAAGCTAGTCAGAACCAACTCACACCCACTCATATATTTATCTAGCCTATTTTTAAAACTACACAACGTTTTAGCCTCTATAACTGTACTCGGGAGTTTGTTCCACTCATCGACAACTCTATTACCAAACCAATGCTTTCCTATATCCTTCCTGAATCTGAATTTATCCAACTTAAAGCCATTGCTGCGAGTCCTGTCAATACTAGATATTTTTAGCACGCTATTTACATCCCCTTTATTTTGTCCTGTTTTCCATTTATACACCTCAATCATATCCCCCCTAATTCTACGCCTTTCTAGAGAGTGCAGATTCAGGGCCCTCAGTCTATCCTCATAGGCAAGATTTCTGATACATGGGATCAACTTAGTCATCCTCCTTTGTACGTTTTCCAGAGCATTTATATCCATTCTGTAATACGGTGACCAAAACTGTGCAGAATAATCTAGATGAGGCCTAACCAAGGATATATAGAGTTGAAGAACAACCTGAGGACTCCTATTATTTATGCTTCTTGATATGAAGCCAAGGATTCTGTTCGCTTTATTGCGAACACTTATGCACTGCTGTCTTGGTTTTAGATTACTGCTAACCAGAACTCCTAAATCCTTTTCGCAATCAGTAGTATTAAGATCTACATTATTTAGTTTATATGTGGCATTGTTATTGTCCTGTCCAATATTTAGAACTTTGCATTTATCTATATTAAACTGCATCTGCCACTTCTCCGACCACTGCATCAGTCTATTCAAATCTTCCTGCAGTGCTCTAATGTCCTCATTTGAATGAATTGGACGGCCTATTTTGGTGTCATCGGCAAACTTGCTTATGTCGCTATTTATTCCCTCATCTATGTCGTTTATGTAGATTGTGAACAACAAGGGGCCCAATACCGACCCCTGTGGAACACCGCTTGTGACGCTTCCCCACTCTGATTTCTCTCCATTTATGCAAACTCTCTGCTGCCTATTTGTCAACCATGCCTCTATCCAGGAAAAAGTTTCTCCTCCTATTCCGCGTGCCTTCATTTTCCTCAATCAATGACATACTACTATAGAGAAAGCCGCTTGTTATTGAACAAGGCTTTAAATTAGCGTTCTGCCAGTGTGACCTCAACCCTGGGCGAATTACTGGAAACAATAAGAGCGGATGAACGTCCTTGCCTAATGAGTTTAATTTCTTCTATAAGATATTTAAAGGAGGAGAATGACAAAAAAGTACGATGTTATTTATCAGGAAATTAATGACGGCTCTGATATAATTCAGTACAACAGAGATAGATAAAAAAAAGATTGTATAACACAGTACTGGGAGAGACATTTTCTCCTGGTTCGTTGCATGGTTAACTTACAAGCACCAGAGTTGCCATAATTGGAAAGAAATTAAGAAACAATAATACCAAGGAAAATTTCTCGCTTAACTGTTGGTAAAAATTTATCGCAAGTTAAATACACTGATGGATCTAAGCAAGAGTGTACTGGCGGGGCTTCGTCTACTCTTGTTGTCATCTCCCTAGTTAAGAACGATAGCAACTATGTTGAGTTAGTCATTAGAGTCAACAATTGGGCGTCTACTCTGTAAACAGATTTGTTTGCCTTCCTAATGACGTTAAAGTTAATTTATGAATGACATTGAGCTTGACTCTATGATTATTACTGATTTTGTCAACACCGAAGGCTCTTGACTCACATAATGACTAACAACATGCTCATTGGAGAAGCCACATATACTCAAAAATGCGGAAAAAATGAATTAATGTACAACTGCTTTTCTTCTCCCGGAGCTCGGCTATGGGGTATGCTCGTCTGGTGCTTGCCTGGTCAACCAGGCTGTTGTTACTGGCTCACAGTCCCACATATCCACCACAACCTGGTTCATGGCACTTGAAGATACTTCTCCAGTTTCTTCTTGACGACTTCTACACTTGTACCAACAGTGTTTCTGATATCTTCTGCTAAGATGTTGAATAATCTGATGTCAACAGCAATGGATATTACGTTGCTATGATTCATATCCTTGTCTATGTCAGTTATAAGAATGAGAAACAGAAGGCGCAGTTTGATACTCCGAAACGGATCGATAATAAATGAGGAAGTTTGGATATTCAATGAAGATATTTACCAAGTGTTCCTTATTAGTCTTAGATCCACGAGGAAATAATTTTTTTTTTTGGTGGGAAGAAATAATTATGGAAATCAGTGGCATTCTACAGGGTGTTCAGTACCTGTGTAAAACATACGTGAACGACCAAAATGAAGGAATAACTACGTAATTTCGCCGAGGATACAAAATTATGATGACAAATATATATTAATATAGATAACAGGAAGTTGAAGAGGTGGCAGATGCAATTCAGTGTGGAATATTGTATGGTCGTAATCCTGGGAAAAGAAAATATCCGTGGTATCTATGTACGAAATAATATGAAACTTTATTAAATACTAGATTAAGAAAACTTAGGAATTCTAGGTACAATAAAATGTGAAGCAGAACAACAATGCCATCATCAGTCTAGTAGATTTGGCTTCAAATTAATACGTACAACACACGAAAAATATTCTACTAAATCACACTGAATATTTGCTGATGTAAGTTTTTATCATTCTACGCCTAATATTTACATATCTATACATACACTGGAAACAATACAGAGATGGCAAAGCTAACCTCGGTATTAGGCTTTTATTTTTTCATTAAGACCTACATAGCATAGTCCTTGAGCTCAAGTGGTAGTGTGTTCTACTTATCAAAGGATCAGGATCAAATCCTGAGCGAAGAGAATAAAAAGGATAACCAAGACTCCTTATAAATAAGACTCATGTGCAACACTGACGTATCTTTATTTGTCAGTAAGTAAAGATAACCAAATATTGTACCTGTGTCTTATTCATTTACTAGCATCTGTTGTCACTGTTGCCTAGAGTAGATAGATACCTAGGAGTTACTCGACTGTTGTTGGTCGATTCTTGCTAGAAAAACTAAAAAAAAATCGCAACGGAAATAAGCCACACTAGCTTGGCTTTTTAGGGTTATCCTGGGTTATTGATCCTTGAGCTTTAATAACCAGAATAAAGACCTTGTTTCTTCAACTCTTATGTTCTAACAAAGGCAAACTACAAGCAGTGAATTTACAAGTTGTGATCTGATAATGGTCCAGGACAGACCGAAATGAAATCTAAAATTTCTTCTAAAGTGTGAGTTATTTGTTAACTGAGACAACTACGATGCTCTCACTGTCGTTCTTGTGTTTATAAGTGAACTATGAGGTGTTTAATAAGTGAACTCTGAGGTGTTAGTAAGTGAACTTTGTGGTGATTAATAAGTGAACTCTGAGGTGTTTAATAAGTGAACTCTGAGGTGCTTAATGAGTGAACTCTGAGGTGTTTAGTAAGTGAACTTTGAGGTGTTAATAGTGAACTCTGAGGTGTTCATAAGTGAACTCTGTGGTGTTAATAAGTGAACTCTGAGATGTTTAATAGTGCACCAATGATTGGAAGACATGTATAAATAATATATATATAATATGGCGAAAATATTAAACCAACACAGATATTGCAGGAATGGATTCCAATTCGACCAATTTAGATTTGTAAAGGATATTGGATAGCTTTCATACAGCAATAGAGTTGAAGCTGAGAGGAATAAACTTTCAAGCAGAGTCATTCAGGCATCGTTGGCTTATCCTGGGATAAATCCTCGCCACTGTCTGCCTGTAAAAATACTCTACCTGGAGGGCATTCCGGGGATCAACGCCCCCGCAGCCGCCCCACGACCAGACCTCCCGGTGGATCAGGGCCTGATCAACCAGGCCGTTACTGCTTACCGCACGTAGTCCAACGTTCGAACCACAGCCCGACTGATCCGGCACCGACTTTAAGTATCTGTCCAGCTCCCTTTTGAAGGCAGCCAGGGGCCTATTGGTAATTCCCCTTATGCTTGGTGGGAGGCTGTTGAACAGTCTTGGGCCCCGGACACTTATGGTGTTTTCTCTTAGTGTACCAATGGCGCCCCTACTTTTCATTAGGGGTATTTTGCACCACCTGCCCAGTCTTTTACTTTCGTAGAGAGTGATTTGTGTGTGCAGATTCGGGACCATTCCTTCTAGGATTTTCCAAGTGTAGATTATGATATATCTCTCTCGCCTGCGTTCCAGAGAGTACAAGTCAAGTGCTTCCAAGCGTTCCCAGTAGTTGAGGTGTTTGATGGAACTTATATGTGCAGTAAAGGTTCTCTGTACACTCTCCAGATCTGCAATTTCACCTGCTTTGAACGGAGATGTTAATGTACAGCAGTATTCCAGCCTAGAGAGAACAAGTGATTTGAAAAGGATCATCATTGGCTTGGCATCTCTTGTTTTGAACGTTCTCATTATCCATCCTATCATTTTCTTTGCAGTTGTGTTCGTGGCACTGTTGTGATCCTTGAAAGTGAGATCCTCAGTCATTACCACTCCCAGGTCCCTCACATTATTTTTCCGCTCTATTGTATGATCAAAGTTTGTAGTATACTCTGTTCTAGTTATTATCTCCTTCAATTTTCCATAACGAAGTAGTTGGAATTTGTCCTCATTGAACATCATATTGTTCTCCGTTGCCCATTGGAAAACTTGGTTTATATCTTCTTGGAGGTTAACCGTGTCCTCAATAGATGACAGTCTCATGCAGATTCTAGTATCGTCTGCAAAGGATGATACGGTACTGTGGATTACATCTCTGTCTATGTCTGATATGAGGATGAGGAACAGGATGGGGGCGAGTACTGTGCCTTTGGAACAGAGCCTCCAGTGAGAACATACAAATGTATGAAGCGTATGTACTCAGATTTACAACATAATGTATACTGATTACTATTATGACGTGGGCAAGCGCTAGACCCGCAGGAAGCATAATAATAATAATAATAATAATAATAATAATATCTTAATTTCTGCAAGTACATGTACAAGGTATACAATACAGGCTGACAATACAGCTGACATCAATGACATACTACTGTATAGAAAGCTCCTTGTTGTGCAGAGCATTTCGGGTAAATTAGGTCAGTTTTTCCCCAGGATGCGACCCACACCAGTCGACTAACACCCAGGTACCCATTTTACTGATGGGTGAACATGGACAACCGGTGTAAGGAAACACGCCCAATGTTTCTACCCTTGCCGGGAATCGAACCCGGACTCTCGCCGGGAATCGTACCCGGACCCTCGCCGGGAATCGAACCCGGACCCTCGCCGTGAATCGAACCTGGACCCTCGCCGTGTGAAGCGAGAGCTTTAGCCACCAGGCTATGGGGCATAGCTCTCGTAGAATAAGGAATAATCAAATTTTATTTATCTAAAGAGAAGGTAGCTTCAATTCTTTGGATAAAGAGCCTCCAGTAAGTGAAAGTGACCAAGGTTCTTCAACACCCTCCCTTCATACATAAAGGGAATTACCAACCAAACCCTGGTACACCAGTGGTGTGCCTGCGGCTGGCACAGGCTGATAGGCTGGCTGGCTGGCAGGCTGGTAGTTTGGTTGACACAGACTGGTAGGGTGGCTGGCAGGCTGGTAGTTTAGTTGACACAGACTGGTCGGCTGGCTGGCTGGTAGGCTGGCAGGCTAGCTGGTTGGCTGGCTGGCTGGCTAGCTGGTTGGCTGGCTGGCTGGCTGGCTGGCTGGCTGGCTGGCTGGCTGGCTGGCAGAGTCTACTGTGTAACAATCAGGTCATATTGTTGCATCATCTCCTCCAATTATTCTTGTTGTTTCCTTCACAAGTTTTCTCGGAAAATCCTTCATTACTTCTTCCGTAAGTTTTACTCTGCCCTGTTTCTTGTCCACCACGTGGGTCCCAGGCTTCACAGCCAATCTCCTTAACGTTAAAATCTCCTGGTACTTGGAATTTAGTTTTGCTCGTTTTTGCTCTCTCTCTCTCACTGCCACCGTCTACAATTTGTGAATCATTAATCATTGTTCTGTTACTCTGATCTTCTATTGTTGGTGATGGATTATATAGAGATGCCACCTTTTTGTCTCCTTTTGTTATTGTAGTACAAGTTATATTATCACTGAAATCCCCTGTCCTTGCTAATCTTAACAACAGCAGTTTCTAAAAATCAGAACTACTTTTTCGTTAATTCCCTTCCTTGCTGTTTGTGAGAGTTTCATCTCTGTAATTGCTATAATGTCAAGGTTTTCCTCTCCTGCTCTTTCTTTCATGACTTCATATTTGTAGGGGACTCCATTTACCCTTGAGTACCACAATCACATTATTCTGTCTCTTAACATTCTCTGGGCAAGATTCTTGTTTCACTTCTGAAGACACTGGATGAAGATTCTCCGTGGGTCATTTCCTGACCTCTTTTTCCGGTCTTCTTTGACGTACATTGTCTGGAATAGGCGAGATCTCTCACATTTCCTCTCAGTTACTAGACTTTCTTTCTGACCTCATAAACAGAATTCACAGTGACCTTGTCTTCCATTTATTACGCGTTCCTACTCGTAAAAACGAAGATTTTGTTTGTCTCACTTGCTGCTCCTATTTCTATTTCTACCACCCGTTTTTCAACTTGTTCCTCCTCCTGCTTTCGTGCATTCATATCGGGATTCCTTGCTTCGTTTAACCCGAAGCGCTCGCGCGCGCGCGCGCGTGTAAGCCGGGTGGGATGCTGACAATTATCACGTCACCATCTCTGACAAATCCTCAGGTAAGGTGTGGATGTCAACATCATCTTCAAGTCTTATCCTCCTCACCCTTCTCTCTCTCTTCTAATATATCCTACCCACCTTTTCATCAGCTTTCTCTCCCTCTCTCACTATATTCTGACCCCTACCTTTCCGTTCCTTCCTGGTCCAGCCCTACCTTCTTTCTGCTTCTTCCCTCTACCCAATTTCCTTCTATCCACTTTTATGTTAGTAAAGGAACAATGCAACTAATGAGACATTTTATTGTGGCAACGTTTCGCTCTCCAGGAGCTTTGTCAAGCAGTTACACAATAAAATGTCTCATTAGTTGCATTTGTGTCCTTTTACTTAGCATATTGTCGGTAATTCTACCAATATTAATATATCCACTTTTAAACAAAAAGTCAATGAAGTTTGATGTTTCATCTGTTAATTAGAATACTAGAAACTTTTCATGATGGGGTCTTAACACCTGGTTGCTGCATGACGGGGTCTTAACACCTGGTTGCTGCATGACGGGGTCTTAACACCTGGTTGCTGCATGACGGGGTCTTAACACCTGGTTGCTGCATGACGGGGTCTTAACACCTGGTTGCTGCATGACGAGGTCTTAAAACCTGGTTGCTGCATGACGGGGTCTTAACACCTGGTTGCTGCATGACGGGGTCTTAACACCTGGTTGCTGCATGACGGGGTCTTAACACCTGGTTGCTGCATGACGGGGTCTTAACACCTGGTTGCTGCATGACGGGGTCTTAACACCTGGTTGCTGCATGACGGGGTCTTAACACCTGGTTGCTGCATGACGGGGTCTTAACACCTGGTTGCTGCATGACGGGGTCTTAACACCTGGTTGCTGCATGACGGGGTCTTAACACCTGGTTGCTGCATGACGAGGTCTTAAAACCTGGTTGCTGCATGACGGGTCTTAACACCTGGTTGCTGCATGACGGGGTCTTAACACCTGGTTGCTGCATGACGGGGTCTTAACACCTGGTTGCTGCATGACGGGGTCTTAACACCTGGTTGCTGCATGACGGGGGCTTAACACCTGGTTGCTGCTTGTACATTTAAGTCAGCGATCATTTCCATTGTTTTGTCAATATTTACACGACTGTCAAGTACCAAAAGTCTCACAAGTTCGACTAATAAATACTAGAGACGTTGTAATACACTGACAGAAATATTAATCAAAGAATTATTTGTGTATTTCTCAAATGAAGACAAAAGCGTTAAAACATTTGAGTCATTATTGTCAATGTTTGACATCAATGACTGTGATAAACAAACACATTTCTTATATATTGCAAACTGTGGGCTGTCAGTATAAATTTCATGACTAATAAAAATTTCAAGGCAAAGATGGGCTCTAGCATTAATATGGCGGCCTGGTGATCTACAAGTACCTTTACCTTTGATATACCTTTGAAGAGTTTCGAGAGTATCTACTCTCTGAGCCCGGCCATGGGCCAGGCTCGTCTGGTGCTTGCCTGGTCAACCAGGCTGTTGCTGCTGGAGGCCAAGTAATATTGTCATGTACATTTACACTAAAAAATATTCAATAAAGGCATTCAGAGTAGTCATCTCTTGTAAAGTTATTGCATTGTTCACAAGAGCATCAGAGCAGAACCCAGTCATTCAGTTTGTTCACGAGTCCTGGAACAGCATCACATTGTTTCATTATTGTGTAAACCCAGTGTTTGACGCAGTTGTACCGTATACCAGACCAAGTAATTAATTTAACAAGCCCCATTTATCTAACAAGTTGATGTATGCATCTGCTTGGGGCCTGGCCAGTTACTCCGGAAATCACAGGAATACCAAGAAGTTTCTCTAAGCTTCCAACCCCAAGAAGTATTGGTATTCGGTGTACATATTTACTTTCAACAGTAATACAAGGAAGCAATGACACAGCCCAGTGAAACAATAACTTAGAATCCCTAGAGCAAATTACTTGATCAACTTCAGCATCCTCTGCCTAGTTTTCACCTAACTGTTCATAGAATGTCCTGACCAGAAGGAAGTTCATTAACTGGAAGGAGGTTTTATTTTTACGTATTACTAATATTCCAGTCATAAAGGGAAGCGCTAAAATCATAGGGTTATACAGTGCCTGGGGAAATGGGAAGCAATCAGGTTTGATCGAAAAACAAGGAAGGATAGGTCCAATTAATATAATCAAGACACTTTCCTCAAGGGGTAATTTTAAACTAGTTGCTTTAAAGAAGTCATCCACGTCTGATTCTGCTAACCCATGTCTAGTATGTGACAAGTCTAAGCCTTTCTAATTAAGTGCCCAGGGATCCCTGCAGTGTACTGGAGGTGGTGCCTCCCTGTGTACCAATGAATTTTACCTCTAAAAGTCTCCACTTCACTTCCTTTATCATCTGGGTTTTTATTCACCTGAACGTCTTTGTGCTCACTCTAACAACCGGTTAAATCTCTGGAGCTGTTTTCCAGCTGCATGAAATCCTAAAATATGATATTTTTCTGAAGCACATCAACAAGCAATGTACTTTTCATAGGTCTGGAGAGTTTTTTTTTTACTTAGGCAGCCCGGCCGTGGGCCAGGCTTGTCTGCTGCTTACCTAATCAAACAGGTTGTTACTGCTGGCAACCCGCTGACCAAAATATCCCCATTGGCACTAAAGTTAATTTAAAACAGTGAACTTGACTTTTAATCATTACTGATTGTCTCTTACTTAATTAAGGCTCTTGACACGCGTAATTACCAGTAACAATCACTGGAGAGAAAGTAATAATGTAAAAAATTGTGGTGATGCCATCACAAGTTGAAATACTCATTTATGATCAAATGATAAATTATGCATAAAATGTACCTTGAATGAAGAAGCTAAACATAACTTTGGTGTGTCTGTGTCAAGCATTAGGAACATTATTATGATAAACGTAAATACTGAATCTGAATGTCATAAAAATACAGTTAGAAGTCTGAGTAGATCTATAAAGAGATGGATAATGAGAACTTTCTAAACAAGGAAAATAATACCAATGGAAACACTTTTCATATCTCTAGTGCTCTCTCATTTTGAATATTGCTCAGTGTTGACGGCCCTGTTCAGGGCTGGAGAAATATAAGAACTTGAAAAGATACAGAGATTGTTTACGGCCTGGAGCGGAGAGAGAGAGAGATACATGATAATATGTACCTAGAAAGTACTTGACGGCCTTGTCCCAAATCTGTACATTGCTATAACTACAAACTGGAGTGAGAAATATGGGAGGAAGTACAAAATAACCCCAGTGAAAAGCAGGGCGCAGTGCGCACAATAAGGGAACACTGTATCAACATCCATGGCCTCAGACTATTCAACATCTTACCAGAAGAAATCAGAAACACTGCTGAGACAAGTTTAGAAGTCTTCAAGAGGAAACTGAACAAGTATCTTCACCAGGTACCACATCAACTAGTTATTATTGGTAATTATCAACTTTGAAGACTGAGACACTTGTGCAACATTTGGGAGTCTTCACTGAGAAATGTTTCGCCCACGAGTTGCTTCCTCAGAGCATTTGGTGTACTTTTCTCAAGATTGATGAACTGATCACATCGATTCCAGGCTGAGGGACTGATTATATCAAACTTAATAATAATAATAATAATCTTCATTTCTACAAGTACATGTACAAGATATACAGGCCTAGCTGACATCAATGACATACTACTATATAGAAAGCCGCTTGTTATGCAGAGCATTTCCGGCAAATTAGGTCAATTTTGTCCCAGGATGCGACCCACACCAGTTGACTATCACCCAGGTACCCAGTTTACTGGTAGGCGAACAGGGACAGCAGGTGTGTTAAGAAAACACGTCCAACTTCTCATTTTCCACCGTTCTTCTCTGTTTAGGACTGAAGAAGTCACTGGCTGACGAAACGTTTCCTCAATAAAGATTCGCAAACGTTGTACAAGTGTCTCATTCTTCAAGGTTGATAATTACTAACAATAACTGAAGCTCAGTATTTGTTATGCAAGAATGGAGTGACTATTGCTATTTCATTCTCGAGCATTTAATTCCAGTTGACATGACTAGGAACTGGAATAACGACAGAGAGATTGATAAATGTTCTGTTGTCCCTAATATTACCTGTCATTCTGATTTCTCCATTGGCATTGCTCCATTTACAAAGCTAAATAGTGTAAACAGCCTATCCAGAGGCTGTTTCAAACTGCCCTCAGGCCTCCAGGTATGGGTTCCACTGGGCTCCACGTATGGGTTCCCTCAGAGCTCCAGGTATGGTTTCCCTCAGGACTCAGGTATGGTTTCCCTCAGGACTCCAGGTATGGGTTCCCTCAGGGCTCAAGGCATAGATCATAACACCGCACGCTGAGATAACTAATGTCCAGCAGTAGGATTAGTCTCAGCACGGCAGCTTCTGTTTACTACCTGTCAAGATGAGAATCAGGACAGAGTGCGTGGGAGGGGAAGACTGGTGGTGGGAGGATGGGAGGGGAAGACCGGTCGTTGGAGGGAGGGAGGAAGACTGGTGGTAGGAGGGAGGGAGGGGAAGACTGGTGGTGTGAGGATGGGAGGGGAAGACCGGTGGTAGGAGGGAGGGAGGGGAAGACTGGTGGTGGGAGGGAGGGTGACTGAAGACTGATGGTGGGAGGGAGGAAGGTGAAGACTGGTGGTGGGAGGGCGCGAGGGGAAGACTGTTGGTGGGAAGGAGAGAGGGGAAGACTGGTGGTGGGAGGGAGGTAGGGGAAGACCGATGGTGGGAGGGGAAGACTGGTGGAGGGGTGGGGAAGACTGGTAGTGGGAAGGTGGGAGGGAGGGTGAGGGAGAGAGGGTAGAGGGAGGGTAGAGGAAGGGTGAGGGAGAGAGGGTAGAGGGAAGGTGAGGAAGAGAGTGAAGAGGGACGGTGAGGGAGTAGAGGGATGGTAGAGGGAGGGTGAGGGTGAGGGAGAGAGTAGAGGGAAGGTGAGGGAGAAAGGGTAGAGGGAGGGTGAGGGAGAGAGTAGAGTTAGGGTGAGGAAGAGAGAGTAGATGGAGGGTGAGGGAGAGAGGGTAGAGGGAGGGTGAGGGAGAGAGGGTAGAGGGAGGGGAGAGAGGGAAGAGGGAGGGTGAGGGAGAGAGGGTAGAGGGAGGGTGAGGGAGAGAGGGTAGAGGGAGGATGAGGGAGAGAGGGTAGAGGGAGGGTGAGGGAGAGAGTAGAGGGAGGGTGAGGGAGAGAGGGTAGAGGGAGGGTGAGGGAGAGAGTAAAGGAGGGTGGGGAGAGAGGGTAGAGAGAGGGTGAGGGAGATAGTAGAGGGAGGATGAGGGAGAGAGTAGAGGGACCTGGGATTGGTAATGTCCGAAGACCGAACCTTCAAGGACCACAACAATGCCACTATCACATCTGCGAGGAAACTGATAGGATGGATAATGAGAACATTCAAGACAAGAGATGCTAAGCCAATCATGATCCTTTTTAAATCACTTGTTCTCTCTAGGCTGGAATATTGCTGTACATTAACATCCCCATTCAAGGCAGGTGAAATTGCAGATCTGGAGAATGTACAGAGAACCTTTACTGCACATATAAGTTCCATCAAACACCTTAACTACTGGGAACGCTTGGAAGCACTAGACTTATATTCACTGGAGCCCAGGCGAGAGAGATATATCATAATCTACACCTGGAAGATCCTGGAGGGACTGGTCCCTAATATGCCCACAGAAATCACTCCCTACGAAAGCAAAAGACTTGGCAGGCAATGTAACATTCCCCCAGTGAACAGTAGGGGCGCCATTGGTACACTAAGAGAAAACACAGATGCCTAAAGTCAGTGCCAGATCAGTCGGGCTGTGGTTCGTACGTTGGACTACGTGCGGCCAGCAGTAACAGCCTCGTTGATCAGGTCCTGATCCACCAAGAGGCCTGGTCATGGACCGGGCCGCGGGGGCGTTGATCCCCGGAATACCCTCCAGGTAGACTCCAGTTTGGGAGAGGGAAGGGTGAGGGAGAGAGGGTAGAGGGAGAGAGTAGAGAGAGGGTAGAGGGAGAGAGTAGAGGGGGTAGAGGAGAGAGAGGGAGGTGAGAGAGTAGAGGGAGGGTGAGGGGGAGAGAGTAGAGGGAGGGTGAGGGTAGAGGGAAGGTGAGGGAGTGTAGAGGAGGGTGAGGGAGAGAGGTAGAGGAGAGAGTAGAGGGAGGTGAGGGAGAGAGGGTTGAGGGAGGAGAGAGGGTAGAGAGAGAGAGGGAGGGTGAAGGAGGGTGAGGAAGAGAGGGAGGAAGTGAGGGAAGGCAAGGCATTACTTTGGCCTCTGTCGCTTCTCGGTCTTATTGGTTAAGATCAGTGTGTGTTAGTGTGTGTGTTAGTGTTAGTGTGTGTGTTAGTGTTAGTGTGTGTGTTAGTGTTAGTGTGTGTGTGTGTGTGTGTGTGTGTGTGTGTGTGTACTCACCTATTTGTGATTGCAGGGGTCGATTCATAGCTCCTAGCCCCGCCTCTTCACTGATCGCTACTAGGTCCTCTCTCTCCCTGCTCCATGAGCTTTATCAAACCTCGTCTTAAAACTTGCCTTCACTAAGTCACTTTCCAGACTATTCCACTTCCTAACCACTTTGTGACTAAAGAAATACTTCCTAACATCTCTTTGACTCATCTAATTCTTCAACTTCCAATTGTGACTCCTTGTTTCTGTGTCCCATCTCTGGAACATCCTGTCTCTGTCTACCTTGTCAATTCTTCGCAGTATTTTCTATGTCGTTATCATGCATTCCCTAACCCTCCTGTCCTCCAGTGTCGTCAGGCCGATTTCCCTTAACCTTTCTTCGTAGGACATTTCCCTTAGCTCTGGAACTAGTCTTGTTACAAACCTTTGCACTTTCTCTAATTTCTTGAAGTGCTTGACCAGGTGTGGGTTCCAAACTGGTGTTGCATACTCCAATATGGGTCTAACGTACACCGTGTACAGAGTCTTGAACGATTCCTTACTGAGGTATTGGAACGCTATTCACAGGTTTGCCAGGCGCCCATATTATACTCACCCCAAGATCATTTTTCCTGAGTGAGGTTTGCAGTCTTTGGCCACCTAGCCTATACTCTGTCTGCGGTCTTCTTTGCCCTTCCCGATCTTCATTACTTTGCATTTGGCGAGTTAAATTCAAGGAGCCAGTTGCTGGATCAGACTTCCAGCCTGTCCAGGTATCTTTTAGTCCTGCCTGATCCTCATCAGATTTAATTCTCCTCATTAACTTCACATCATCTGCAAACAAGGACACTTCTGAGTCTATCCCTTCCGTCATGTCATTCACATATACCAAAAATAGTACTGGTCCTAGGACTGACCCCTGTGGAACACCGCTCGTCACAAGCGCCCACTCTGACACCTCGTCACATAAAATGACTCGTTGTTGCCTCCCTGTCAGGTATTCTCTGATTCATTTCAGTGCCCTTCCTGTTAGGTGTGCCTGATCCTCTAGCTTTTGCACTAATCTCTTGTGAGAAGCTGTGTCGAAAACCTTGTTGCAGTCCAAGAAAATGCAATCTACCCACCCCTCTCTCTCGTGTCTTACTTGTTACCTTGTCATAAAACTCCAGTACCTATGATATACCTTTGAAGAGTTTCGAGAGTTTCTTTACTCTCTGAGCCCGGCCATGGGCCAGGCTCGTCTGGTGCTTGCCTGGTCAGTCAGGCTGTTGCTGCTGGAGGCCCGCTGCCCCACATATACGTCACAGCCTGGTTGATCTGGCACCTGTTTCCTCTTGAAGGCTTCTACACTTGTTCCAGCCGTGTTTCGGATATCTTCTGGTAAGATGTTGAATAGTCTGGGAGGTTTGTGACACAGGATTTTCCTTCCCTGAATCCGTGCTGGTCATCGTTTATAAGCTTGTTCCGTTCTAGGTGCCCCACCACTCTATGACTTTGCATACTATATACGTCAGTGACACAGGTCTGTACTTTAGTGCCTCGTGTCTGTCTCTTTTCTTAAAAATGGGGACTACATTTTCCGTCTTCCATGCCTCAGGTAGTTGCCCAGTTTCAATGGATGTGTTGAAAATTGTTGTAGTGGCACACACAGCATCTCTGCTCCCTCTCTAAGGACCTACGGAGAGATGTTGTCCGGTTCCACCGCCTTTGAGGTATCAAGTTCACTTAGCAGCTTCTTCATCTCCTCCTCGGTTGTGTATTTCATCCAGCACTTGTTGGTATATCGCTTGTTGGTGTACTCCCCTCCCCTCTCCTATTCTGACTTCCCGGAGTACTTTCTGTCTCCGCTGTAAATACTTCCGTAAATCTCATATTGAGCTCCTCACATTCTTCTTGGTCGTTTCTTGTGAGCTCCCCACCTTCTTTCTTCAGCCTGATGACCTGGTCCTTGACTGTTGTCTTCCTCCTGATGTGGCTGTACAACAGTTTCGGGTCAGACTTGACTTTCGATGCTATGTCGTTTTCGTACTGTCGCTGGGCCTCCCTCCTTATCTGTGCATATTCGTTTCTGGCTCTCCGACTAATCTCTTTATTTTCCTGGGTCCTTTGTCTTCTGTGTGTGTGAGAGAGAGGGAGAGAAAGAGAGAGAATCTATGAGTGTGCATGTGTATTACACACACACACACACACACACACACACACACACGGGGTATGTCTTACGTAGAGAACGAAGTTAAGTGAACTCAACCTGATGACACTGGGAACAGGAGGAATAGGGAAGGACATGATAGCGACATATGAAATACTGAGAGGAATTGACAAGGTGGACAGTGAAAGAATGTTTCACGTATGTGACACGGGAACAAGGAAGTTAAAAATTCAGATGAGACATAGGGATGTTAGGAAGTACTTATTCAGCCTCAGAGTTTGTCAGGAAGTGGAACAATCTGGAGTGAAGTAGGGGAGGCAGGATCCATACATAGCTTTAAGAAGATGTACTGTAAGGGTTCTTGGTGCATGGAGTGGACCTAGCGAAGAGGCGGGACAGGACCTAAGACTCGACACAAACAGGTGAGTACACACACAGAGGAAAAGACTAAAGAAAGATGCACAGAAATCTGGCACCAAGTACAGCCTAGTAGGAGTCGAGGTAAATTTCACGCAAGAAGTAAACACAAATCGTTTAACTTCAGCAGCATTCACAACTAAGAAGCCACAGAACAATATTCACGAGCTACGATAAAGAAATCTTCAGGATATTTTACACGAAATGTTACGGCAAATGTAGATTACGTGGCAGCGAAGAAAACCCCCATCTATTCAGTAGCTCGCAGAAGAACGAGAAGATTCAAATGTTTATCAACAGAACTAAGAAGAATGTCTCGTGAGAAGTGGTTGAAGGAACTTAACCCGACCACTTTAGCAAACAAAAGTAGTAGAAGTTTAGGAGGATATGAGAAAACAAAGGTACAGGGTTGGAATAATGATGACCAGGGACTAGGTCACACAGGAAGGACACAGATAAATCATAGTGATATTAGGAAGTGCTTATTTATCTCAAGCTCCTGTACATGCAATGAATTACCAGAGTAACTAAATGGGAGATAAATTTAATCTACAGCTTCAATAGTAGTTATGATATCAAAGAAGCCAGACATCAGTAGTGCTGATGCAAGTGAAGAAATGATCGTTGTAGAACAGTATTTGTTGGGAAAATGTTTCGCGCTGCAAATACCTGAAACATATTTAAAGGGCATTTCCGGGTATCAACGCCCCCGCGGTCCGGTCCCAGACCAGGCCTCCTGGAGGATTAAGGAGTTATCCATAGGCTGTTAATGCTGGTCTTGTAAAGAGAAACATAAAAAAAAATACTTTTTCTGCAACGTCTTTTATCCCACCAGTGTTGGCAGAGCGTCATTTAGATTGAATGCCGATAAAAATAATCTTGAATGCCAGGCCAGGAGCTGAAACTTCACCTCGAACACAACTCTGCATAAACACAACTGTCATCTTTCTCTCAGACCATCCACGTCAATACCTTACGATATGCTCGTCGCCTTACTGAAGTCTTTCAGCTCAGGCTGACAGATTCCTTATTGCACATATGTAATCTATCCTGTGTATTGGAATGTGACAGGAAAATATAGGTAGATTTTGCTCCCAATATGGAACTATTGTATAGAATAGTGTGTCCTAATACGGCTTGTTCTTAGCATGTATCAAGTGTAACAACACATTGTGGTGTTCACAAATGAGACCTTACCTTTACCTATGATATACCTTTGATGATTTCCGAGAGTTTTTCTACCCCAACAGTCTGGTCTTAGCTCTCTGGTGCTTGCCTGGTCAACCAGGCTGTTGTCGCTGGTGGCCCGATGACTCATGATATCTCCCACTCCAGTATGTTATGGCAGTGTTCAGATTTGGAACAAGACCCTTAAGTACTTTCCAAGTATGTATCTCTTCTCCGCTTCACTAAGTACATATTTAAGGCATTCCCTGTAATTTAAAATCTTCACTGGCATTATGTTGGCCGTAAACGATCTGTGTATCTGTTCCAGCTCTGATATATATTTCTACTACCCTGAACAGGTCCGTCAACACTGAGCAATATTCCAAATGAGAGAGCACAAGTGATTTAAAAAGTGTTACCAATGGAATTATTTCCTCGTTTTGAAAGTTCTCATTATCAACCCCGACATCTTCCTGGCTGTAGTGATCTTGGTCTTATTGTAGCAGCACACTGCGGGTGTTCTCACAATGTATCTATCATATAGACTAGGGTAGCAGCACACTGCGGGTGTTCTCACAATGTACTATCATATAGACTAGGCCACTGAGTGTTCTCAATGCTATCATATGACTAGAGTAGCAGAGCAGTGTAGCAACACACTGTGGACCTTCTCCATACTATCATATAAAATCATCATGCAGAAATAGTGTGCACTCTTTTACATTCTTTATAAGAATCTGAGAGTTTAACACTACTTCCCTGCCATGAGAGCCAGGCTCGTCTGGTGCTTGCCTGGTAAACCAGGCTGTTGCTGCTGGAGGCCCACTGCCCCACATATCCATAACAGCCTGGTTGATCTGGCACTTACCTGGAGTTTACCTGGAGAGAGTTCCGGGGGTCAACGCCCCCGCGGTCCAATTTCCTCTTGTGCCAGCCGTGTTTCTGATATCTTCTGGTAAGATGTTGAATAGTCTGGGACCACGAATGTTGATACAGTGTTCTCTTATTGTCCCCACCGCACCCCTGCTCCTCACTGGGATTATTTTACACTTCCTCCCATATCTCTCACAGCACACTGTGTCCCACTAGATGTACATGAAGATGAGCAGAACTGTCAGCAGCCCCAGACACTGCGTGTTCCCACAAGAACGATGCAAGAGGCAGGGCAATCTGCCAGCAGGACCCCAGGACACTCCAGCAGGACCCCAGGCACTCCAGCAGGACCCCAGGACACTGCCAGCAGGACCCCAGGACACTCCCAGGACCCCAGGACACTGCCAGCAGGACCCCAGGACACTGACAGCAGGACCCCAGGACACTGACAGGACAGGACCCCAGGACACTGCCAGCAGGACCCCAGGACACTGCCAGCAGGACCCCAGGACACTCCCAGCAGGACCCCAGGACACTGCCAGCAGGACCCCAGGACACTGACAGCAGGACCCCAGGACACTGACAGCAGGACCCCAGGACACTGCCAGCAGGACCCCAGGACACTGCCAGTAGGGCCCCAGGACACTGCCAGCAGGACCCCAGGACATCTGGACACTGCCAGTAGGACCCCTGGACACTGCCAGCAGGACCCCAGGACACTGCCAGCAGGACCCCAGGACACTGCCAGCAGGACCCCAGGACACTGCCAGTAGGGCCCCAGGACACTGCCAGCAGGACCCCAGGACACCTGGACACTGCCAGTAGGACCCCAGGACACTGTCAGCAATACCAAGGACACTGTCAGCAGGACCCCAGGACACTGTCAGCAGGACCCCAGGACACTGTCAGCAATACCCAGGACACTGTCAGAAATACCCAGGACACTGTCAGCAGGACCCCAGGACACTGTCAGCAATACCCAGGACGTCTACAGTTTCCTCTGGAAAATGTGGGTCGCCTGTAAATTGTTCTAGCCACGCTTTCCTCTTTCATTACTTATTATTATCCGCAACGGAAAGCAAATTAGGAAAAGTAGACTTCATGTTTGCCAGAACGATGTCTTGGTGCACCAAGTAACATTCAAACCATCACCATGTACAGTGGTGGTGTGAGGCGGGGCTGCTGCTCCCCAGGCCGCACCCCCTCTCCTGCACCCTAATAAATGGAAGCACCTCCCTCCCTCCCCCACCCTGCCAGAGGCCACAGCCCAGGCACACCATACAATAAAAGAAGCCATATACTTTTTACATTTTTTATGTGACAGATATGCATAACTAAATGGATTAAGAAATAAAAGTTTTAAAAGGAGACACCGACATTAAAGTTATAAATAAAACAGTTAAATGTTGAAATAAAGACATTACTGTTTGTCAGTTTATTTTTATTAAATTTAAAATGCTATACGAAAGCCCAGGTTGGTCATGACTGCCTGGAGTCTATCTGATAGACAGATAGCTGTTGAGGGCATTCCGGGGATCAACGCCCCCGCGGCCCGGTCCATGACCAGATCTCCGGGTGGATAGGGCCTGATCAACGAGGTTGTTACTGTTAGCCGCACGTAGTCCAAAGTACGAACCACAGCCCGGCTGATCTGGCACTGACTTTAGGTATCTGTCCAGCTCCCTCTTGAAGACAACCAGGGATCTATTGGTAATTCTCCTTATGGCTGGTGGGAGGCTGTTGAGCAGTCTTGGGCCCCGGACACTTACTGTGTTTTCTCTTAGTGTAACAGTGGCGCCCCTACTGTTCACTGGGGGTGTGTTACATCGTCTACGAAGTCTTTTGCTTTGTATTGAGTGATTTCTGTGTGCAGATTAGGGACCAGTCCCTCCAGAATCTTCCAGGTGTAGATTATGATATATCTCTCTCGCCTGCGTTCCAGTGAGTGCAAGGCAATGGTTTCAGCCCTGCTTGATCATGACTGGTTGATGAGTAGAATAAACTGTCAAGCAATGTAACTGAAGTAGATTTACTGGCTTATGCTAGGCACCTGCCTTGCAATGAAGTGGACCCACTGACTGGTGTGTGAGAGGGACAGGGAAGGGAGAGGGAGAGGGAGAGAAAGAGACAGAGACAGACAGACAGAACAGAGTGAGAAAGACAAACAAGAGGGAGATTACTACTGGAGGAAAGATAAAGGTTAAGAGAGGGAAAGGGTCTAGTGGAAAGATAATGGCCAGGAGGAAGAAAAGGAACACCTGGAGTCTACATGGAGGGTGTTCCGGGGGTTAACGCCCCCGCGGCCCGGTCCTCGACTTGGCCTCCCAGAGGATCAGGGCGCAATCAATCAGGCTGTTACTGAAGGTAGAATTCAGTCAAAGGTATTGTACCATAACTCGGCTGATCGAGTACTGATTTTAGGTATCTATCCAGATCCATCTTGAAGACTGCCAGGGGTCCTATGCATGGTGGGAGGCTGTTGAACAGTCTTGGGCCCCGGACATTTATATTGTTGTTCTCATGGTACCTCTGCTTTTCACTGACGGTATGTTGCACCGGCTGCCTAGTGGTTTGCTTTGATAGGGAGTATCTGTGTGTGCAGATATGGGACCAGTCCCTCTAGGATCTTCCACGAGTACATTATGAACAGAAGGATAATAAGGACTAGTAAGAAAATATGGACTAGGAAAAATATATGAGAACTAGGGTGAAGTTGAGTACTACCTGGAGTGTGTTACGAGGGTCAACGCCCCCGCGGCCCGGTCCAAGACTAGGCCTCCCGGTGGAGAGCCTGATCCACAAGCCTGTTACTGCTGGCCGCACGCAATCCAACGTACGAACCCCAACCCGACTGGTCAGGAACTGACTTTAGTTTTAAGAGGAAGATAAGAATTAGGAAAATGTAGATATGAACCGGAATGAAGATAAAGATAAGGACTAGGAGGCAGATTATTATTTTATTGATAGGGAAACAACAAAGCAGCAGGAGTTATCCAACACTGGGAAATGGAAACAGATCATTTACGAGCCTGGCCCAAGGTCGGGCTCCAGTAGAAAAACATTCAAAGGTATATAAGAACTGTTATCCTGGAGGGTGTATATACCTGGAGGGTGTTCCGGGGGTCAACGCCCCCGCGGCCTGGTCCATGACCAGGCCTCGAGTTCATTTCAAATAGCAACTCTAAAAATGCGACCCACAACAGTCAACTAACACCCAGGTACCTACTTACAGTAAGCTAGGTGAACAGGGGCAACAGGTGAGAGAAAACATGCCCAACGTTTCTACCCGTGCTGGGGATCGAACCACATACTCATTTGAACCAAAGAAAAGAAAGGGCTAGCTCCGATTCCTCAAATCAAAAGCCCTTGACCAGTATCAAGGCATTGCTCTTGATGGGACTAAGAGGACCAAAATAACGAGGACGAAACAAGTGGTGATGCTGGAGACCAATTCAGGTTCGTGTGGTAATTTATCAGATTTTGGCAATTCTGCGCCTTTTTTCCCGACGAGAAAAGGATGGTTTTCCTATGTAGCCGAAAGTTAGTGACGACCCCTGAGAGAAAGGTCATACTGGTGTGTGTGTGTGTGTGTGTGTGTGTGTGTGTGTGTGTGTGTGTGTGTGTGAGCCCTCTAGACACTAGCCAGATAAGCACTCCATCAAACAAACTCCTCCACTCCATCAACTTCCCGGAGTCGCTCACAACCACATTACTCTGCCATCAGCGACACTCTCCTCTTGACACCTATTCAAAACTTCGTCAACTTTTGAGAGAGACATTTAAGATGCTGTTGAGTGCTGCAGTGTTTCTGCTGCAGTGTTTCTCGCAGCTATTACACACTAGTTACTTGGGTCCTCACGATTGACTCATATGATGGAACAAGAGCCTATAAGAACTACACATTAATACTGACAAAATGTAGAATGGAGACATATTAACAGAACTACGGCTTGGCCAGGACTCGATGCTGCGTTCTCATGCCCAGCCCTGTGTGAACTGAACAAAGTACGCATCACTCTCTCCACTGGAACACCATCCTTAAACACCAGGTGCTCAGCGGTACTGAGCATGTGATCCTGATACAAGAACATTCGTGGTCGTGGAGCCTCAGAGACTAATTTCAACCTCATCCTGTTTGGTGTACCAGCCTTCACCATCAGTCTATATATCAATGAAATCACGAAACAAGTATTTTGAATCATTGACTATTATATAACATATTAACATTAACATTGATATATATATATATATATATATATATATATATATATATATATATATATATATATATATATATATATTATATGTCGTGCCGAATAGGTAAAACTTGCGATTTTGGCTTAAATAGCAACGCTCTTCTTGCCGAATAAGGCAAACGAAAATTTGTGTATGAAATAATATTGCAAAAAATCATTCTGAACCTAACGGAAAAAAGATGTAGAATAAACGGATTTTGCAAAAGCCTTTAACAAGTGCGATCATTGTGCAATAACACACAAAATACGTGCTAAAGGGATAACTGGCAAAGTAGGCAGGTGGATCTTCAACTTTCTAACCAATCGAACACAAAGAGTAGTGGTAAACAGAGTTAAATCGGAAGCTGCCATAGTGAAGGGCTCTGTTCCACAAGGCACAGTACTCGCCCCTATCCTGTTCCTCATTCTCTTATCAGACATAGACAGATTTGTAACCTATAATACTGTATCATCCTTTGCAGACGATACTAGGATCTGCATGAGAATGTCATCCACTGAGGACAAGGTAAATCTCCAAGATATAAACCAAGTTTTCCAATAGACAAGAGAGAACAATATGATGTTCAATGAAGACAAATTACAACTACTCCGTTATGGAAAAACAGGAGGAAATAATAGCTAGGACTGAGTATACTACAAACTCTAATCACACAATAGAGCGGAAAAGCAATGTGAAGGACCTGGGAGTAGTAATGTCCGAAAATCTCACCTTCAAGGATCACAACAGTGCCACTATCACATCTGCGAAGAAATTGAAAAGGATGGATAATGAGAACATTCAAGACAAGAGATACCAAGCAATGATGATCCTTTTTAAATCACTTGTTCTCTCTAGGCTAGAATACTGCTGTACATTAGCATTCCCATTCAAGGCAGGTGAAATTGCAGATCTAGAGAATGTACATAGAACCTTTACTGCACGTATAAGTTCCATCAAACACCTTAACTACTGGAAACGCCTGGAAACACCTGACCTGTACTCACTGGAGCGCAGGCGAGAGAGATATATCATAATCTACACCTGGAAGATTCTGGAGGGACTGGTCTCTAACCTGCACACAGAAGTCACTCCCTACGAAAGCAAAAGACTTGGGCAGGCGATATAACATATCCCCAGTGGACAGTATGGGCGCCACTGGTACAATAAAAGAAAACAATAAGTGTCCGGGGCCCAAGACTGTTCAACAGCCTCCCACCAGCCATAACGGGAATTACCAATAGATCCCTGGTTGTCTTCAAGAGGGAGCTGGACAGATACTTAAAAGTCAGTACCGGATCAGCCGGGCTGTGGTTCGTACGTTGGACTACGTGCGGCCACCAGTAACAGCCTCGTTGATCAGGCCCTGATCCACCACGAGGCCTGGTCATGGACCGGGCCTAGATGCGTTGATCCCCGGAATGCCCTCCAGGTTGTTTATTTTTAAATTATTGTAAACTTATCTAAGATATATTTAGTTGGATTAGGCTAAATTAAATTGCGCTTGTTATAATAAGGTTAGGTAAGTTTTCTATTTTTTTTGGTACAAAATTATTAATTTATACATTAACATACATGAAAAAACACATTTTTGAACGTATAAGTGAAACGTTTAGAAAGGACTTAATTTTAAATGAGTTCTTGCTAATTGACCAATGTGTGTGTGTGTATGTGTGTGTGTGTGTACTTACCTAGTTGTGGTTGCAGGGGTCGATTCACAGCTCCTGTGTGTGTGTGTGTGTGTGTGTGTGTGTGTGTGTTTGGGGAAAACCCACATGTTGACAATACCTGGAGTCTACCTGGCGGTTATTCCGGGTGTCAACACCCTTAATGGTCCGGTCTTTTACCAGGCCTCCTGGTGGATGAGAGCCTGATCAACCAGGCTGTTACTTTGTATATATGACTTAGAAAACCGACACGTTGATGAGACATTTGTGCAACATTTGGGTATCAATATTCTGGAAACATTTCGCCAACCTGTGGCTTCTTCAGTCCATTAACACAGAATAGTGGAAGATGAGGAGTTGGAGGCATCTGTCCATCAGCCTTGAGTTGATGTGTTTAGGTCATGAATGGTGATAAAAGTACAACATATGGGCGGAGAAGCGACTTATACACTGCAAACAGATGAGGCGAAGTAGTGGTAGGCAGAGTCACTTGTGGAAATACGTCATGCATATAGGTTAGTCAAGCTTTGAAGAATTCCCTGTATCAAGATCCCAAGTTGTTGCTGTGGCTGACAGAATTTGTTTACTGTATCAATATTGTATTAATATTAATACTGTATAAATACTGTATTAATATATTTAAAATATTCTAGTCCACGTGTGGTTTACAAAACGAAAACTATATCATGTGGACTAGCACAAAAGCAGTCCAGACACCCGTCAATCCCAAACGACCCCAAATGTACAAGCATATTTTAATTAGTTCCAGTTTGGAGTTGCTTGGTGTTGGTAACAATGTGGCGCCACCGCTCCCTCACACAGCACGCACAATATTACCATAACAGTGGATACCAGTGCCAAAACTAACATGAGTAGAGTGGGTGCTCGAGGCGACAGAGAGACCATAAAGTGAATTTCAGAGAGGCCGTCAGCGTGCCACCCAACCATCGGTAACGTCTTCATTGTCTGCCTTAGGGGCTTGGCTGGGGACTCTCACTCCCATCCAACCTTCTTCTCTCTTACCTCCCTAATCCCTATCTTGTCCCCTCCACCATTATCCCCTACCTCCTCTTTTATTCATCTCTTTGTTGTTTTGTTTTGCCTATGACCACGGACCTCTGCCTCAGCATCTTTATCCAAGCAATCAATAACACTGACCTCCAGTGACGACAGTTTAAATTTTGTCATAAACCTAAGACTCGAGAAGGAGTTTCAGTGTTCTTACGGCATAAGTCGTGGTAGCCTTTAAAATCAACAATGGTAAGAATAACAGGTGCATAATAGTAGTGTTCAACCATTGGTAGTACTCTACCAGTGGTAGTGCTCTACCAGTGGTGGTAGTGCTCTACCAGTGGTGGCAGTGCTCTACCAGTGGTGGTAGTGCTCTACCAGTGGTGGCAGTGCTCTACCAGTGGTGGCAGTGCTCTACCAGTGGTGGCAGTGCTCTACCAGTGGTGGCAGTGTCTACCAGTGGTGGCAGTGCTTACCAGTGTGTTAGTCATGCTCTAGTAATGGTGTTAGTGTGTTAGTCATGCTGATAGTAATGGTTATGTTAGTGTGTTAGTCATGCTGATAGTAATGGTTATGTTAGTGTGTTAGTCATGCTGATAGTAATGTGTTGTTCTCTGCTACTGGTAGTGGAGTGTTGTGGGAGTGGTGGTGTTATTGCTTGGTGGTGCTATTGCTTGGTGGTGGTCGCACAACTGGCGACCACCAGCTGCTGCCACAAAATTATGAACGGTCGCCTCGTAAAAGTCTTCTTTAGGTCGAGGAGAGCAGAGCGCGGCAGGGCATTGTCAACTTTATTGTTATTAGTGCGTGTACTCACCTAGTTGTGGTTGCAGGGGGTCGATTCGTAGCTCCTGGCCCCGTGTGTGTGTGTGTGTGTGTGTGTGTGTGTGCGGCGTCTGTCTGTCTCATATTATACCTACTCTTGAAACTGCGTGTGCAGGTGAGGTGTGCATATTTGTGACTTAGGCTAGGTAAAGAAAGGTAGGATGTTTAAGATTTATACTTTCAGTTACAAACCACCGTCGAATCACTGACCTATATGCATAGTCTCGTCTGGACGAGCAAATAACACGATAAAATATTCAGATCTTATATTTGCGTCGTTCACGTCATTCACAACACAAATATATAGTAAGAAATTAGATGAGGTTTTAGTGGCGACTATGATGAAGATGGAGAGAAACATGCAGTTTTAGTTCCGACTTTGCGAGTTATTTGTCACTTGCTGTAACAGCTATACTCTGATTTACTCTTCGTTTTAAGCCCGTTTCTCTTGAGCTAACTAAGTCTGCTCAGCAAGTCAGCACTCCAACATCCTGGCTACCAAGCACCACAGCCAGCTACGCCATTACCAGAATACCACAACCAGCCACACCGTTACCACAGCACCACAACCAACCACACCATTACCACAACCAACCACACCAACCAACCACACCATTACCATAACTCTACAAGCCAGCAATACCATTACCACAACAAGCAATACCAGTATCACAACACAGCACCCCATCCAGCTACACCATTACAACCCCACAGCCAGCCACACCATTACCACAACACAGCCAGCCACACCATTACCACAACACAGCCAGCCACACCATTACCACAACACAGCCATACATACATATATACATGCATACATCAGGCCATGGTGCACACAACCAGACCCAAACACAGACTAGAAGAACACAGTAGAGAGCTCACACATGTTGCAGCAGTCCTGGGAGACCCAACAAGCCAGCATCATCGTACATTTGCATATGCATTACCCTGGTCCTGCCTTTAATTGCTCCAGCTCTGTCTCTATCCTACCCAAGAAGACACAAACCCAGTTATATTTTCGTATACACAAAGGGACCACCGAGGCAGCCGACGGGCGGGGAGGGGAGGGAGGGTGTGGTGGGGTGAGGTTGGGAGGGGTTGCGCTGGGAGGGGTTGGAGGCAACAATATAAGCACAACTTACACAGGGATTCATGACTCATGAAGTCATAATGACACGATTGCAAACAATCTATACCACGGGTGGGGATTGAACTCGCGGCGAGTGAGTCGTAAAACTCAGGCCAGCACGTATGCCATTGGGTCAGCTGGCTACAATAAGATTCATCCAGCTAGGTATATTTATACACTATAGAGAGGTAGCACAGGCTCCACTGTGACCACAAATGCTTTGAGGGGACTAGAGCTAGAGTTCGTCACGGCCACGCTGGCGGGAGAGTAATGTTTATAAACTTGCACAGTGGGGCCTGTGCTATCCTATGGTGTATAAATATACCTAGTGAGATGAATCTTATTGTAGCCAGCTGACCACTGGCTTAGGCGCTGGCCTGGAGCTTTACCACTCACTCGCCACGAGTTCAATCCCCGCCCGTGTATGGTTTACACATGGAGTGAATGGATACCAGCACACCAACGCTCAACGGAATACGGCAGTAATGGTATAAACATTGATCGCAATCTATCAGTAAATCGCAAAGCAATTTCTGATTGATCGCTGAATGACCAGGATACACCTGAAATATGATTTTATGTTAATGTTTAACGAAAATATATTTGTGCACTTGTCAATATATTTACATATTCAGCTCATTTTATTCATGGTTAATTTTCCTCTCTCTCTTTCTCTCTCTCTCTCTCTCTCTCTCTGTCACACACACACACACACACACACACACACACACACTAATAAAAAACACTGTGTGTGGGCGCGCTCTATTTGTATAAGCAAGGTAACATTTTGTAATAGGATTCAGGAAAACCGGTTAGCCGGAATTGAGTCGGGGAGTAGAGTGCGTGCACTCTGAAGCAGGGGTGGAGATATCTGCAGTTCGGAAGGGCATATGAACCGCAGTACCAGCGCGCCTCTGGGAAGACAATAATAAGAGTGAATGATGGTGAAAGTACTTCTTTTTCGCGTGCCTCTACCTCGCTGGAAGACGGCCGGTGTTTATATATATATGTTATATATATATATATATATATATATATATATATATATATATATATATATATATATACATAATATATATATATATATATATATAGCCGGGGATCGAACCCGTGTTGTTTTAGCCCGCTTCATGGTGAGCGAAAATTCATCGACGCTCTAACCCACGGGACCATACAATCCTACAAGAATCACGCACCCAGCAGAGCTAGGGACGACACCCACCTACATCCATCCACCTACAACACCCACCTACAGCATCCACCTACAACACTCACCTATAACATCCACCTACAACACCCAATTACTACTACCTACAACATTCACCTACAACACCCACCTGCATCTACCTACAACACAAACCTACATCTACCTACAACACTCACCTACATCTACCTACAACACCCATCTACAACACCAACCTACAACATTCACCTACAACACCCATCAACAGAGTACAACACCCACCTACACAGTACAACATTCATCTGCACAGTACAACATCCAACTATTGCATCCCCTACAAAGTACATCCACCTGCACAGTTCAGCACACAGCTACTCAGTACAACATCCACCTACACCTTACAACATCCACCTACACAGTACAACATCCACCTACACAGTACAACATCCACCTACACAGTACAACATTCACCTACACAGTACAACATCCACCTACACAGTACAACAGCCACCAACACAGTACAAGTGCCACCTACACAGTACAACAGCCACCTACACAGTACAACATCCACCTACACAATACAACATTCACCTACACAGTACAACATCCACCTACACAATACAACATTCACCTACACAGTACAACATCCACCTACACAGTACAACATCCACCTACACAGTACAACATCCACCTACACAATACAACATTCACCTACACAGTACAACATCCACCTACACCTTACAACATCCACCTACACAGTACAACATCCACCTACACCTTACAACATCCACCTACACAGTACAACATCCACCTACACCTTACAACATCCACCTACACAGTACAACATCCACCTACACCTTACAACATCCACCTACACAGTACAACATCCACCTACACCTTACAACATCCACCTACACAGTACAACAGCCACCTACACAGTACAACTGGCATCTACACAGTACAACAGCCACCTACACAGTACAACTGTCACCTACACAGTACAACAGCCACCTACACAGTACAACAGCCACCTACACAGTACAACTGCCACCTACACAGTACAACAGCCACCTACACAGTACAACAGCCACCTACACAGTACAACTGTCATCTACACGGTTCAACTGCCACCTACACAGTACAACTGCCGCCTACATAAAAAGGACAGCAATTACTGGACGAAGGAACAAGCCTCCACCACAAGTAACCCACGTGAGGCTGGTGCTTCAGCAAGTACAATACAGTACAGTGCAACATTAACTATAATACGATAAGTGTATAGCATTCCTGAGATAATATTATTACAATACACAAATAACCCACAATTTCGGAGACGTCCTCTGAACCAAGATTCCATGATGATGCAGTGTCTAAATTGTACATGAATGTCGGTGTTGTATACCATTCATGTACAACTTATCACACACTTCAACATCATGGAATCTTGGTTCAGAGGACATCTCCATAATCTTCTTAACTACTACTGGAACGTCCCTCGAGTATGACCTACTTCCAGGTTAGGTTACTTCCACTGGGGATTCCCGCCTTCCAGTGAGTATGTCTTCATTTACTACCCGTCCCTCGCCACCTGACGCCAGTATATAAGCGCCAGCCTTCTTGCCTGTGCTTCAGAATCTTCACGACTACGGTGCTCTTCACTAACTCCAAGGCTAAGGACTGATTACCTCATCTTTTGCATATAGTTCTACTGGCTCCAATTATGTCCTTGAATTTGTGTTGATAAAGCCACTGGTTGGCGAAACGTCTACATTAAAGATAGCCAGATGTTGCACATGTGTCTAGGTTTTAACACGAGATAGTGGTACAAGACCCAAACGTCGTCATAAATTTCAGTCTCCTCAGTCCGGGTTATTTGAATATTACTCAGTCACAATTTAATTTTAAGAATTCATGTTAAGCGATAAATTCATGTGGATCATATAGTGCAAGACGTGATGGAGGCTTGATCCTCCGTCTGTTGAGAACCAGACACACGCGATTACTATCTGTACTCACCGAGATCCAAGAAGTAATGAGCTGTATGACCCGAACAGGTTTAACGCTTCCCCTTATGTTTAAATATAATAATAATAATAATAATAATAATAATAATAATAATAATAAAGACACAATACTGTTCCAGTTACAGTATTGTGCTCTATAATTCTTTATTAATATTATCATTATTATACAATAACTGTACAAGAGTAGTCGGTGGTGTACAGTGTACACCACCGACAATGGGTAAATTCTCAGCATATATTCAAAGAGACACTTTCTGTGTACACAACCTTCTGAGTAAAACGAGGCAGTCAGGTTTAATCAGAGGACTGCAACACCTTGCATCATGCGTCACACAGCCAGCATCATGGCTTCTTCCCACACGAGCTTGTGAATTCTGTGAGAACAAACAAGATGGGGTACTTACCCTTGCCTTGTAGTACGTCCCTGGCGCGATACTTCTTGGTTATTCTCTTGGTGGTGGCAGTTCTCCTGGAGCGCACTTTCAGGCTCCCTTCGCACAGGGAGCCCCCCAGCACGTTTTTTGCCCCCGAAGAACAGCATCTGGAGCGGCTTGTGCGGGAGGAGCGGGGCGACGAACACGCTGAAGAACTCCCAGTAAAGCAGGCTGCGTCGAGGTCATGTTTGTGACTGGAAGTGTAGGATGCCGACCTGGCCAAGCCACGTGAACAGCGACCCTGCACCGAACTGATACTCTCATATATACGATCTGGAGGCAGCTGGAATTTGGAAGAGTCATCGAGATTCTCGAGACCGCGATGGTGGAAGTCATTGGTGTCCTCGAAACCTAGAGCTGAAACCGACATGTCGTTCTCATAGTGTCTAATGAGTGGGTGGGGTCGCGCTGGCAGAGGAGGAGGGCATGACGAATCTTGCGTGTTCTGAAACAAACCGCAAACACGATAAGTTACCATTTGTGGTATAAAGAGACATAATGTAGCAAATGTCTTATTTTTATGGGGTATCGCTGTTGCAAAAATAAAAATGGGCTCTATATATCAACCACGTTACCAAGTCATCAGTACAAGTTAATTTGCCTGAACCTTATAACTGTATTGTCAAAGTATATACTACAACAACAAACAACATTATTTATATTATATATATATATATATATATATATATATATATATATATATATATATATATATATATATATATATATTAAGGATAGGGTTCATCACTGGTGCAAATTGTGGGACTCATAGCCTCGGAAAAGTGAATAAAAGGCTTCGAGGAAGAATATTTGGATTTCTTCCTGAAGCCATTTGAATATTCCACTTCCTATATATATATATATATATATATATATATATATATATATATATATATATATATATATATATATATATACAAGAAAATATTTTTCATATTTTTTATATTTTATATACTATTATGTGATTTTTGCATATATATATATATATATATATTATATATATATATATATATATATATATATATATATATATATATATATATAGTGCCGAATACGTAAATTTGCGATTTTGGCTTAAATACAGCGCAATAAGAAGAAAATTTGTATGCAATAATTTGCAAAATCATTCTGAACCTAACGAAAAATACATTTCATTGTGTTTGTTTATTATTAAATTATTGTAAACTTATCTAAAATATATTTAGTCGGATTAGGCTAAATTAAATTGAGCTTTTTATAACATGGTTAGGTAAGTTTTCTAAGGTTCTTTTGGTACAAAATTATTAATTTTACATTAACATAAATAAAAAAATATCTTCAAACGTATAAGAATTTTTTTAGAAATGGGTTAATTTTAAACGAGATCCAGCTAATTGACAAGTTTTACCTATTCGGCACAATATATATATATATATATATATATATATATATATATATATATATATATATATATATATATCAATAACTACACTGCACTAGCCAGGGTCGAACCCATGATGCTTTGGCCCACCTCTTGGTGAGCGAAAATACGTTCGACACCTGGGTAGTGCAGTGTAGTTATTGATCAATATAACTCATTCGTGGTTACAATATATATATATATATATATATATATATATATATATATATATATATATATATATATATATATATATTATATATTATTATTTTTATTATGGCCGTCTCCACAACAGTGGCCCGAAAGATAAACTTTCATCATTCACTCCACTGTCTTGCCAGAGGCGCGCTTACACAACAGTAATAAACCTGCAACATTAACACCCTCCTTCAGAGTGCAGGATAGTAACAGGTAGTGGTAGTATCATGCAGGATAGTAACAGGTGGTGGTAGTATCATGCATGATAGTAACAGGTGGTGGTAGTATCATGCAGGATAGTAACAGGTAGTGGTACTGTACTTCCCATGTCCATTATATATATATATATATATATATATATATATATATATATATATATATAAAATATATAAATGTCGTGCCGATTAGGTAAAACTTGCGATTTTGGCTTAAATAGCAACGCTCACCTTGCCATATAAGACAAGTGAAAATTTGTGTATGCAATAATTTCGCCAAAATCATTCTAAACATAATGAAAAAATATATTTCATTGTGTTTGTTTATTATTAAATTAATGTTAACGTATCTAAAATATATTTAGTTGGGTTAGGCTAAATTAAATTGCGCGTGTTGTAATAAGGTTAGGTAGGTTTTCAAAGTTTCTCTTGGTACAAAATTATAAATTCTTACATGAACATAAATGAAAAAGATATATCTTTAAACGTATAAGAGAAAATTTTAGAAAGGACTTAATTTTAGATGAGTTCTTGCTAATTGACCAGTTTTACCTAATCGGCACGACATATATATATATATATATATAACAAGCTAAAAACTATATGATTTGCCGTAATTGGGTTTAGCTCTTTTCATGACTTGATTTATTAGTATTACATAACTGGACGTAATTAGTGATGATTTTATAAATGATTGCTCATACATTAAACTTTACATGAGTGTTCTCTTTTTGCGGTGTATGCTTTGCGTTTTTTTGGGTGGATGCAAATTTATAAACGAGTTTGAAAAAAAAACGAGGGTAGATTAGGAGCTGGTGAAACCCAGGAGCATTTGGAGCCCATGAGCAAGTGGAGCCTTGTTGAACCACGCGTATATTTTTCGAGCATACGTATGGAACATACTTATGCTCTAAAAATCTTTTCGTACTTAAAATTATATACTTAAAACTGTGCATAACTTCACAAATCAATTTGAAATCGAGACTGACTTTTCTTGAGTTGCATTAAAGTGATTTTATAAACCTAAACAACACTTCGGTGCCTTTGTCTTAGATCACTAGCTAATCCTTCATGATAATCCCATGTGTTAATCCCTTATCGTACTTATATTTCATCCGAAAATGAAGACTTTTTCTTGTTTATATTAATAATACTAGAGGGTCCATAACTCAGACTGGGATAATAGCCCAGGATAAAACAAGAGAGCCAAACAGTACCAAAAATTTACCAGGGAAATTCCTACGTACCTATTTACTTTTGGTGTGAGCAGAGACAAGTGTGAGCAGCCTTGCTTATACAGCTCACCTCATAGGTTCAGAGGAGCTGTGACTACTTTATACGCGCACTTAGAGTATTTAATGTAATGAGAACGCCTTACAGACCAATGACAACCCATGAAATAACCCAGACTTAGAGGAAGGAATTTTAGACAACGTTTCGGTCCGTTCAGGACCATTATCAGCTATAATAATGGTAGGATTACCGACACTATGTTAGGTAAATGGACAGAGATGCAACTGATGTGACATTTTACTGTAGGCAACGTTTCGCTCTCAGGAGCTTTATCAAGCTTGGCAAAGCTCCCGGAGAGCGAAACGTTGTCACAATAAAATGTCTCATTAGCTACATTTGTGCCCATTTACCGAACATTATCAACTAACAGCTGTGAGTTGTTCTTCAGTTGTCCCGTGAATTTCAGTAGTTCCATGTTTATGTTTTAACTAGGGAGGGGGCAAAGGAGGTTTTGGGTGCGAGGGGCTTGGACTTCCAGCAAGCGTGCGTGAGCGTGTTAGATAGGAGCAAATGGTTTTTAGGACTTGACGTGTTGTTGGAGTGTAAGCAAGGTAACATTTATAAAGGGATTCAGAGAAACCGGCAGGCTGGACTTGATTCCTGGAGATGGGAAGTACAGTGCCGGCACTCTGAAGAAGTTTTATAACTGTAGTGTAAGCGCGCCTCTGGCAAGACAGTGATGGAGTGAATAATGAAAGTTTTTCTTTTTCGGGCCACCCTGCCTTGGTGGGAAACGGCCGATGTGTTAATAATATATATATATATATATATATATATATATATATATATATATATATATATATATATATATATATATATATATATATATATATATTAATCATCCACGAACGAATACATATAAGTGGTACTTCCTCATCTGACAAAATTATCCTTGCCATATTAAGCAAATAAACATTTGTTAAGAAAATAAGAGACAATATATACTAACCGTAAAAAAATATAAACGTACCTGACTAGTGTCCTTATTTTTCTTGCCTCTTTTGACAGTCCTTAGCGTCCTGTGAGTGCGTGTTCCTAGTGGCATCCCAGAGTCTAAGTTCTTCTCCAGTGTGCCCTGATACTTCCGCGGCGTTGAATGTTGAGTCCTACTAGTCTGCCGCCACATCCTTGATGGCGTAATTGGCGTAATTGGTTTATTGGTCTTTTTGCTCTTGGCACCAAATTCGAGGGACCTTCTGGCGACAGGGGAGTCGCTCTTCCTCGAGGTGGTGGACTGAGACACCCAGGAGTCAGACTCGTCTCCCGGAATGGTGCAATACTCGTGGTCAAGGAACTTCTGCCGGTCAAGAATGTCTTTGTCGTCAGTCAGTTTAGCTGAGGAAACGATGGTAGGGCGAGGTACGTAATTTCTTGCGTGTTTCACTGGAATAGGCGTCAGGTAGGTGGCATCACTGTTGCTAGCCGAGATCCTGAGGTTGTTCATTTTCACATGGGACGTCTTGGCCTCTGGCGACTCATAACATGGATTGCTCTGATGCCAGATGGTGGATAGAGGTTTGCGATTGTTAACGTTTTGAGAGACGACGTTAGCTAAGCGAGTGTTTCTTATATTTTCTTTCTCACAAAGAAACTTCTGACGAATATCGTAGTTAAAATTTCTTAATTTATTTGGTTCTGGTGAGTTATACATTGGGTTACCTACGTACCACAGATTGTTATGATCATTATTTTGGGCACTGACGATCTTAGCTTCTTTCTTTACCTCGGGACTGAGATACATCGGATTATCAACAAACATGAGAATACCAACTTTCGGAGGGGCAGATGAAATGGGAGGGTCAACAACACTGGTGGAGTTAGTACAACGCTTCTCCTTTTTACTACGGAAAGATTTTCTAAGTCTGGCCAACATCTTGTCTTCTGATATTTGTTTGATTTTCTCGCACAGCTCTCGACCTAGATAGATGCTGTCAGCATAGTCACTATCAAGAGTGCAAAGGCTGATGACGTCCTGTGAGTCGGGAGAGTCAGGACAACCTAGAGTGAAACTGATCTCTCTCTCCAAATCTTGATGATCTCTGATCGACACCTCGTGCACGACAGCTTCCATAGACCAGTCAGCACTCGCCGATTCATCTGCATCAGTCTCCTGAGGAGGCTGCGCACAGTCTTGTATCATGCGCTGCAGGCGGTAGGAGCTCTCTTCCTGGCGACGTTTTTGTCGTGTCGTCAGCTGATCACACACTCCCGGCAAGACTGTCACGTCAACACCACTTACACTACTACACTGAGTCACGTCCCGCCAGGCTATATCCTCACTGGATGGGAGTCCAGACGGCACTGAATAGCAGGCACCCACGTACCCTGTGGCCAGATGCTGCTCTCCACTCATCTCCACCGGAAGCGCCAGTGTCGGGTTACGAAGGGTGGGGCTGTGTGGAGCTGGAACTGACTCGTTGGGATGGTGGTGGATGGCTGGTGAGTGTGTGAATGATCCTGGGTGAGCAGGCTGACCATCGCACCCCCCACCTGCCCTACCTGACCCTTTTATGGGCGGCTCCACCTCCTCCTCCTCCTCCTCCCTACTCAGCCACCAGTGTTCTGATTGTTCACTTGTGTTGAGGTTCATTTGTTCACTGTTGGCGAGCAGTCTACTGTAACCTCGAGGATCCACTCTCAGTTCGGGATCCTTGAGAATTTCTGCCATGGAGTCCATCAAGGGAACATTACTTGGCCTTGGAGAAAACGTTGACGGACTGAGGCAATGGAGGGACTTGGCTTTCTTGAGCGTCGATTCATTGTGATCGGACACTTCCATTCCCCAAAGTGAAGTATCGTCACTAAATCCAATGCTGGAAAGTCTACGGGAAATGTCTACCAGACCTGCGAAAGAATGTCGGCGAGACAGTGAAGTACTGTGACCACTTGTGTCACGATGAGGCGTCGAGATTTTGTTGGTAGAATCGGAAAATAAATTCCTTTCTACTGTACTTAAAATCATTTTACTAACATCTATAATTTTATTATTCCTTAAAGCTTCTTTGCATTCCACTTTTCTTTGGTAGAGAGAATCTAGATTAGAAAAAGATACACTAGAATTTGTCTGTTGTAAGGACAAGGAACTTGTGTGATTAAAAATTCCATCAACAGAAGCCTCAGTTACTACGCTAGAATATTCTGCAGAGCTCTTTACAGAATGTGGTTCGTCTTTAAGAAAACTTTCAAGGAAACGAGGATCTGTGATATTATGACACATATTAGCAAAAATAGTTGAGCTTCTGCACACGTTGTCGTTTTCTCTGGTAAGTCTTTTAACTCCATTTTCTTTGAAGGTATGCAGCGCCTCTAAACTCAGTGGCGTATAGGATTCCTCGAGGAGACTGTCGCTTCTCGGTGTCTCTGGGCTTCCTGGAGCACTAAGCGGACTTACCAGTGGGGTAGTGATGCCCTCAGAGACGCCGCTGTCAGGGTTGTCGCTACTGGAGATGTTACCTCCACGAGGACTAATCTCAGTAACACGCCTCCTGTTACAACATCTGTTGACTGATACATCATCGTCGAAGCTAAATTCAATTTCCATAGAGTGGCGCAGTTTTCTCTTTTTTGCTGACTGAGTTAAATTCTCCTCTTGCCGAGTATTTTCATAAATAACCGGAAGATGTATATCTGACTTTGGTTTAGTCTGGCTCTTTGGTCTGTGTTTAGCTTTGTTATTACTGCTGTTGTGGCTTGACTTTGGTTTCCTAGGAGGGGGCGGGGGTGGTCTGAGGTTATATAAGGGTACTGATGGGTCACACTGCTTCTTGTAGTTAATATGAACGTGTTGCCCCGTGCTTTTGTACACTTTCACTTGTTTGAAGTCTGAGAAAACCTTGTGGGGGTCGGTATTCTTGCCGTTTTCAGTTGCACAAGGCTTCTTAGAGGGATGAGTGGCGATGTAAAGTCCGTAATGAGGCATTGGGTGTTGACGGTCGTTGGGAGACTTGCCAAACCGTGCGATAAGGTCCTCAGATATTTTAATAGCCACTGGTTTGTGAACATCCTTCTGCGGCTCCGAAGTGAAGTCACATGTGTTATCTAGATCGTGTTCGTCAAGGCGGGGTCGCTCTGGGAGAGGACGACTTCGGTCTAGTGGCTTCTTCAATGCGCTCTTGATTTCTGTCATTGGCAAATACAGCATGTTCTCATAAAGGTGATCTCTCATGAGGACAGGTGTTTTATTAGGATCAGGAGATATTCTCAAGGGAAGGGATGTGTGCGGGTGTTTTCGCTCATGCTGCTCATAGTGAGCTCTCAGATCTTTCATTGACATATATATAGCATTGTCGAAAGAATTTTGACTTTTTCTCGAGTTGATACTTGACCCTGATGAAACTTTGCCTCTTTTAGAAGACACGCTGGAATTCGAAGTGTTGGCACTCGAGACGTCACCGTTACCAACTTTCTCGTAGATGGGCTCCTTTCTTGACTTTTCTCTACTTGCCCTTCTACCTTCAACCCGTTCTTTACCCAACTTGCTTTCGCAGTCTTCTCGACCTTCCAGCTTAGAGTCTTTCATCTTGTCTCTGCAGAACCTGGATAATATTGATCGGTCACGCGAGCTTTCCCTCTTTCTCTCGTGACTGGAAGATCGTCCGTGTCTTTCCTTCTGCGTCTCCCACACGCCACGGAAAGACGCTTCCGTCGGTATGTCAGCGATGGAGTGTCGCTTAAATGCGTGTGGGGCTCTCAGGCCCTCCTGCAGCATGGACTGACTCTGCCCCTCAGCCGAACCTCTGCTGCTGTTGTTGGAGGAGCTGGTGATGGTGGTGTTGGTGTTGATGGTGGTGTTGGTGAGTAGACTCGAATTCACCGCCGTCAGCGGCCGTGACTGAGACATGGATGATGACCGTGACCTAAAATGTTCCGAAACTCTCATTCAGTGTTCTGAATTATAAAGGCAGTCTGAACATTGCCAGATTAACACAGAGTAACATAGCTAAAGCTCTGTTATAGAGCTAGAGCTCTGTTATAGAGTTACATCTCTGTTATAGAGCTTCAGCTCTGTTATAGAGTTATAGTCCTGTTATAGTTACAGCTCTCCTATACAGCTACAGCTCTGTTATAGAGCTACAGCTCTGTTATAGAGCTACAGCTCTGTTATAGAGCTACAGCGCTTATAGAGCTACAGCTCTGTTAAAGATTTTGAACTGCAAATCTCTGTGCATTATTTTTACCCGCTTGTAGAGTGAAAATGTATCTTAGTAGAGCATGAATATTTAAGTGTGTTTTAAGTGTGTTTTCTCTTAAATGTGTACATGTGTATAAAAGGTTTTCAGCGGCGTGTGTGTACAATATTCTTCAGTGTTCACTCACTAAAAACAAATTGTCTTTGACATAGTGCCTCGCAAACTTAATACACCGAGTGTATACATCCAGGCGTATATACACCGAGAGGTGTCCACCTCAGTGTATATTCACAGAGAGGTGTCCACTTCAGTGCATATACACCGAGAGGTGTGCATCTCAGCGTATATACACCGAGAGGTGTGCATCTCAGTGTATATACACCGAAAGGTGTGCATCTCAGTGTATATACACCGAAAGGTGTGCATCTCAGTGTATATACACCGTGAGGTGTGCATCTCAGTGTATATACACCGAGAGGTGTCCACCTCAGTGTGTATACACCGAGAGGTGTCCACCTCAGTGTGTATACACCGTGAGGTGTACATCTCAGTGTATATACACCGATAGGTGTCCACCTCAGTGTGTATACACCGAGAGGTGTCCACCTCAGTGTGTATACACCGAGAGGTGTGCATCTCAGTGTATATACACCGAGAGGTGTCCACCTCAGTGTATATACACCGAGAGGTGTCCATCTCAGTGTATATACACCGAGAGGTGTCCACCTCAGTGTATATACACCGAGAGGTGTCCACCTCAATGTATATACAAAGAGAGGTGCGCATCTCAGTGTATATACACCGAGAGGTGTCCACCTCAGTGTATATACACTGAGAGATGTGCACCTCAGTGTATATACACTGAGAGGTGTGCACCTCAGTGTATATACACTGAGAGGTGTGCACCTCAATGTATATACAAAGAGAGGTGAGCATCTCAGTGTATATACACCGAGAGGTGTCCACCTCAGTGTATATACACTGAGAGGTGTGCCTTCAGTGTATTACACTGAAGGTGTGACCTCATGTTATACACTGACAGGTGTGCACTCGATGTATATACACTGAAGGTGTGCACCTATGTATAACACTGACAGCTGATGTTTCAGTGGTGTCACGAGAGTTGTATTTCAGTGTAGGTGTGTATTCCTGATTGTATATAAACCGAGAGGTGTGCATCACTTAATGTATACACACTGAGAGAATTCATATATTTGTGGTTACAAGAGTTGTATCTCAGCTCCTGTCCCTGTTCCTTAACCTGCCGCTTGCAATACCGTGACTCGAACGATACACCAATATCCTGCACATAGAATAAGACTTGTGACGAAGTTTCATTCTGCTGTGTGTATCCCTCGTAGCCGCGCGGGTGTGTATCCCTCGTAGCCCCGCGGGTCATACATCTCTTCTTATAACTACTTCGTGTCCCTCAGTGTAAATACATCAAGTTGTGCGTATCTGTATATATATTATATATATATATATATTATATATATATATATATATATATATATATATATATATATATATATATATATATATATATATATATATATATATATATATAAAAGTATATACATGTATATATTAAGATATGTATAACGCTCAAGAGTGTATATAAATACAGAGGGATATGTTTATCAACCAATATATGTGTCTGCAACAATAGATTATTTTAATTACTATTTTAGGACTTAAAAAACTCGTGAAGGGTGGGGTAGACATATACTTTGACCTTAATTAGCATCATGCAGTCAATAAGCTTGAAACCTTGGAATCAAGTAGCATCAACAGGGAACAAAACAGAAATTCACTTCTGGACTCTTAAATTGTTTTACTGGTCAAGAAATGAAAAATATGAGGATATGTTTGATCCAGTGAATTGGAGTGTAGCTCTAATTTCTTGGATCAAGAGCCAATTATCCGATCAAGACATCTCCAGTGAAGGAAATGCCTCAAGATTTCTGTGTTTGTTACGAAGATAAAAGTACCTACCTTGACCTGGAGGAAGATCTTGAGCGACGTGTGCCGTTATGTCTGAGGTCACTCTGAGAGGATGAGGCACCCAGGGTGTCAGGACGCGCCAGGGAGTGCTCAGGCACCCCGACTACACGCTGACATGGGACAACGGGATATAATGTAAACATCAATTTTCCGAGTATTCAAAATTATAAACTTCCTACAGCAAGTAGTTAAAATATATCACTATATAGAACACAAATGTATTTCAATAATAATAATAATAATATAATTATAATAAGTTTTCTATATGAAGCGCTAAGCCCGTGTGAATAATTCAGGGCAAGTAGTAGAGGCTCGATCCTCAGTCCTCAGATCCCAGTAAAAACGCAATAGTGTGTGTTTTATTTGTAAGGACAGCAGTGTGTCACAATACGAACTTTTATCAGACGGTGACCCGTAACTATGGTAAGCATTAGCTGGCCTCGCCCAGCTACGTTCTCAATAAGTTTTCACTACACTCTACTTTACAATAAGATGATGATATCCTTATGGGTGTCCAAAACAAAATTCAGTCCAAAAAATATTTTGACTAATCAGTAATAAACTGAAAGGTTAAAATACGCACCTGATCGTTCCCATGTTGGTGAATATGTTGATGGTATGAATGTTGGTGATGGTTGCCATGGTGGTGACTGTGTTGATGGTGTGAGTGTTGGTGACGGTGGGAATAAGACGGTGCGAACTGCTGTAGGTAGTGTGGAAGCTCTGTGTGAGGGTGTTCGTAGTGGATGGGATGTTGGTGCCGGTGGGTATGTTGGTGGTGTAGAGGAAGAAGGGGATTGACCGGGTGGTGGTGGTGATGGCGGCGGAGCTGTGAGGCGGAGATGTGTTGCAGATGCTTCCTAAGGTCGCTGTAGTCGCCGTTAGAGATGTCGACGAGGGGTTTGCGTCGAGGGTCGCTGGGCCCGGTGGTGGGGAGGAGATGGGGGCGTGGCTGGAGGGCGGCGGGCGTGTGCTGCAGCTGCATATAAACACTGCCGGTGTCACTGTCTGTCACCTCCCCGGAGAACAGACGCAGAGGGTCCAAGGGGTTGCATCTGGGGACACACGGTAAAAAGGATAACATCAGTACACTGAATTTACTGTCAAGAGATAAGACATTAATTGTGGAAATATACCCAGGTGTACTCCTGTTAAGCCTTGTAGGGCTTAGTTCCACGGCCTTTCGAGTCCTCATATATGTACTTTAACGTAGGCTACCGTCCACAGGATGTATGTTGGGTGCACAATAAACCAGTAGCCTTGGCAAAATTTAAATCTTATTAGAGGGTATGAAAGATACAGTAAACCGACTTAATTACAATAGTATTTAGAGAATAGCTGATAACTTGATCAAGCTCTCACTGACGAACACAGTTTTAATCAAGGCTTGCTTTCTCTGTGTCTTTTTAAAAGGCTTGCTCTCTCTCTCTCTACGTGTTTTTTAAAGTCTTACTCTCTCTATGTGTCTTTATAAAGTCTTGCTTTCTCTACCTGTCTTTATAAAGACTTACATTCTCTACCTGTGTTTGACTGACTATCAATTAAGGGGTTAGCAGTGAAGTTGTAGTGCCATGTAAATCTGTTAAGGGGTAATATGATCTAATGGGGTTAAGTAAAAAGTAACAGTAACCAGAGTAGCACCTATGAAGTAATATCGGGTTTTATATAAATTAGAAAGTGTGCTGAGATATAAGGTGAATGTCAATTAATGACAAATACTGTTTCCAGATTATTACTGTCTAATACTGATGTTATTTTTCATGTACATTATGATGCACAATTTATTCACGTTAAGACTTAAAAAAAAAGCATCATACCTGGTGTGCTTGTGGTGGCGTTTTCTCTTCTTATCTTCTTCGACGTGAGTGTGCGACTGAGTCATCCATCTTCTGAAAACAGAGTCGTTTTCCTTTCCCTGTTCCAGCTTCCCGTTCTCGAAACTGCAAACATTTCCGTTTTCTACGATTTTAGTGGTAGACCTGACCTGGGCAACTTTAACCTGTTATGTGGTTAAAAAGAACGTTAACTAGTCGTTTACTAGTGGAAAACTTGTTCAAATTTATTTGTTATTTTATACAATAAAATGGACTAAAGTATTTATATAGGTGGGATGGCTGGATAATAGAGTTTAAAGCGCAAGGACCCCACTGACCTTTGTCTAACCTTTTTGTGTTATTCTAGGTAATTTACACATATATTACTATGCTAATAATTGTACTTATGTGTACCTGTACCTAAATAAACTTACTTATCGACTACACTAGGGTCAGGCTGCACGGTGTCCTTTTCACCAACAATCGATAATACTTTAATCCCAAACATGAACATACTGGGATTAATCTCTAAGAGTACCTGTACTGTTGGCCACAGTGCACACACATAACAGAACAGAACAGAACAGAACAGAACTCACAAGTAAGGACCCACTAGGGGTGAGGGGAAAGTGGGGATGGTTGAAGAATAGATAGGGGAGAAGGAGTTTTGAGGTAATCAGTCCCTCGGCTTGGAGTCGATGTGTTCAGTCCATCAATCTTGTAGAAATGACAGCATATTTCCGTATAGGTGGCTTATATACTGTAGTCAGGTGAGGTGAAGCAGCAGGAGGCGGGGTCATAGTGGTACCATCCACTAGTCGAAGTAGGTCTTCGTCCAAAGGTTGGACAAGTGTTGAAGAATTCGTTTGTATTAAGATCCCAAGATCTGACTACAGTATATAAGCCACCTCTACGGACATATGCTGTCATTTCTACAAGATTGATGGACTGAACACATCGACTCCAGACCGAGGGACTGATTACCTCAAAACTCCTACTCTCCTTAGACCTTTCTACTTAGATAGGGGAGAGGAAAAGAATTGCAGAGAAAGGAAAAGAGTCCATCCTTGATAATATTGCACCAGTTAAAGAGGTTAGGATTAAACGAAAAACTGAACCCTGGATGACTACTGAGATATTAGATAATATGAAATTCAGAGACCAGTTGATAAAAAGATTTAAGGCAAATAGACAGGATATTGCAGCGCTAAATGAATTCCAAAGGGTGAGGAACAGAGTGCAGAGGCTTATAAAAGGCGCAAAGGCTAGGCACTATTGCTCAAAAATCGAAGAGTACAAGAATGACCCTAGAAAGCTCTGGCAACAACTAAAACAGTTGGGGTATAGCCATAAACTCGTAGATAGATCTAACATAGTACTAAATGTTGATAACGAGGTATGCCACGAAACAACTAAAGTGGCAAATTGTTTTAATTCATACTACACAACTGTCGCCTCAACATTAGTAAGTAAGCTACCAGCTGCATCAAATACCTTTAACACAGACTCTGATAAGTTTAAAACATACTATATCAATAAAGGGGTAACTCCAAACAGTTGTCAACTGATAACATCCCGTCTAAGTTCCTAAAAGATGGTGCCTCTGAACTGGCAATCCCCATTGCTCACATAATAAATCTGTCCATCACCACTAATACAGTACCAGAGGGGTTCAAGGAAGCCATAATTACTCCTATCTTCAAGAAAAATAGTAGGTCTGATGTCAGCAACTATAGGCCTGTTAGTATACTCAGTGTAATATCCAAAATTCTAGAGAGGGCGGTGTACTGTCAAGTAGTAAAGTATCTTAATGACAACAACATTCTTCATAGTTACCAATCAGGCTTTAGGAGCTCTTACTCAACCGACACCTCCCTAATTAATCTTATGGATTACATGAGAACTGAAATGTCGATAGGGAACCTCATAGGAATGGTAACTTTAGACTTGCAAAAGGCCTTCGATACTGTCAACTACAATGTATTATGTAAGAAACTTCAAGCTATGGTTTAAGTCCTATCTTAGCAATAGGAAAGAAATTGTCAAAATCAACAAAGCAGAATCAGAACCACTGCCGATAGCATGTGGAGTTCCCCAAGGTAGTATTCTGGGTCCCTTATTATTCCTGTGTTATGTAAATGACATGCCCATCAGTGTCAAGTGCAAACTCCTTCTATATGCGGATGACAGTGCTCTGTTAGTATCAGGTAAAGACCCACAAGATATAGCTAATGTATTAACACTGGAACTGGAGTCCTTCAGCAAATGGTTAGTAGACAACAAGTTATCGTTACACCTCGGGAAAACAGAAGCCATACTCTTTGGCACGAAATATAAACTGAGTTGGGTAAATAATTTTAATGTCCGATGTAATGGGGAATCCATCACTTCAGTTTCCTCAGTAAAATATCTGGGAATCCCCTCTGACCCATGCATGTCAGGAGAATTGATAGGGAACAGTATAGTAAAGAAAGAATGCCAGACTGAAGTTCCTCTACAGACAAGCACAGTGTCTACCTACTGAGGCTCGCAGGACCCTATGTCTAGCCCTTATACAATGTCATATTGACTACGCTTGCTTTTCATGGTACTCTGCCTTGACAAAAAAAAAAGAAAGATAAACTGCAAATCACACCTGGGCCCAAGAGAACATGTAGGCCAGGATGAATTACAACAATTGGATATGCTGAATATTGAAGACATAGTAAAACAACTTAAGTTGAATCTAGTTTATAAAATTGCTCACAAACAGTGTCCAGAATATCTTGCAGCCAATTTTGTCAAGGCTGGGAACCAAAGCAGTCATAGTACTAGGGGAGAGAGCACAACTTTGTAGTATCCACAGTCAGTGGCCAGGCTTCAAACACCTTTTATTGTACAACAATAAAGAAATGGAACAGACTGCCTGCACATGTCAAAGCCAGTTCAAGAAGAGAGCCAAAAGTACCTAATGAATGTAGCGACAGAAAGGGAGGAGAATGATTTTTATTTTTTTTAGTTACCATACATGTACATGTATATAACTCTTTTTACCTTATTCCTTTTAATTATAGTATAATAACTAGTATCTACTACAGTGTATAATATTAAGGTATTAAATGGACCCCAATGGAAATAAGTCACTCTCTCTGACTTTTTTGGGTTATCCTAGGTTTTCTACACATATGCTGCTATGATAATCTATGTAACTGTATTTGTGTATACCTGAATAAACTTACTTACTTACTAGGCTAGACCCAACAACAAGGCATTGTAAAGCATTTATACAGGGCATGTGATGTTGCTCAAGATGTATACAAGGTAAGAAAGGCAGGAGAAACTCAGAACAGAACAGAACTCACAGGTAAGGACGTGCACACACATGATTACAATACATAATAGAATATATGCAAACTGAATTTATACATGAACCATTATGAAATTTATTCCATGTAAAATGATGCAACTTGCTTATCTAATGAATAAGCTAAAATATTAATATATAAAATATATTTGGTGACCATCTTTAGTGAACAAAAAAGAGTAAAAATTACAGTGGAATAAGTCAATGTAAAGTGTATGGCAGTCATTATTGAAAGAATTAAGAATAAGGATAGCAGATCGAGGATAAACAATGAGGCTTTAGAAAGAGTAGGGATATATAGAACAAGTGTTTACATTGAAGTATACAAGTGAACAATGTGACAGATGTTGCAAGTGTATGGAATAGATGGTATGTTATTGAAAGCAGTTAAGAGTTTTTATGAGGATATGTAGGAAGGAAGATTATTTCCAGTAAAAGTAGGCTTGAGACAGGGATACGTGATGTCACCATGGATGTTTAACATATCTGTAGATGGGATTGCACAAAGTGAACGCCAGGGTACTGGGAAGAGGTGTCGGATTAAAATATTCAGAATCTAATACGAAGTGGGAGTTGTCACAGTTGCTTTTTTCTCTTGAAGAGAAGTTGCAAAGGTTGGTAGATGAATTTGGGAGGGTATGCAAAAGAAGGAAATTAAAAGTAAACAAAGAAAAGAGGAAGGTGATGAGTGTAGCAAAAAAATTCTTTTATGGGTGTGAATCATGGGTTGTGAATGTTGCAACGAGATTGGAGATTAGGTGGAGGTGTGGAGTTACTAAAAGTATTATTCACAGGGTTGAGGGGTATAAATCTGTAGTGGGAGAAGGCGGGAATCTCCCTAGGAAAGGTTGGAGGCGTGTGTGAGTGTGTTAGATACGATTGAGTGTAGGCAAGTGGTTCTTATAACTTGACCTGCTATTGAAGTGTGAGGAAGGAAACATTTATGAAGGGATTCAGAGAAACCGGTTAGCCGGCTTTGAGTCCTGGAGGTAGAAAGTACAGTGCCTGCACTCCGAAGCACAGGTGGGGATATTTGCAGTTTGGAAGGGCATCTGAATTGTGTATATGTGTGTGTGTACTCACCTAGTTGTACTCACCTAGTTGTGGTTGCAGGGGTCGAGTCAAAGCTCCTGGCCCCGCCTCTTCACTGGCCGCTACTGGGTCACTCTCCCTGCGCCATAAGCTTTATCATACCTCTGCTTAAAGCTATGTATAGAGCCTGCCTCCACTACATCGTTCTAAACTATTCCACTTCCGACAACTGTGACTGAAGAAATACTTCCTAACATCTCTGTGATTCATCTGAGTCTTCAACTTCCATCTGTGTCCCCTTGGAAGGAAGTAATTGAGTGTTTATTCTGAGATATGAACACCTTTCTGTGTGTGTGTGTGTGTGTGTGTGTGTGTGTGGTGTGTGTGTGTGTGTGTGTGTGTGTGTGTGTGTGTGTGTGTGTGTGTGTGTGTGTGTGTGTACCTAATTTAAGTCGTAATGAATGACTGTCGATAAATCCAGAGGTTTATTTTTGCCTTAGCCCTGTTCTAGAAATAATGGCACCTCTGAGCGTTCCTGTCAGGAGACATTTTTTGTGGTGAGGAGATTCAGTCACTATATATATCATCTCTTCGTTCCCTCCATTCAGAATCTATACACAGAAAGGTGTTCATATCTCAGAATAAACACTCAATTACTTCCTTCCATCCCTCTCTAAGGGATCAATACGTATGTATATCTTTAATGTTATTGTACAGTCGTGTGATTTCGGCCTTAATGTGCTTTACGGAGTCGAGAGGCATTAAACCTAACGTACTTCCCCACGACAAGAAAACAAGAAATTCTACGGAATAACCCCGGAGAGTTACCAACCCATGATAACCCCGGAGAGTTAACAACCCATGATAACCCGGAGAGTTAACAACCCGTGACAACTCACAAAAGTCAAGAAGTGTGGCTTATTTACGTTTTGTTCTTCTCCTCTTCGACGCGACCCACAGTGGCCAACTAACTGCAATGTATTAAATGCGAAGTGAACAGGAACAACAGGTGTGAGGAGCTTTGCCAATACGTCTCTAATTACCCGGGGATTAAACTCTGGTCCTTTTTGCTTGGAGTCGGATGCTCAACCACAGAACAATCATATATATATATTTTTTTCTAACTGTATATACAACAGGGATAAAGTATTATTTAATGTTAATGTACAGGTGAACTCCTACCCGAGCCTCGTACAGTGATTAGCTTCTCAAGCCAATAACTGGGAGTAAAATACATTTATAACTAATAACACTATATAATACTATTAAGGGAATTTTATTTAAACGAGGGTTCCCTGTGCAACAGATTCTCTCCAGTCACTGACTTGAAGAAATTCTATTGCATTGGTGTACCCTTTGTCTAAATATTGTTTCTTATAACTGAAATATGTCTTTATATTAGACATGAAATATTTTTGTTGTTAATGAAGAGATGAATTCCTGCCTGACCTTTGTGCAATAGACATGTCGTCAAACTAACAAATGAGTGTTACATGATAGAAACAAATACTGAATTTGACCTGTGTCTCGAGCCAGCACTGGTTGGAGTCCTTGAGGTTGAGGCTTAGCTCCTGATGGTGGGGATGGTAGCTGGTGTCTGGCGGCGGGGGCGGCGGAGTGGGGGCATCACTGGGGTTCTTCAGGGTCCACTTGAGCATCGTGGCGTCCACCTGAGGGAGGGGAAGAAGAGGGTTACTGAGTGAAGTCACATGAGTATACACTTAGGACATTTTATTATGTACATGTTTTGGTCCTGGGACCTTGTTTACTTACACGTATACCGAGTTTCCAGCAGAGGGTTGGCTAAGACAGCCAAGCACCACCTCTCAAGGGCAAGCACCACCTCTCAAGGGCAAGCACCACCTCTCAAGGGCAAGCACCACCTCTCAAGGGCAAGCACCACCTCTCAAGGGCTAAATTACAACGAAACCACAAATATAATAACAAGCGGAAGTGGGAATAAAAGCAATGTAACAAAAATTAGCAATAAAAATAAAAGTGTAACATTGATCAATGTTTTTATTGAATACATTAAAAGTAATAATTATAACACAATTCAATCTTGCCTCTCTCCTCATTCTACGTCTTAGAAGTGATTGTAGGTTAAGGGATCCCAATGTTTCTTCGAATGGAAGATTTCTTATGCATTGGATTGATTTAATCTAAGTGAGGTTTTCTTATGATGTGAAGAGCTGAATATTGAATTTTCTGAATCTTGGATCAATATTTTTTTCCATAGGAAATAATATTAATTGGATGAATTCGTTCCAGACCCCGAAAGCTACTCTTTACAAACCACTTTAATTAAGTCAGAATATTGGTTAAATAAACTTGCAAAATATCATGTACAAGCAAGAATTTTAACTCCTGTTGTCACAAACACTTTTTACTGCGCCTTTTTGTAATAGAAAATACGGTAGATGACATGCCATATATTTTGACTAGGTCAACAAGACCTATTCAATTTTCGTGTTTTGAAATAAATTTCTTTTTTAGTTCAATGGTGGTTCTTACAGATTTCCTTTTAGGTTTATTTTCTTCACTATTCTTATTCGGGGCGGCGATCACTTATTTTCAATAATAAAATAAAAATAACACAAAGTTATACAAAAAATAACAATTGAATCACAAGAGCTCAAAAATCAGAGTCGTTCCGAATAGTGTGACATTTGCCAATATCGGTAACTGTTTTTTTTCTCAAATAAAAGTGCATCGGAATACAGAGATTCCACTGTATGCTTATCAGGATGGTTTAATATATCATAAATAATGACTCTAGTAATTTGCCTGCAACTGAAATCAGGTTTATTGGGAAGTAATTTCACGGTAACGACTTATCCACTGCTTTCAAAATAGGAATTACATTAGCCATCTTCGAAGAGACATAATAAAAAGGTTTGTTAATATGTATATAATGTCTCATGCCGAATAGGTAAAACTTGTGATATTGGCTTAAATAGCAACGCTCTTCTTGCCATATAAGACAAGCTAAAATTTGTGTATGCAATAATTTCGCAAAAATCATTCTGAACCTAACGAAAAAAATATATTTCATTGTGTTTGTTTATTATTAAATTATTGTAAACTTATCTAAAATATATTTAGTTGGATTTGGCTAAATTAAATTGTGTACCAAACTTGCACACGAGAGTCACTCCCTACGAAAGCAAAAGACTCGGCAGACGATGCAACATCCCCCCAATGAAAAGCAGGGGTGCCACTAGCACGTTGAGAGACAACACAATAAGTGTCAGGGGCCCAAGACTGTTCAACTACCTCCCAGCGTACATAAGGAGGATTACCAATAGACCCCTGGCTGTCTTCAAGCAGGCACTGGACAGGCACCTAAAGTCGGTACCTGACCAGCCGGGCTGTGGTTCGTACGTCGGACTGCCTGGTTGATCAGGCTCTGATCCACCATGAGGTCTGGTTACAGACCGGGCCGCGGGGGCGTTGACCCCGAAACTCTCTCCAGGGAAAGTCCAGGTACACTACCTCAATAATGTTAATCAAACGTGTCTTACACTGAAGTTAAAGTATAATTATCTCACATGAAGAGCACTCACATCTCTGTCACTGTTATCATCAGTACGTCTTTCAGTTATCGGACAGTTATAACATATTTGTCATGACGTTATCAGATTCAACACTGAACTGATTCGGTATTTTTCTCCAGAATTCCTAGTTGATGACTGATCAGCCCGGCTGTTGGTGTTTACTGCCCTGTGATATTCATGTGAGCAATTTCGAGAGTTTTTCTGCCCCGCCGCCCAGTCTGGGGCCAGGCTTTTCTGTTGTTTACCTGTTGAACGAAACTGTTGCTGTTGGAGGCCCGCTGGCCAACATGGCCATCGCATTCTGGTTAATTTGTCACTTGGCAGGAATACTGATCGAGTTTTCTCTTGAAAATTTCTCTATTTGTTTTTGCAGTTTTAAAATCAGCTGGAAGCATGTTGGGTAGTCGTGAACCAAGGAGATTAACGCAGTATTTTCTTATCTGCTTTTCACGGCGTCAGCTTTATACTGCCTAATATTTGTCTCACTCCAGTAACATGGAGTGTTTGTGTGTCATTGGAAGAATATAGAATAATGTTATTAAAGAAGTGGACGGGTAAGAAAGCAAGTCTCTGTCAAATGACCAAATGTTGCAGTGGCGGGTCATGTGACTTACACCCGCGTCAGGAGGCAGTAATTATGTTTCCTGACAAAACTCGCCATCACTAACTCTAATTTATGCACAATGTGTATATCAACTGTGTTTTCTGCCTTCTGAACCAACGATGTTCCCTTCCTCACAGTCTCTTTAATCATGTGAAATATATGATAATCTATTAAATCATTCCCAGTTTTCTGCTATACCTTCTATTTTCTCCTTTCTCATTTTCTATTATAAGCTTCTTATTCACTCTTTCGTGTTTTATCCCCCCATCTCTTCTGCTTTGCCTCTTCTCCCTTTCTTCCTTTATTACCGTACGCTTCCCACCAACCTATCCTTACTTTACGAGATTAATTTCCTAACGTGGTGACCAACGCCAGTTTAATAATGCTTCCGGCAAATTTTCAAATGTTGTTTTCTGTATTTTAAATCAGATTATCCTTGAATAGGCAGACCCAGAATGACATATACAACATTTATGCACGCGATTTTTTTTGTTGTCTGCTCGAGGGGGCGAATTTATTAGACAGTATCATTCATCCCGGGAGTGAACGACGAACACCAGAGAACTTTAATATATGAACGACCATCAATGGTCGTGTGAGAATGGGCAGCCAACGATTAGAGGGGAGCCCGCATTACCTCCCTCCCTCTTACATTCTTGCCTAACACAAAGACTATTTATCTTCCGTGTTTGTTCCCTCTGGCATGGTATTGACATAACCGTCCAGAGGCGGCAAGTGTCCCACTCACCACGTCTAGCACACAAATAAAATATAACGGAAACTTTTGTTACTCGCAGAACTAAACTGTGGCGGCGCGCCCGTCCCTCTCAACGGCGGTAATAAAGCAATTATTACTTGTAAGAGCCAGAGACGTGCTGAGGAGGGGAGGACGTGGAGAGGAGGACGTGGAGAGGAGGATATGGATAGTTCGTGGAGGGAAGGACGCGGAAGGAAGGAAGTGGAGGGAAGGACGTGAAGAGGGGGATGGCGGGAAAAGGAAGTGGATACGGAGTAGTTGGTTGGAAAAAAGAGGAAATGTAAATTGAGTGGTGAAGGATAAATGGAAACGACGAACACAGCTTTTACACAGTGGAAACACTCGCAGTGTGTTGCTACTCTATTCTTTATGATAGTTACACAGTGGAAACACTCGCAGTGTGTTGCTACTCTATTCTTTATGATAGTTACACAGTGGAAACACTCGCAGTGTGTTGCTACTCTATTCTTTATGATAGTTACACAGTGGAAACACTCGCAGTGTGTTGCTACTCTATTCTTTATGATAGTTACACAGTGGAAACACTCGCAGTGTGTTGCTACTCTATTCTTTATGATAGTTACACAGTGGAAACACTCGCAGTGTGCTGCTACTCTATTCTTTATGATAGTTACACAGTGGAAACACTCGCAGTGTGTTGCTACTCTATTCTTTATGATAGTTACACATTAGAAACACTCGCAGTGTGCTGCTACTCTATTCTTTATGATAGTTACACAGTGGAAACACTCGCAGTGTGTTGCTACTCTATTCTTTATGATAGTTACACAGTGGAAACACTCGCAGTGTGTTGCTACTCTATTCTTTATGATAGTTACACAGTGGAAACACTCGCAGTGTGTTGCTACTCTATTCTTTATGATAGTTACACAGTGGAAACACTCGCAGTGTGTTGCTACTTTATTCTTTATGATAGTTACACAGTGGGGATACATGCTGCTTGTGACTACACTATTCTGTTTGATAGTGACTGCTACCTTATCATGCTGCTACTCACTGTACGAAAGCATTTGACAAATGTCACCATAGTGCGATAGCCAGAAAATAAAAACAATGAGCATATTGAATTTTCTGACGAATAGAACAGAGAGTAGTAGTAAACTTAGCAAAAATCAAGCTTTAGCATAGATCAGAACTCAAGGCACCGTCCTGGTGCCTTTACTCTTTTTTATTTTCATGACAGATAAAAACGTCAACCACAGCTTCGTGTCATCCTTTAGGGATGAGTGAAGAATAAGCATGAAAATTACATAGGAAAAAGACATGGAAAAACTGATAGCGGATACATATAAACAAAGTTGCTCAGAGGCGATAGAAAATAACCTGACTTTCAGTGGAGACAAATTCCAATTGATCAAATTTGGAAAGACTTAAAAAAAAAAAATCATGCGAGGAAATTGAATAAAAAAAACCACAGGGTATACCTTTGATATACCTTTGAAGAGTTTCGAGAGTATCTACTCTCTGAGCCCGGCCATGGACCAGGCTCGTCTGGTGCTTGCCTGGTCAACCAGGCTGTTGCTGCTGGAGGCCCGCTGCCCCACATATCCATCACAGCCTGGTTGATCTGGCACCCGATGAAGATACTTGTCCAGTTTCCTCTTGAAGGCTTCTACACTGGTTCCAGCCATGTTTCGGATATCTTCTGGTAAGATGTTGAATAGTCTGGGACCCCGGATGTTAATACAGTGCTCCCGTATTGTCCCCACGCACCCTGCTCTTCACTGGGTTTATTTTACACTTTCTCCCATATCTCTCACTCCAGTATGTTGTTATGGCAGTGTGCAGATTTGGGACCAGGCCCTCAAGTACTTTCCAAGTATATATTATCATGTATCTCTCCTCCGCTCCAATGAGTACATGTTCAAGACTTGAAGGCGTTCCCAATAATTTAGATGTTTCAATGGCTCAATGTGAGCCGTAAACGATCTCTGAATTTGTTCCAGCTCTGATATTTCTCCTACCCTGAACGGGGCCGTCAGCACAGAGCAGTATTCTAAGTGGGGAGCACTAGCGATTTGAAGAGTGTCACCATCGGCATTATTTCCCTTGTTTTAAAAGTTCTCAATACCCACCCGTCATCTTCCTGGCTGTTGTGATCTTTGTCTTGTTATGGTCTTTAAAAGACAGATCAGCAGACATAATTATTCCCAAGTCCTTTACGTGTTCCTTTCGTTCTATGTGGTGACCCTTGCGTTTTGTATATAGTGTTCCTTTTGAGTTCTTCATTTTTCCATACCTAAGCAGCTGAAACTTATCACCATTGAACGTCATGTTGTTCTCCATGCCCACTGGAAGACCCTGCTTATGTCCTCCTGTAATTTTTCAGTGTCTTCTACCGTAGTAGGAACCATCTTGTAGAAAAAATGGAACCTATGAAAGATATGAGTATAACAATGTCAGTTGACTTGTCATTTAGAAAGTACAATAAGGTAAATGACGTGAATGCCAGGAAAATGACAGGGTGGATAATGAGAATTTTTAAAAACAAGAGAAATACTGTTAATGGTGACACTATTCAAACCACTTGTCTCTCACTATGATTATTATTAGGTACTGATGGCTCCATTCAAGGCAAGATATTAAGACCAAGAATGGACACATGGAACACCCCAAAGTACTAGATATGTACTCTCTAGACGAGGAGAGAGAAATTCCTGGGAATGTATACACGAAAGACAGTTGAGGTCCTGGGCCTAAATCTACACACTCCCTACGGTAAAAATCAGGGAAGACAGACAATAAGAGAAAACTGAATCAACATCCGTGGGCCTAGACTACTAAACTGCTGCTAGCAGATATTAGAAATACTGCAGGAATATGGTTACCTCGAGTCTAGGTGGAGGGTATTCCGGGGATCAACGTCCCCGCAGTCCGGTCCACGACCAGGCCTCCCGGTGGATCAGGGCCTGATCAACCAGGCTGTTACTGCAGGCCGCATGTAGTCCAACGCACAACCCGGCTGATTCGGCACCGACTTTAAGAATCTGTCCAGCTTCCTCTTGAAGGCAGCCAGGGGCCTATTGGTAATTTCCCTTATGCATGGTGGGAGGCTGTTGAACAGTCTTGGGCCCCGGACACTTATGGTGTTTTCTTCTAGTGTACCCTACTTTCGTAGGGAGTGATTTCTGTGTGCAGATTCGTGACAATTCTTTTCTAGGATTTTCCAAGTGAGTACAAGTCAAGTGCTTCCAAGCGTTCCCAGTAGTTGAGGTGTTTGATAGAACTTATATGTGCAGTAAAGGTTCTCTGTACACTCTCCAGATCTGCAATTTCACCTGCTTTGAACGGAGATGTTAATGTACAGCAGTATTCGAGACTAGAGAGAACAAGTGATTTGAAAAGGATCATCATTGGCTTGGCATCTCTTGTTTTGAACGTTCTCATTATCCATCCTATCATTTTCTTCGCAAGTGTGATCGTGTCACTGTTGTGATCCTTGAAAGTGAGATCCTCAGACATTACCACTCCCAGGTCCCTCACATTATTTTTCCGCTCTATTGTATGATCAGAGTTTGTAGTATACTCATACTCAGTTCATACTGGAGTGAGAGATATGGGAGGAAGTGCAAAATAAACCCATTGAGGAGCAGGGTGCAGTGGGGACAATAGGGAACACTGTATCAACATCTGGGGTCCCAGACTATTCAACATCTAACCAAAAGATATCAGAAATACGGCTGGAACAAGTGTAGAAGCCTTCAAGGAAACTGGACAAATATCTTCACCAGGTGCCAGATCAACCAGGCTGTGATGGATATGTGGGGCAGGGACCTCCAGCAGCAACAGCCTGGTTGACCAGGCAAGCACCAGACGAGCCTGTCCCATGGCCGGGCTCGAGAAAGTTAAACTCTCGAAACTCTGCAAAGGTATGTCAAAGGTATAGTTATTATCTCCTCCAGTTTTCCATAACGGAGTAGTTGGAATTCGTCTTCATTGAACATCATATTGTTTTCCGTTGCCATTGGAAAACTTAGTTTATATCTTCTTGAGGTTAACCGTGTCCTCAGTAGATGACAGTCTCATGCAGATTCTAGTATCGTCTGCAAAGGATGACACGGTGCTGTGGATTACATCTCTGTCTATGTCTGATATGAGGATGAGGAACAGGATGGGGGCGAGAACTGTCTTGAGGAACAGAGCTTTTCACTATGGCAGCTTCCGATTTAACTCTGTTTACCACTACTCTTTGTGTTCGATTGGTTAGAAAGTTGAAGATCCATAACTTTGCCAGTTATTCCTTTGGCACGTATTTTGTGAGCTATTACGCCATGATCGCACTTGTCAAAGGTTGTTGCAAAGTCGGTGTATATTACATCTGCATTTTGTTTTTCTTCCAGTGCATCCAAGACCATATCATAGTGATCCAGTAGTTGCGAGAGGCAGGAGCGACCTGCTCTTAACCCATGTTGCCCTGGATTGTGAAGGTTTTCTGAAGCCAAGTGGTTTGCAATCGTGCTTCTTAGCATTCTTTCAAAGATTTATATGATGTGGGACGTTAGAGCTATTGGTCTATAGTTCTTAGCTAATATTTTGCTGCCACCTTTATGGAGTGGGGCTATATCCGTTGTTTTTAGTGACTGTGGAATTTCACCCGTGTCTAAGCTCCTTCTCCATAGTATACTTAGGGCACGCGAAAGGTGTTTCTTGCAGTTCTTAATGAACAAGTGCTTCCAAGTTTCACACGTCTGGGCCTGGGGCTGAGTGCATGGGCATGTTGTCAATGGCTTTCTTAAAGTCTATCGGAGTTTGGGTAATGTCGGAAATCTGGCAAACATTGATGGAGTTTTGAGGCTCATTCATGAAAAATTCATTTGGATTGTCGATCTTTAGAATGATTAGTGGCTTGCATTAGGATTTCAATATCTCACTCATTTCTTTGTTGTCATCTGTGTAAATCCCATCTTGTCTGAGCAAGGACCCGATACTAGATGTGGTATTTGCCTTGTTTTTGACATATGAAAATCATTTTTCGAATTTCTTTCAATTTCACTAATCGCTTTTAGCTCCTCCTGTCTCTCCTGGGTCTGTGTGAGTTTAAGTTCGTTACTTTCCACTTCCTGGTCAGCGTTCCTTCCGTGTATCAGATAATCTAGCGTTCATGAGGTCAATGATTCTTCATTGTCTCCTGTAGAGGAATCGTCTTTTTCTCCAGTTTACTTTTTCTCTTCTTTTTCTTAGGGAAATATCCTTGAACATACTTCAGCTGCCAGGAAGTTGATCGTTTCAAGGCACTGGTTTGGATCCATGTTATTTAAGATGTCTTCCCAACATGTTTCATTTTATGACGGTTTACCTGGTCCCAGTTGTTGTTCTTGTTGCTGAAGTTGTATTTGGTGAAGACACCTTCACAGCTACGTATTTTTGTGTATGTAAGTCTGGACTTCGATTAGACTGTGATCGGAATTAGTTGTTTTTATACAGTGGACACTCGGTTTTCATTTAAAATTCATTCTAGAATGCTGTTTGAGTGCCATTACCGAACGAATTTGTTCCCATAAGGACAAATGTAAATTAGATTAGTCGTTTCAGACCCCAAAAATACACTTACAAAAGCTCTTACAAAATACATTTACATAATTGTTCGGGTTTGGAGGTGAACGAAAACCGAGGGTCCACTGTATTTTTATGTTCTTACCAGGTCCTCATTATTTGTGAAGATAAGGTCAAGTGTGTTTGCAGTCTTGTTGGCTCCACTATTTGCTGAATTAGGATGTGTTTATCGCAGAGATTTGGTACTTATGTGTGTGTGACCTTTCATCTGGCTGCCTCCAGGGATTGTTTCTGCTACAACATTATTTGCTACATTCTTCCATTTTGTATGTCTTAGGTTGAAGTCACCAAGCAGAAAGATGTTTGGGGATGGAGCTGGAAGGCTTTCAGACAGCAATCAATTTTCAGTAGCTGTTCCTTGAACTGTTGGGAGGTTGCATCTGGTGGCTTATATACAACCACGATGACTAGGTTTTGGTTCTAGATCTTTATTGTTAGACTTCAATTTCATCATTTGTGGTGTTCAGTATGTCCGTGTAGATGAGAGACTCTTTGATATACAGGCCAATCCCATTCCCTTGTTGCCTGTTCTTTCTGTCACCATTTATCCATATTTCGTTGCCAAAGTGATCTTTTGTGGGTCTCTGTTAAGCTGCAAACATCGCATTTGACTTCTCTAGAAGTCCACTGATAAAAGGTATTTTGTTGTTGGTGGATGGCTTAAGACCCTGTATATTAGCAAATATAAACGAGGTTGGTATTTTTGCTGTTTGTATAAGGAGGGATTTTGTCATTGTTTCATCTACTTAGTTGTCTCTGATGGCCACAGATGATCACCTTTTAGACAGGTCACGACACTTTTTGGGATGCTCAAAGCTGCATGTCCCATTTGTCCCATTTTTTCCCCATTTCGCTTTTGGTTGGGTAGAATTTTTGGTAGGTGTGTTCTCAATTTGTGCAGTTTCTAGGACTGTAATATAATCCTCGGTATCCAAGCCAGGGCCACCTCGTCCTGCTTCCAGGGAGCTACTTTCCCAAGAAGACTCCTCCAATACATCTATAATGTGGGCTATGGTCTTGTGCAATGATGGTTGTATATTTAAGGTTTTAGTGGTGACTGTGGTAGAGTCCTAGCAGAGTCTGGACAGGCACTAATGCTGGGGGCTGAGCCTGGGCCAGCAACAGCGCTCTGGGCAGTAGCGCTAGGACTGGGGGATGGGTCTGGGTTAGCACTATGTGTGGGGATTGGGTTAACTGACGTTTTGTTTCTGTTTTTTTCAGTGGGTGACTATATAGTTTAGAGTCATTGGTTGTGGTATGGGTTGTGATATGGGCATTCTGCATTTTTTGGTTCACTCCTATCTCTTCCTCCCATGCTTTATATATCTTCGGTAGACTGTCCAAGAGTTCATCTTTATTTTCTGATACCTGCCCAAAAGTTCTATAGGTGTCTTCAAGGGGAAATTGGTTCACTGTATCTGCCAAGTGCCTGATCAACCAGGTTATGATGAATATGTAGACTAGAATATAGCCGACAACAAAAGCCTGATTGACCAAGAGTAGGAAAACTCCCGAACTCTGACAGAACTGAAATATCTTATGACACTGCCAGTACCAGATACGTTAATCTTTCTTACCAGTAGCTCATGCACCAAAACCCAGGTGGTGTGGTATATGTGGGGGGAGGGGGTAAGGGAAGCCGGGTAGACTGGAAGGGAGAAATAATATGCGGGTAAACCTGAGCACATATATATGCACCATTCTTCCCTCCGTCAACCCTAACCAACTTAGTCACACAGTGGTCGCCGTATAGTACCTTTGATATACCTTTGAAGAGTGTCGAGAGTTTCTCTACTCTCTGAGGCCGGCCATGGGCCAGGTTCGTCTGGTGCTTGCCTGGTCAACCAGGCTGTTGCTGCTGGAGGCCCGCTGCCCCACATATCCTCACAGCCTGGTTGATCTGGCACCTGGTGAAGATACTTGTCCAGTTTCCTCTTGAAGGCTTCTACACTGGTTCCAGCCGTGTTTCGGATATCTTCTGGTAAGATGTTGAACAGTCTGGGACCCCGGATGTTAATACAGTGCTCCCGTATTGTCCCCACCGCACCCCTGCTCCTCACTGGGTTTATTTTACACTTTCTCCCATATCTCTCACTCCAGTATGTTGTTATGGCAGTGTGCAGATTTGGGATCAGGCCCTCAAGTACTTTCCAAGTATATATTATCATGTATCTCTCTCCTCCGCTCCAGTGAGTACATGTTCAAGACTTGAAGGCGTTCCCAATAATTTAGATGTTTCATGGCTCAATGTGAGCCGTAAACGATCTCTGATTTGTTCCAGCTCTGATATTTCTCCTGTTTTGAACGGGGCCGTCAGCACTGAGCAGTATTCTAAGTGAGGGAGCACTAGCGATTTGAAAGTGTCACCATCGGCATTTTTCCCTTGTTTTGAAAGTTCTCAATACCCACCCCGTCATCTTCCTGGCTGTTGAGATCTTTGTCTTGTTATGGTCTTTAAAAGACAGATCAGCAGACATAATTATTCCCAAGTCCTTTACGTGTTCCTTTCGTTCTATGTGGTGACCCTCTTGCGTTTTGTATATAGTGTTCTTTTGAGTTCTTCATTTTTTCCATACTTAAGCAGCTGAAACTTATCACCATTGAACGTCATGTTGTTCTCTACTGCCCACTGGAAGACCCTGCTTATGTCCTGTAATTTTTCAGTGTCCTCTACCGTAGTGACTTTCATGCTTATTTTAGTGTCATCTGCAAATGATGATACAAAAGTGTGCCGGGTGTTTTTATCTGTCTGCTATGAGGATGAGAAACAGCAGAGGTGCCAGGACAGTGCCTTGGGGCACTGAGCTTTTGACCTCGCTGATGCTGGATCTTGCCCTATTCACTACTACTTTTAGTGTTTTGTATGTTAGGAACTCGAAAATCCATCTGCCTACCTTCCCCGTAATGCCAATGGCCTCATTTTGTGCGCTATCACTCCATGATCGCATTCGTCTAACGCCTTTGCAAAATCTGTGTAAATCACATCTGTGATTTGGTCGTCTTCCAATGCCTCCGTAATTCTGTCATAATGGTTCAGCAGCTGTGACAGGCATGATCGTCCCGCTCTAAAGCCATGCTGGTTCGGGTTATGTTGGTTGTGCTGGTCCATGAACTTTGTAATCTGCCGTCTCATCATTCTTTCGAAGATTTTTATGATGTGAGAAGTTAGTTCTACTTGTCCGTAATTTTTAGCTAGTGGAGAAAGTGAGGGGTGTAGAAGTGGAATTGTAGGGTGAATGAGGGGTGCATTACGGGAATAGTGGTAAAACAGAGGAAGTAGACCACCGTGGCCTGGTGGTAAAAGCTCTCCCTTCACACGGTAAGACTGGAAACATTGGGTGTGTTTCCTTACACCGGTTGTCCACGTCACCCATCAGTAATAATGGGTACCTGGGTGTTAGTCGACTGGTGTGGGTCGCATCCTGGGACAAAAGTGACCTAATTTGCCTGAAATGCTCTGCATAACATGAGGCTCTATATAGTAGTATGTCATTGATGTCAGCTAGTTTGTATACCTTGTATATATACTTGTAGGAAGATATTATTATTATTATTATTATTATTATTATTATTATTATTATTATAATTATAGCGAAAAAGTATTGTGGAGAGGTATTTTGCCTGTTGCATAGCTGTTAGTGGCTACGGGAATCATCGCCTCCCTAGGCCCAGGCTCAGATCCTGACTTCTGGTTAACGGCTTGATCAGACTTCAGGTATCTGTCAGTTCACTCTTGAAGACAACCGGGAGTCTTTTGGTAATTCTCCTTATGTATAATGGGAGGCTGTTGAACACCACCCTGCTGTCCACCACCAGGCTGTCTTGGACCATCCTGGCCACTTATAGTGTATTTATTCTCTTAGTTTACTCATGGCGGCCTGATTTTCATCGGTGGTGATATTTGGGACCAGTCCCTCTACGATTTTTCAGGTGTAAATTATGATGTACTTTCTCGCCTGCCTTCCAGGAAGTACAGGTTAAGACTTCAAACGTTCCCAGTAATTAAGGTGCTTGATTGAACTAATACGTGCAGTGAAGGTTCTCTGTACATTCTCTAGAGCTGCAATTTCACAGCAGTATTCCAGCCTAAAGAGAACAAAAGTGACATAAATAAGATCATCATTGGCTTGGCATCTCGCAGATGTGATTGTGACACTGTTGTGATCTCTGAAGGGTTTTCCATAACAGAGTAACATAAATTTGTCCTCATTGAACATCATATCGTTTTCAGAGGCTAATTGGAAAACTTGGTTTATATCCGCTTGGAGGTTTACCGTGTCTTCAGTGCATGACACTCATGCAAATTCTAGTATCGTCTGCAAAGAAGACATGGTGCTATGGTTTACATCTCTGTCTATGTCCGATATGAGGATGAGAAACAGAGAAGAGTACTGAAGCTTGTGGAACAAAGTTTTTCACTGTGGCAGCCTCCGACTTAACTCTTTACCATTACTCTTTATGTTCTATTGGTAAGAAAGTTAAAGATCAATCTGCCCACTTTTCCGGTCATCCCTTTAGCACTTATTTTGTGTGCTATTACACCATAGTTTCACTCGTGGAAGGCTTTTGCAAAGTCTGTGTATGCTACATCTGCATTCTGTTTGTCCTCCAAAGCATCCAAGACCATGTAATAGTGGTCCTACCTGGAGTCTACCTGGAGGGCATTCCGGGGATCAACGCCCCCGCGGCCCAGTTCACGACCAGGAGCTGTGAGGGGCAGGAGCGACCTACTTTAATTAAACCCCACACTGCCCAGGGTTGTGCAGTTTTTAGAACTCTTTCAAAGATTTTTATGAGGGACGTTAGAGCTATAGGTCTTTAAAGTTTTGCTACCACCTTTATGGACGAGTTGCTAGACCAGTCTGCCACATTTACAGGTAACTTCAATGATTCCAGACCACCACTGTTTGTACTCTTCGATTACCACCTCTAGTGCCACCTCAACCACCTCTAGTGCCATGAACCAACGTTTCACTTAACGCAGCCTTAATGTAATGTTGTACAGATTCACTGACTAATACACTTCTTCAGTGAACTCATCCTCTAGATATTTTATTTGCATTTTATTTGTAATTTATTATGTTTCTCTCAACCTATTTTTACCAGTTCGTCAGCGTTTTCATTCCTTTCCATGTTAACACCAGACGGTATCCACATAACCTTGACTATTATTTTTTATTACCTAACATTTATGTTGAATAAAAAAAATATCCAACACTAGTCCACCACCACTGCCATTTAACCACCATCACCCCTCCACACTTCCACCCACCACCAGCCCACCATTACCAAAACAACCCCTCCGCCACAACCGCCCCACCATTACCACTCCTCAACCATCTACACCTTCCCATCCCATATTCCCTTCGACCCACCACCAGTGTACCTCGCTCCACCCCTCCACCTCCCTCAGCGCTCACACACCGTGAAATTAACAGAAAATGATCAGCGGCAACCAAATGATTCCTCAACGGCATGTGAGGGAGGAAGCAAGGGTGAGGGTGGTGGCGGCATCACCACTGTGTATGTGAGGGAGGAAGCAAGGGTGAGGGTGGTGGCGGCATCACCACTGTGTATGTGAGGGAGGAAGCAAGGGTGAGGGTGGTGGCAAAGTTCTAAATATTGGACAGGACAATAACCATGCCACATATAAACTAAATAATGTAGATCTTAATACTACTATTGCGAAAAGGATTTAGGAGTTCTGGTTAGCAGTAATCTAAAACCAAGACAGCAGTGCATAAGTGTTCGCAATAAAGCGAACAGAATCCTTGGCTTCATATCAAGAAGCATAAATAATAGAGTCCTCAGGTTGTTCTTCAACTCTATATATCCTTGGTTAGGCCTCATCTAGATTATGCTGCACAGTTTTGGTCACCGTATTACAGAATGGATATAAATGCTCTGGAAAACGTACAAAGGAGGATGACTAAGTTGATTCCATGTATCAGAAATCTTCCCTATGAGGATAGACTTAGGGCCCTGAATCTGCACTCTCTAGAAAGACGTAGAATTAGGGGAGATATGATTGAGGTGTATAAATGGAAAACAGGAATAAATAAAGGTGATGTAAATAGCGTGCTAAAAATATTTAGTATTGACAGGACTCGCAGCAATGGCTTTAAGTTGGATAAATTCAGATTCAGGAAGGATATAGGAAAGCATTGGTTTGGTAATAGAGTTGTCGATGAGTGGAATAAACTCCCGAGTACAGTTATAGAGGCTAAAACGTTGTGTAGTTTTAAAAATAGGCTAGATAAATATGAGTGGGTCGGGTGGGTGTGAGTTGGACTTGACTAGTTTGTGCTACTAGGTCAGATGCCGTGCTCCTTCCTTAAGTGGATGTAACCTGACCTGGCTGGGTCGGGGCATTGGCTTAAGCCGGTGGGAGACTTGGACCTGCCTCGCATGGGCCAGTAGGCCTGCTGCAGTGTTCCTTCTTTCTTATGTTCTTATGTTCTTATGAGGGAGGAAGGAAGGGTGAGGGTGGTGGCGGCATCATCACTGTCTATGTGAGGAAGGAAGGGTGAGGGTGGTGGCGGCATCACCTTTGTGTATGTGAGGGAGAAAGGGTGAGGGTTGTGGTGGCATCACCTCTGTGAATGCACTGTTAAGCTTGCTTAAAACGATCAGTGTACTACTATTAGCACTGGTCTGAGACCAGACCGTAGGGAATATAATCCCCAAAACCACGAATGACACATACCACTACTCCGCTACTGGATTAGCAACCCCCTAATAAATGTACTGGTAATACTACCACCGACATTACTATTGTACTTAAGTTAGTACTACTTGAAATTATCATTCAACTCCCCTGTGGCTATTTTGCATATTTTATCGTTTTATCGCTATACATACATAGTGTGTATATATATATATATATATATATATATATACATACTTTAACAAGTATATAGACTCGAGTCCAACACAGAGATGATGTTGGACGCTTTATGAATTTCAGTGAGGCCAGGTTAGCCGTTCTGGAAGATTTACAAAGAGGAAAGTGCGGCAGTTACTATACACCATAACCAAACTGTTGATCAGCTAGACTGTACCAATTGTAGACACCGCTGTAACTTGATACCTGTTTGAGTACTATGTACAGAGGAGCCCTGTAGCAGATCTTCTGGCCCATGCTGACAATGCCTTCTCACATCTTATGTATCTCACTACAGCTGTACTACTACTACTACTACCACCTCTACTACTACTATCCTCTTGAAGGTTGCTACCTGACTGCCGCCACTCTTTCCGTAGTTGTCACTGTATTAGGACTGAACCAGCTACTCAGGGCTAAACGTTTCTCAAAATAAATGTCTTAAAGTGAACATAAGTGTGTTTTTCCACAACCCGGAATATTGCTCGGGTATGCCAGCACATTCTTATATTATTGATACCCAACACCGGTACACCAGAGGTTTAGTTATTGATACCCAACACCGGTACACCAGAGGTTTAGTTATTGATACCCAACACCGGTAAACCAGAATATTAGTTATTGATACCCAACACCGGTAAACCAGAGGTTTAGTTATTGATACCCAACACTAGTACACCAGAGGTTTAGTTATTGATACCCAACACCGGTACACCAGAGGTTTAGTTATTGATACCCAACACCGGTACACCAGAGGTTTAGTTATTGATACCCAACACCGGTACACCAGAGGTTTAATTATTGATACCCAACACCTGTAAACCAGAATATTAGTTATTGATACCCAACACCGGTAAACCAGAGGTTTAGTTATTGATACCCAACACTAGTACACCAGAGGTTTAGTTATTGATACCCAACACTAGTACACCAGAGGTTTAGTTATTGATACCCAACACCGGTACACCAGAGGTTTAGTTATTGATACCCAACACCGGTACACCAGAGGTTTAGTTATTGATACCCAACACCGGTACACCAGAGGTTTAGTTATTGATACCCAACACCGGTAAACCAGAGGTTTAGTTATTGATACTTAACGCTAGTACACCAGAGGTTTATTTATTGATAACCAACACCGGTACACCAGAGGTTTAGTTATTGATACCCAACACCGGTAAACCAGATGTTTAGTTATTGATACCCAACACCGGTACACCAGAGGTTTAGTTATTGATACCCAACACCGGTAAACCAGAGGTTTAGTTATTGATACACAGCACTGGTGCGCCAGAGGTTTAGTTATTGATACCCAGCACTGGTGCACCAGAGGTTTAGTTATTGATACCCAGCACTGGTACACCAGAGGTTTAGTTATTGATACCCAACACTGGTACACCAGAGGTTTAGTTATTGATACCCAACACTGGTACACCAGAGGTTTAATTATTGATACCCAACACCGGTACACCAGAGGTTTAGTTATTTGATACCCAACACCGGTAAACCAGAGGTTTAGTTATTGATACCCAACACCGGTTGATTAAACTCAACAGAATACTTAGCACTAGCATATACAAGACGGTACCAGGGACTCCAGCATGTACAAGGTTGTACCTGGGACTCCAGCATGTACAAGGTTGTACCTGGGACTCCAGCATGTACAAGGTTGTACCTGAGACTCCAGCATGTACAAGGTTGTACCTGGGACTCCAGCATGTACAAGGTTGTACCTGGGACTCCAGCATGTACAAGTTTGTACCTGGGACTCCAGCATGTACAAGTTTGTACCTGGAACTCCAGCATGTACAAGGTTGTACCTGGGACTCCAGCATGTACAAGGTTGTACCTGAGACTCCAACATGTACAAGGTTGTACCTGGGACTCCAGCACGTACAAGGTTGTACCTGGGACTCCAGCATGTACAAGTTTGTACCTGGGACTCCAGCATGTACAAGGTTGTACCTGGGACTCCAGCATGTACAAGGTTGTACCTGGGACTCCAACATGTACAAGGTTGTACCTGAGGCTCCGACATGTACAAGGTTGTACCTGGGACTCCAGCACGTACAAGGTTGTACCTGGGACTCCAGCACGTACAAGGTTGTACCTGAGACTCCAGCATGTACAAAGTTGTACCTGGGACTCCAGCATGTACAAGGTTGTACCTGGGACTCCAGCATGTACAAGGCTGTACCTGGGACTCCAGCACGTACAAGGTTGTACCTGGGACTCCAGCATGTACAAGGCTGTACCTGGGACTCCAGCATGTACAAGGTTGTACCTGGGACTCCAGCATGTACAAGGCTGTACCTGGGACTCCAGCATGTACAAGGTTGTACCTGGGACTCCAGCATGTACAAGGTTGTACCTGGGACTCCAGCATGTACAAGGTTGTACCTGGGACTCCAGCATGTACAAGGTTGTACCTGGGACTCCAGCATGTACAAGGTTGTACCTGGGACTCCAGCATGTACAAGGTTGTACTTGTGATAAGTGATGTACCAAGGTAAAGATTCTGAAAGCTCTGCTCTCATAAGTGATCATAACAAGATGAATATAATCAGGTTTGTTCCAAGGAAATGGAGGTTGTTACAGTTCTTTGGATGAAGTGCCTTTCGTTTTTATCAGGGCACTCAAGTTCAAGGACCAAGAACTAGAGCCGTGTTTATTCAATACTTGTAACACTGTCAATTTTCACATAGTATATCTGTAATTAAACTGTAACCGATTTTAATAGTCTTTAATCTTTTTTAGGCCCGGTTTTAACCTAAAGGGCTTCCTGGTGGCTATGCTTAGTCATCTAGGGGGGTTATTACAGGTTGTACTAGCACTCGCACGGCTTGCTTAGCTACTGCAGGTTACTAGCTGCAGCCGGCTGCTTGACTACTAGCACCGGGTACTAGCTACTGCCCGGCTTGGCTACTAGCATATACTGAGCATATATCGCCGGCTTGACTACTCCAAAGCAGGTGTTACACTGCAGCGGCCTTGTTACTAGCATAAGCAGCCAGGCTTAGCACTAGCACCCGGTCATACTAGCAGCCGGCTATGCTACTAGGCTGATTACTAGCAGCCGGCTTGCTACTAGCACTACTAGCAGCCGGCTTGACTACTAGCAGTCCGGCTTGGCTACTGCTTAGCTTGACTACTAGCAGCCGGCTTGGCTACTAGCATACTAGCCCGCTGTACTAGCAGCGGCTTGGCTACTAGCACTACTAGCAGCCGGCGGCTACTAGATACTGCAGCGGCTTGACTACTAGCAGCCGGCTACTGCACTACTAGCAGCCGGCGGCTACTAGCACTACTGCAGCCGGCTTGGCTACTAGCACTACTAGCAGCCGGCTTGGCTACTAGCAGCGGCGGCATAGCACTACTAGCAGCGGATTGGCTACTAGCACTACTAGCAGCCGGCTTGGCTACCAGCACTACTAGCAGCCGGCTTGCTACCAGCATACTACGCCGGCGCTCTAGCACTACTAGCAGCCGGGGCTACTAGCATTACTAGCAGCCGGTGCTACTAGCACTACTAGCAGCCGGCTTTGCTACTAGCACTACTAGCAGCCGGCTTGGCTACTAGCACTACTAGCTGTGACTGTCGTCACGCACGACAATCATTTAACTGTAACTGTTTTACCTGTGATCAGTTTTACCTGTGACCTGTTTTACCTGTGACCTGTTTTACCTGTGACCTGTTTTACCTGTGACCTGTTTTCGGAGTTTTTCTACTCTTGCAGCCCAGTCCGGCGACCTGGGTGCCTGCTAATTGCCTGGTCAACCAGGCTGTTGATATTGGCGGCTCGCCAGCCCACGTATTCATCAGAGCCTGGTTGATCTGACCCTCGAATAATAATGATCAATTCTGGACAATGATAAAAAAAACAAATCCAGGGAAAAAGTTATAAGTAATTTTCTATGTTCTCAACACAGGGATTTAGACTTTGGGTAAAGAAAAAGTGAGAATTGACAGTTGAGTGTGAAGGATCGTGACACAGAACAGCTGAGAATGACACAAATGAGGGCGAGGGGGTTACTACCATAGTGGGGAGCGGTGTATGGGAGCTGTCATGGTTCCCTAATCTAATTGTTGACGCTGAACAATAAATTATACACGCTTTAACTATTGTCGATTATTTTTTATGAAAGCGAGGGGAGGGGGAGGGGGGAGAGAGAGAGAGAGAGAGAGAGAGAGAGAGAGAGAGAGAGAGAGAGAGAGAGAGAGAGAGTTATAGAAGTATTATCTTGCATATATATTAACCTTGCACGGTAGGTAAATAAAACTACGTAATTAGCAGCGATTGTTATATGAAAGTTACCAGAAGACGAGTCCGGTGACAGTACCTACTCCCCGGGGTGACCCACCCCAGGGTGACCACCCCGGGTGACTACCCCGGGTGACCACCACCGGGTGACCACCCCGGGGTGACTCACCCCTATCCACCCCTGGAGCACAGCTAGAGTCTTCTGATCAAACACTAAGGAAGACAGCGTTGAAAAGCTTTGGTCCCTTTACGCTTCTTGAGTTATATGTTTGTGTACGCATGACACTCCTGCTGTTTCCTGAGTTTTCACAAATTATGTGAATCTAATGTAGAGAATACGAATATGCGAGGACCAGGGAAGACTTCAAATGGTCCTGGACAAGCTAGAGGTTTGGTCTGATAAGTTGCTGTTGGAATTTAACCCACAACAAGTGCAAAGAATAGAAGACTGGAGAAATATTTCACACCGTCTATTGAGCTTCTTGCTATAGTACAGAATAATTTCAGTATGATGATTCGGGATGAATCCTACAGAATTTTCCAGGTGTAAATTATTTGACTTTCTGACGGACGTTGCAGAGAGCATTGTTCCCAATAATTTAAGCGATTGCATAATGACGATGACTTCATTTATTGGCCAGTAAGATAAATTTTGTACAGATTATGTTTATTAAGAAAGAAAGTGCATAGCAACCATCCTGATAGGGAGTTAACGGACGCTGAATAATGACTGAGGGAGGTTGTTGTGTATCAGCTCTCACACAACATTCCTTCAGTCATAGTGCTCATTTTTTATATTAAAAATATCATCGCAAGCTTGAGTGTTATGTAGAACTTTACCATAGAGCAAACACTTCATGCAGCTTAGCCACACAACCTCCAAGTCTCAGGAGATTTTGCAGTTTTTTTTTTACAAGTCTTTATATACCTGAAGTATAACCTGGAGAGGGTTCCGGGGGTCAACGCCCCCGCGGCCCGGTCTGTGACCAGGCTTCATGGTGGATCAGGGCCTGTCAACCAGGCTGTTACTGGTGTCCGCACGCAAACCGACGTATGAGCCACAGCCCGGCTGGTCAGGTACTGACTTAGGTGCCTGTCCAGTGCCTGCTTGAAGACACCCAAGGGTCCACTGATAATCCCTCTTATGTATGCTGGGAGGCAGTTGAACAGTCTTGGGCCCCTGACACTTACTGTGTTGTCTCTTATCATGTAGTGGCACCCCTGCTTTTCATTGGGGGGATGTTACATCGTCTGCCGAGTCTTTTGCTTTCATAGTGAGTGATTTTCCTGTGCAAGTTTGGTACTAATCTCTCAAGGATTTTCCTAGTGTATATAATCATGTATCTCTCTCGCCTGCGTTCTAGGGAGTACAGGTTTAGGAACTTCAAGTGTTCCCAGTAATTGAGGTGTAGTATAGCTTTTAAAAATTCCCTTTTAATTAGATTTTTCTTTTTTTTTTAAATTGTATTTATCTAAGAGAAGTTTTCGTCATTTGCCTGATAAAAATTTGGCAGGAACTGTTCTGTATTATTTTCTCTAAATGAAACCGATTAGCACTAAAAATGTGTAATAATTACTATAACTAAAATATTTACATTATGATACTGATACTATACATTATTTAAAATGGCCGTAACTCTGCTCGCTTCCGTCGCTGGCTGTCGGGAGTGAGGTTGGCGGCCCTCTGGATAGTTTGATACAGAATATCTCTTAATGTTTCAGGATTATTGTCAGCGCGGTCCGGTCTCATAGCAGACCCACTAAACTTGAAAGGAAACAGTACAAGTATGAAATGTAATTAGAAACTCACAGGAAAGAACAGCTAAGGAATACTAATTACAAGTAGAAATGTCTAAAATTTCTTACGTATTTAGTAGCATCAATCCTGTCAGTGTGTGAAACGTTCAACAGTCTTCCATTTCACACTATACAGTTATCGTCGACCAGTTACACTCAGACCAGTTACTCACCGGGAAATGTTTGAGAGTCCCGGCACATAACAGACACATCCACACGTCAGAGTGGTCGTTCAACCAGGGCTTCTGCTATACAAAAGCTCTTTTACAGACTGTAAACTGTAGACGCTCACAAACTCCAGCTCTTAACCCTCCAAGAAAGAGTTTGTGTACAGACCTTTTCCATTTGGGATCAAGACTGCTTCTACGTGGGGTGAGTGGGTGGGCTGTTGTTTGGGTGAGTGGGTGGGCTGTTTGGGTGAGTGGGTGGGCTGTTTGGGTGAGTGGGTGGGCTGTTGTTTGGGTGAGTGGGTGGGCTGTTTGGGTGAGTGGGTGGGCTGTTGTTTGGGTGAGTGGGTGGGTTGTATTGGTTGACTGGGTGGGTTGTTGCCTGAGTGAGTAGGAGGGTTGTTGTTTGGGTGAGTGGGTGGGTTGTTGTTTGAGTTGGTGGGTTGTGTTGGTTGAGTGGGTGCGTTGTTGCTTAGGAGAGTGGGTGGGCTGTTTGGGTGAGTGGATGCATTGTTGTCGAGGTGAGTGGTTGGGTTGCTTTTGATGGGTTTCGAGAGTTTCCCAACTCCCTCAGCCCGGCCTTAGATCAGGCTCGTCTAGTGTTTGCACAAGTAACCAGCATATAGAGAGAAGCTTATGATGACATTTCGACATGAACGTATTGTGCCTTTTTTCTTTGTCTGTTTTCCTGGTCAACCAGACTGTTGCTGCTGGCGGCACACTGGTTCACATATCCATCAAAGACAGGGTGATCTTGAAGACTTCTATACTTGGTCCGGCAGTGTCTGTGTCTTCCAGAGGGATACCTGAAGGACGTTTCTGTGGGTTAACACCCCCGCGGCACAGTCCCTAACCAGGCCTCCTGGAGAATCAAGGCCTGATCAACCAGGTTGTTAGTGCTGGCTTTACACGGCTGCTCGGACACATTTGAGGAACTTGTCCAGTTAATTCTTAAAGACAGCCAGAGGTTTGTTGTTAATCCCTTTATACACGGAGGAGGTACGATGAAGAGTCGGGGATTTCTGACACTCATTGTCGCGCCCCTGCTTTTTAGCGGAGGAATTTTGCACTGTGCCTAGTCTCTTGATGTTATATGGAGTAATTTCAGTGTTCAAGTATGGGACTAGTGCCTCCAGGATTTTCCACATGTAATTTTTATGTACCTTTATCGCGTACGTTTCAAGGAGTACGGTTGGTAAGATGTTAACTAGTCTGAGACCAAGGAACTTGATAAAATCCTGCCCTTCACTGGGTTTATTCTATACTTTCTGCTACGTCTCTCACTCCAATAAGCTATAGTTGCAATGTGCAGATTTGGGACCAGGTCCTCAAGTACTTTTCAGGTATATATTATTATGTATCTCTCTCTCCTCTCCTCCAGCACATTAAATACTCTACTGGGTTTATGTAAGACATAAAAGATTTCTGTATCTGTTCCAGTTCAAATATCTCTATTGTCCTGAACGGAGTCGTCACAACTGAACAATACTCTGTACGAGAGAGCACAAGCGATTTGAATAGTGTCACCATTGGCATTGTTTCCCTTGTTTTGAAAGTTCTCATTATCTACTCTGTCCTTTTCCTGCCTGAAGTGACATTTTTCTTATTTTGTTTCATGAATGAAAAACCAGCTGACATTATTACTCCCAGGTCCTTTAAATGTTCCTTTCATTCTATTTGGTGATGATCATGAATATTATTTGCAGTGTCCCTTTTAAATTCATTCTTCCCATATCTAAGTAGTTGGGGTTTGTTACCATTAAACATCATCCACTGCCCACTGAAAGACTTTGATTTGATCTTATTGCAGTTTTTCCGTGTCTTCTACTGAGATGATTTTCATTCTTATTTTAGCATCGTCCGCAAATGACGATATGAAATTGTGGCGACTGTTTTTATGCATGACCGCTACTTTATGCATGACCGCTACTTTATGCATGACCGCTACTTTATGCATGACCGCTACGAGGATAAGAAACAGTAAAGGCCCCAGGACCCTGCTTTTGGATACTAAGCTTTTTTACTTTGCTTATGCTGTTTGTTGATGTTTATTACTAATATTTGTGTTCAGTTAGTCAGAAAGTTGAATATCCATTTTCTTATGTTAGTTATATGATCTGTGGCCTACAAGTGTAATGTAATATTTTTCTGCACTCTCCATCCTACTGTCGTTCAGTCGATTGCTTAGCAATGATTGAACCCGATCTTTTCAGAATTTCACTCATTTATTTTTCATCGTCTGTCATGAATATCCAGTGTTTATTGATTCAGTTCTACAAGTAATTTTTAACTTGGACTTTGCATATATGTAGAAATCTTTGAGGTTTCTTGTAGTATCATAGACGGCTTGTTGTTACTTTTGTCCTTCTTTTCTCTAATACTACAGCTTAAGTTTTTGGTAGGGGTTTTCAAGGCTTTCAATGAAGCTCTTTATCTTCTTATCTGATCCGCCGTTACTGACGGTGGTTTATTTACAAGGATAATAATTTTGTGACTATTTTCCACTTTATTACCCAGAACTCCCACTGCATCATTTGATAAATTCAACAGTTCTGTTGGACAAAATGCATCCTTCACAGAGTCCTACTCCTCCATGTGACCTATTCACTCTGTCATATTGTAGTATTTATTGTTAACTCCTTATCCTAAACATCCTTTGTAAGTATTTCTGTGAACTCTACAAACATAGCAATTGTTCTGTGAGGAGCCTACTTATGTAGCTAATTTTTGTCCCTTATGTTTGATTTCAAATAAGAAGAATGATTCACCATTCGGGATGATTTGGTATAGCGAAGATGTGTTAATACCACTAGGTGTAGATATCCTTGCAAATAATGTTGTAGCAGAAATAATCCCTGGAGGCAGCGCAGATGAAAAGTCACACACACATATGAGCTGCTGAATTTCTGCAATAAACACATCCTAAGTCAGCAGATAGTGGAGCCAACAAGACTGGAGAACACACTTGGCCTTATTTTCACAAATAATGAAGACCTGGTAAGAACATAATATCAAAAACAACTAATTCAGATCACAATCTAATCGAAGTGCACAGGGGTCCTGACGAGCAAAATGCATGCAGCTATGAGGGTGCCGTCACCAAATTTAACTTCAAAATCAAGAACATCAAACAGGATCAAGTAAACCATGTCCTAAATGAAACATGTTGGAAAGATATCTTAAATAACATGGACCCTAACCAGTGCCTTGAAAAGATCAACTTCCTGGTAGCTGAAGTATATTCAAGGCATATTCCCCAAAGAAAAAAAAGAGAAAAAGTAAACTGGAGAGATAGACGCTCCCTCTACAGGAGAAGGCGAAGAATCACTGAGCTCCTCAAGAATGCTAGATTATCGGAAACACGGAAGGAAACGCTAACCAGGGAAGTGAAAATATTGAGCTTAAGTTTAAGGACTTATACAGGATCCAGGAAAGACAGGAGGAGCTAAAAGCGATTAGTGAAATTGAAAGAAATTCGAAATATTTCTTTTCATATGCCAAAAACAAGGCAAACCACATCTAGTATCAGGTCCCTGCTCAAACAAATGGAACTTACAAAGATGACAAAGAAATGAGTGAAATACTGACATCTCAATATGACTCTGTGTTTAACGAGCCACTAATCAGTCTAAAGATCGACAATCCAAATATTTTTTTCATGAATGAGCCTCAGAACTCTAACTCCACTAGACTGAGAAAACCAATGACAACATGCCCATGCACTCAGCCCCAGAACTGGAAGAAACCTCTTTAGCGGACCCTAAGTATGCTTTGGAGAAGGAGCATTTACACTGGTGAAATTCCAGTCACTAAAAACAACGGATATAGCCCCACTCCATAAAGGTGGCAGAAAAGCAATAGCTATGAATTATAGACCAATAGCTCTAACGTACATCATAAAAATCTTTGAAAGAGTTCTAAGAAACAGGATTGCAAACTACTTAGGTTCCCAACAACTGCACAATTCAGGGCAACATGGATTCAGAGAAGGTCGCTCCTGCCTCTCGCAGCTACTGGACCACTATGATATGGTTTTGGATGCACAAGTGTGACCATGGTGTAATAACACACAAAATGCGTGCTAAAAGATAACTGGCAAAGTGAGCAGATGCATCTTCAACTTTCTAACCAATCGAACACAAAGAATAGTGTAAACAGAGTTAAATCGGAAGTTGCCATAGTGAAGAGCTCTGTTCCACAAGGCACAGTACTCGCCCCCATCCTGTTCCTCATCCTCACATCAGACATAGACAGAGATGTAAACCATATAGCACCTTTGCAGACGATACTAGGATCTGCATGATGTTCAATAAGACAAATTCCAACTACTCCATTATGGAAAACGGAAGGAAATAATTGCTAGAACCGAGTATACTACAAACTCTAATCACACAATAGAGCGGAAAAGTAATGTGAAGGACCTGGGAGAGGTAATGTCTGAGGATCTTACCATCAAGGATCACAACAATGCCACTATCACATCTGCGAGGAAATGATAGGATGGATAATGAGAACATTCAAGACAGAGATGCCAAGTCAATGATGATCCTTTTTAAATCACTTGTTCTCTCTAGGCTGGAATACTGCTGTACATTGACATTCCATTCAAGACAGGTGAAATCGCAGATCTATAGAATGTACAGACAACCTTTACTGTACATATAAGTTCTGTCAAACGGGAACGCTTGGAAGCACTTGACTGGGGCGCAGGCGAGAGAGATGTGCATCATAATCTACACCTGGAAGATCCTGGAGGGACTGGTCCCTAATCTGCACACAGAAATCACTCCCTACGAAAGCAAAAGACTTGGCAGGCGGTGCAGCATACCCCAAGTGAAAAGTAGGGGCGCCATTAGTACACTAAGAGAAAACAATAAGTGTCCGGGGCCCAAGACTGTTCAACAGCCTCCCCCCAGCCATAAGGGGAATTACTAATAGACCCCTGGCTCTTTTCAAGGAGCTGGACAGATACCTAATGTCAATGCCGGGCTGTGGTTCGGACGATAGACTACATGCGGCCAGCAGTAACAGCTTAGTTGATGAGGCCCTGATCCACCAGGAGGCTTGGTCATAGACCGGGCCGCGGGGGCGTTGATCCCCGGAATACCCTCCAGGTAGACTTGTGACTCACACATCCAGCTCCACTACAGGTTGTACACTTGACTCTGTTGTATGTACAACTGGCTAAGTGTGTAATGGATGAGATGTGGGAGGGGTGAGTGTGTTTGTTGTTGGTGGAGTGAATGGGAGGGTTATTGTGGGGGAGAGTTTGCTAGTTGTTGACAGGGTGTATGGGTTGGTGTAGCCGGAATGAGTGGGTGGATGGGATATCAGAGAAGTGAGTGGGTTGGTTTGTAGGAGTGGGTGGGTTGTTGGAAGGGTGGGAATTGGGTAGGGTGAGTGGTTGGGTTGTTGATAGGGTGGGTATTTGGTAGGGTAAATGGGTGCGTTGTTTGTAGGGTGAGTGCGTAGATTAATAGCAGCTCGAGTGGATGGGTTGTGGGCGAGATGAGTGGGAGGGTGATTGAAGTGGGTGGGTTGTGGGCAAGACGAATGGGTGGGGAGTGAGTGGGTTGGTTGTAGGGGAGATTATTGGGCGGGGAGATGAGTGGGTTGGTTGTGGGTGAAATGAATGGGTGGGTTGTGGGCGGAGATGTATACTGCATACACGAGGTAATGAATTATTTTTAACCTTGAACTGAGAGACTTCGTAAGAACCATGAAGATATCGTTAAAAATTCCACAATGGGCTCACCAGCTACGACATTTTGGAAGACTGCGGTTCACTAGAGCCAGACATTGTTACTTGGGAATTACCGTTTCTCAGGAGCGCCTCTGCCACGATGACCTGGGAGTGAGGGTGTTGTCTGGGGACGTATTAAGTCACGTGAGGAGGAGGTGTGAAGGGGACAGACAAAATGGTAGGGAAGCGGGAATGTTGTAAATTACATTTCACGAAGCGGTAAACCCATGCGGGATATTCAACGAAAGGAGTGGTAGAGGCCCTATCCTCTGCTCGCCAACTGCGGAGCGGTCTCTGATCAGTCAGGCTGTTTGCTTTCTGCATGGTGGGGATTAGAGAGGAAGAAAAGAAGGGAGGGGAGGGATTGTGGTGAGACGTAACCTGAGGTCATGTGGGAGCCTCGTGGGAGTCTGCGATGTTATGGAACGTTCAGCAGGAGAGAATTTGTTGAGAACTTCAGAAGAATTATGGCTGAGGAAATACTGCTTAGAGTGGCCTTAAACTAATATATCTGTGAATTTTACCGTGTTATTGTGGTTGAAGAGTTTCGAGAGTTTCTCTACTCTCTGAGCCCGGTCATGGGCCAGGCTCGTCTGGTGGCAAAAAATAAGATTTGAGAATTGAAAGATACAAAAGCTGTTAACAAAAGGAAAGAGGAAGATGTACTGGAAAGTGAGGGTGATGAGTGAAATTAAAAGAACGAGCAGAGAGGAAAGTGCAAAGATATAGCTGGCACAGACGAGGAACGGGGGGGCAGAGGTCGAGAAGAGTGACTGGAGAGGAGGAAGGTTATACAGGTGTCAAGGGTCGAGTGGAGTGGCTGGAGAAGTGAAACAGGTGACTGTGGCCAAGTGGTGTGACTGAGAAGTGGAGGAAAGTTAAGTAGTGGTCACTGCTTGAGCGGTGTGGCTGGAGAGGTGGATAAAGGTTAAGTAGTGGTCACTGGTTGAGTAGTGGTCACTGGTTGAGTAGTGTCGCTGGAGAGGTGGAGGAAGATCTGCATGTACTAATGTCCGTTTACCTTTCAAAATTTTATTTCTTTGCTTAGTATTCTTTCAAAGAAAACAGTGAAGCAAATATTATGAGAGCCAGGAAAATGACGGGGTGGATAATGAAAGCTTTCCAATCAAGAGAAACTAGTGCAATGGCTCCTTTAATGGAAGGAGAAATATCAGACCTGAAACATATACAAAAATCATTATGGTCTGTATAAACCCAATAAAGCATTTAAATTACTGTGATCACCTTAAATTCTTAAATATATATACGTGGAAGGTGCTAGGCCTAGTCCCTAATCTGCACTCTGCCAAAACAACATAGTGAGTGAGAAATATGGGAGAAAATATAAAATAAATCCAGTAAATAACGAAGGTGCTAACATTGTATCAACACTGTAAATATAGCTTAGAGCATTGGATTATTCATTATATTACTGAAATGAAATATGAAAGATTATTTTAGTATTTGTATTAGAATTGAGAGCATTTGATGTATTAGCTAGGCTGCCAAGTTTCTGTGGCCCAGTTTGTTTACATTTTATAAAGTTAAACATAGTAATATTCATAGGTAGGGGTTATAAAATTATATAATTTTTAGCTTAGTTATGCCATGGAGAGCAGAGAAGGTTGTTAGAGTTGACTGTACAGAAATTTTATTATGAGAATTTGGGGTTTAAATGAGGGGTAAATTTTGTCAGGGAAAAAAGTAACATTGTTTTGCTTATTTAAATTTGGAGATTTACATCCATTTTGGAAAAAGGGGTTCTATGATGCTCATAGTACGGTTTCAATATAATTTACATTGTTATAATGTAGGGTTAGAGATATAATTAGCATTTTTTTTGTTATGTGGGTATAAATTTTCTGGGGACAAATATATATATATATATATTTTTTTAAAGTTCAGCTCATATTTATACGGATTAAATATGCTGAAAATATTTTCGTTATATTATATTTTAAATAATACTGTGTCAGTATTATTTAAAAAAAAAAAATGTATAGGGTAGGATGTGGGGAGTGTATGAGACTGAAGTGCAGTGTGACTTAAGGCAGCATCAGGTCTTTGTTCTGGGTCTGAACACCTTTATCTCTGCCTAAGATGAAATTGAGATGATTAGTGGGGCCCCTGGAGATGTGTGATGGGCGGGTGAGTTGAGAGAGTTGTTGGAACCACAGGAGCAGGATTTGTTATGTTATAATGAGTGAGGCATGTAGGAAAAAGGGGTTTATGTTGATTCTTGCTTTGGAACTTCACATTTTTAGAGTATAACCTACAAATGGGATTATTAGAGTATGATTATTGTATTTGTAGAAAAGGTAATTTAAAATGCCTAATGACTTTATTATAATGTAAGGTGTTTGGGGGGATAATAATTGAACAAATTTTTAACTGTGGATTTTCATTTTCCAAACTGTGGTTATTACATTCGTCAAAGTGCAAGATCAACCAGGTTGTGATGGATATACATGTATAGACCAGCGTTACCTTTGATATACATTTGATGAGTTTCGAAAGTTTTTCTACTCCCGGAGCCAGGCCTTGGGCCAGGCCTGGTTACTCAAACACCGGGCAAACCTGGCCAGGGCCGGGCTGAGGGAGTAGCAGGGCCTTGGGCCAGGCCTGGTTACTCAAGCACCGGGCAAACCTGGCCAGGGCCGGGCTGAGGGAGTAGCAGGGCCTTGGGCCAGGCCTGGTTACTCAAGCACCGGGCAAACCTGGCCAGGGCCGGGTGAGGGAGTAGCAGGGCCTTGGGCCAGGCCTGGTTACTCAAGCACTCGGGCAAACCTGGCCAGGGCCGGGCTGAGGGAGTAGCAGGGCCTTGGGCCAGGCCTGGTTACTCAAGCACCGGGCAAACCTGGCCAGGGCCGGGCTGAGGGAGTAGCAGGGCCTTGGGCCAGGCCTGGTTACTCAAGCACCGGACAAACCTGGCCAGGCCCGGGCTGAGGGAGTAGCAGGGCCTTGGGCCAGGCCTGGTTACTCAAGCACCGGACAAACCTGGCCAGGGCCGGGCTGAGGGAGTAGCAGGGCCTTGGGCCAGGCCTGGTTACTCAAGCACCGGACAAACCTGGCCAGGCCCGGGCTGAGGAGTAGCAGGGCCTTGGGCCAGGCCTGGTTACTCAAGCACCGGACAAACCTGGCCAGGCCCGGGCTGAGGGAGTAGCAGGGCCTTGGGCCAGGCCTGGTTACTCAAGCACCGGACAAACCTGGCCAGGCCCGGGCTGAGGGAGTAGCAGGGCCTTGGGCCAGGCCTGGTTACTCAAGCACCGGACAAACCTGGCCAGGGCCGGGCTGAGGGAGTAGCAGGGCCTTGGGCCAGGCCTGGTTACTCAAGCACCGGACAAACCTGGCCAGGGCCGGGCTGAGGGAGTAGCAGGGCCTTGGGCCAGGCCTGGTTCTCAAGCACCGGAGAAACCTGGCCAGGGCCGGGCTGAGGGAGTAGCAGGGCCTTGGGCCAGGCCTGGTTACTCAATCACCGGACAAACCTGGCCAGGGCCGGGCTGAGGGAGTAGCAGGGCCTTGGGCCAGGCCTGGTTACTCAAGCACCGGGCAAACCTGGCCAGGGCCGGGCTGAGGAGTAGCAGGGCCTTGGGCCAGGCCTGGTTACTCAAGCACCGGGCAAACCTGGCCAGGGCCGGGGTGAGGAGTAGCAGGGCCTTGGGCCAGGCCTGGTTACTCAAGCACCGGGCAAACCTGGCCAGGGCCGGGCTGAGGGAGTAGCAGGGCCTTGGGCCAGGCCTGGTTACTCAAGCACCGGGCAAACCTGGCCAGGGCCGGGCTGAGGGAGTAGCAGGGCCTTGGGCCAGGCCTGGTTACTCAAGCACCGGACAAACCTGGCCAGGCCCGGGCTGAGGGAGTAGCAGGGCCTTGGGCCAGGCCTGGTTACTCAAGCACCGGACAAACCTGGCCAGGGCCGGGCTGAGGGAGTAGCAGGGCCTTGGGCCAGGCCTGGTTACTCAAGCACCGGACAAACCTGGCCAGGCCCGGGCTGAGGAGTAGCAGGGCCTTGGGCCAGGCCTGGTTACTCAAGCACCGGACAAACCTGGCCAGGCCCGGGCTGAGGGAGTAGCAGGGCCTTGGGCCAGGCCTGGTTACTCAAGCACCGGACAAACCTGGCCAGGCCCGGGCTGAGGGAGTAGCAGGGCCTTGGGCCAGGCCTGGTTACTCAAGCACCGGACAAACCTGGCCAGGGCCGGGCTGAGGGAGTAGCAGGGCCTTGGGCCAGGCCTGGTTACTCAAGCACGGACAAACCTGGCCAGGGCCGGGCTGAGGGAGTAGCAGGGCCTTGGGCCAGGCCTGGTTACTCAAGCACCGGAGAAACCTGGCCAGGGCCGGGCTGAGGGAGTAGCAGGGCCTTGGGCCAGGCCTGGTTACTCAATCACCGGACAAACCTGGCCAGGGCCGGGCTGAGGGAGTAGCAAAACTCTGGAAACACTTTTTTCCTTGTTTTCAAAGGTAAAGGCAGCCGGAGCCAGTGAATGAGTGCAGCAGCTAGATAGGGTAAGCAAATTAAGCAGTGGTCGAGTGGAGTGGTTAGAGAGGAGAGTTTCTCATGTTAACAGTCTCAGAAAATATACATTTCCGTCAGATGCAAACACATTACATAGCTATAACCAATTCCCAGTTTTTTTGTAACTAGGCCTGTTCAATTTGAGGTTAAATTTTCCAGGTGACCGTCTGAGCAACCAAGCTGTAGCTGCCAGTAGATCGCAAGACCATATAGCTATCTTGATGATTTGGCACTTCCTGCTGGAGCAAGTTCCAGCAGGAAGTAGTAGTAGTAGTAGTAGTAGTAGTGCTGCTGCTGCTACCACCACCTCTCTTGTCCCGTCCCTGTCTGCTGGCCTATATATACTCCCTCCTCTATTTTCTGTTAGTGTGACTTTGTAAATGGCCCAAGTCGGACCGAAACGTCGTCGTAGCTCCCTTCTCCTATGTGCGGGGTATTTGTGTATTGTTCCAGTCACGGTATTGTGTTTTTCTGTTATTTATTTCTAGAAAATCGTCTAGAATATTATTTACAATATTGTGTCTCCAAAATATTCGACTGGAGAAACTTGCTGCTCAGGCGAAATGTCTCGGAGAAAAGGAGACCTAAACGTTGTACAAGTCTTATTCACCTGCTAGTCGATACTGTATACGATTAACGTAATGAAGTCTACAATATTGTCTAGACTGACTAGAATACTACATAGATCATTGTATTGAATTTTGTTTAAAATACTCTCTTGATTACAAAAATACAGATTTAGGATTGTGAGTGGTAAGGCTCCATTGAGGTTCCTTGATGCCGGAGCGGTCCTCGATCTTAGGAATTGGACCCGTGTTCCTCTTCCTTGGATCGAATCTTAATGCCTCCCATTACCCTAAGCGCTGTACAACCCCTTTGGGTTTAACACTCTCCCCATGAACACTATACCATACCTTAACATCTTGTTGGAGTGTGAGAAACGTGAGGAAGTGTAGAATAAATCCAGTGGAAAAGCAGAGATACTTTAGGTACTATTAGAGGACAGTGTCAACATCCGTGGTCCAAACCTCTTCAACCAATTGCCAGTACATATCAATGTGGAAACTGGACCACTAGTAACTGGAAGTGTCTGATCAACCAGGTTACGTGTGCTATGTGTGCCTGCAGGTCTCTAGAAGCAACAATCTGGTTGGCTAAGTAGTCAATAAAGAAAGTCTGGCCTCAGGCTGTGACAGTAAAGAAGTTTTGAAATCTGTCACAGGTATATCACAGGAAGAGGCCGTGTTTAGTATTGGCCAATAGGCCTACAGTTGGGTTACTGTTTTCTTATTAACACAACAAAAGTGGACGAGGCGATGATTTTCAGGTGAGATTGTGGCTATTAGACATTTTTTGAAGGTGAAGCGGAGGGGGAATGGTGAGGGGGAAATGAATAGGGAAGAGACAGGTTAGGGAAAAGAGAGGGGGAAGAAGAGAGGAGGAGAGGGGTGAAAGGGGTGGAAAAGGCACATGAAATTTACCTTGACAGTACTAATTAAACAAACTATGAGAGTAAATATAGTGAAAAACCACGATCTCTCTGGGTCAAGGTGCGACTCTGTTGAATAAATATAAATACCTATATAATGTATTAATTATAAACATCGTCCTAAAATAGCGTGGAGGGATGGGAGGGACGTAATCAATTAAGGCGCCCAGACCTAACAGAGTTCGAACCAACCCCTCACCCCGTCCAGTTCTTACCGTACAAATAGGGGTATGAGGAGGGGAGTGGAACCAGCTTAGTAATTATGGGTTGCCTTACCTCCTTACATTCGTCCCGGTGGGGCTAAATTTTTACTCAGTTTTTTACATGATATCAAATGGCTGGCCTCGTACTCAGCTGCTCACTCTAACGGAGCGTTGTGTGCAGCCACACGCCACACATGGGACAGAAGTAGACTCTAACGGAGCGTTGTGTTCAGCCACACGCCACACATGGGACAGAAGTAGACTACAGGAAAAGGTACACAAAAAATCGTTTTGGCATCACGACTCAAAGACCTGTTGCTCCACTACCCATCAATTCATAGAGGACAAAAGACGAGAGGTTCCCTGGGTAGGGTGATCCACCTCCTGCAGGCGGGGAGAACGGAGGAGGACGGGGAGGGAGGAAGATGGGGTAGGATAAAGAAAGAAGGGGACAAGGGAGCACTATTGGGGGGTGACGAAAGGGCCGAGATGAAGAGGATCAGCCTTGAAACAGAGGAGGGATAGGAAGACTGGTTTAGATATATGATGGGATAAAGAAATTCTGTGTTAAAGTGAGATGTAGAAGGAAGGGAAAATCAGTGGTGACTCGGAGCTCATTGATATGTAGCAAAGATAATACCGGAGCAATTGTTTCAAGTGACAAAAGAAAATCAGATTTTGATCAAAGAGAAGAACTGGTTTGGCGACAGTTATAGATGAGTGTGACACAATGCCAAGAAATAATGGGGTAGCTTAAAGGGTAGGTTGGACAACTACAAGAGAGTAGGTCGTGCCTACTTTAGGCCAGTATCAAGACAAAAATCAGGACTGCTTTCAACAAATACTTTTGACTGAGCCCTTAAGCAGCCAACTTAAAATGATTGGAAAACAATGAAATTCTGAAAATCTTTGTTAGAGAGAACTTGAAAAGGAAAGGAAAACCCATATCATCGGTGGATTATTTAAGCACCAAGCTAGTGTTGACTGAGGTAACCTGGCTTAGGAATACCATAATGGAGACCTGACAGTAACACAATCTGTCCGAGCAGCAAATATTCCTCTCATGGAAATCAAGTAAAACAAAAGTACATAACAGACTAAAACACGTTTTAGCTAAGAAGAAAGATATATACTGGAGCAGCAGAAGGCAAAAAAATCTTATAAACCAATAGTATTTTAAATGCAACAAAAATATGAAAAAAAATTAAAACAGAAATATGGAATTAGAGTTTAAAGGAATGTTAGACTATCGATAAAGTTTTTTCTTAAGTGGATTATAACAATATATGGAAAAAAGGGTTAACTTAAAGCTAATTTATTAGAGATACCCCTAAAATCTCTTACAATACTGCAGAACTGATACAGCGTTTAAAAACTTCATGTCAATCACGATATTTGCAATTTCTGAGAGTAGTCTCTTTTGGAGATCATTAATATAAATCATGAAATGTAATGGGGCGAGGACAGATGCCTGAGGAACGTCTCTCATTATGTTCAGATTTTGAGACACTTTTCCTTTAACTCAGAGTACTGTGTGGAGCGCGGTTAAGACAGCGGTCGCTGTAGTCGTGGCCCACTGGAGGACAACTCTTCCTTCGAGCATTTATGTAGATTCTTCACAAAGGGTTTGCAGCACATTTCTTAGGTTAGGTTGTCCTCTATCCATCAGCATAAAAAATTGTAGCATACCACAACGAAAAAATTATAAATATAAGATAAAAGGTGATTAAGAAGTCTGCAGTGTGAACAAAAAAGGATAAGATTGCACGCTGTAATTCAACAGTCGCCCATTTGACTGTTTTTACAACAGTGACACGACATGTGTTCTTAGAGAAGACTGTGTTGCCGCGCCAGCATCACAGCACTGGCATCACAGCACTGGCATCACAGCACTGGCATCACAGCACTGGCATCACAGCACTGGCATCACAGGACGGGTCATCGTGTGACACACACCAGTGTCAGGTGACTGACTCTCTGACGAATAAACAACTTCTCCTGTAAGAGCCTTTGACGCTCTAAAGTTTCTCTTCTATACCGTGTGTCTGTTTTGACCAGAGATGCTAATTATTATGCTTTATTTATATGATGCGTTGAACCCGCAGGTAGTGGTGGAGGCTCGATCCTCCGTCGGCTACTAGTGATGACATTGTGATACCAGTCACAAATAAGACAGATCTTTAACATGGAATTACCGCTCTATCAGCCTGACGGTAATACTGAAAACGTTATAACAACGAATAATTGCAGATGAAAATGCCAGGTTAATGAATAAAATAAATCTGAAGACGAAGATAGGAAGTCTTTCTTACTTAGAAAATTTGCTTAGACATTTGAAGGGAAATATTATGATAAAAATTACAAAGTTGTATACGTACATTACCAAACATGACAATGATAATATAGTAGCAATAAATGGTACTGGAGAAGTTTTCTCCTGGATCAAGGGTTCTTACTCCCTCGAAGCCCAGTCTGAGGCCGCAGACTTTATTGTTGACTACCTAGTAAATTAGGCTGTTGCTGTCAGGGGCCGCATGCCTACATTTTTGGAGTCTAACTGGAGAATGTTACAAGAGTCCACGACCCAGCGGCCCTGTCCTAGACTAGATCTGCCAGTGGAAGGCTTGGTTAATCAGGATAGGTTTAAAACCTCCTTCGTGGAGTGGGGCAATATCGGAAACTTTTAAATACTATAGAATGGCGACTGTGTCCAGGCTCATTCTTCAAAGAATAATAAAGACACTAGACAGTGGTTTATTGTATATTCTGAAGAATCTTGAGACTGAACCAGGGACATGACACATGGGTATGATATAGATGGGTTCTTAGATGCCAACTAAAGAGAGGAACTACATCAGAAATTGTGAAGATGTCAGCTACATTTTGAGAATCAATAATGAAAAATTTATTTTGGTAAGGGTCTTACTGGAAGTGGTTCTCACCATGGATTTTGTGTACGGAAAAAGTACTTGAGATTTCTTCTGATTCCATTAATGGCTCTTTGTTACCCCTGCCTCTCCTGGAATCTTTATGACGCATTCAGCTTGAGAGCGATGTTCTCCATTTCCCTGACCAAAGTTTATTTTAGTGCTTCAGAAAGTTTGACTTTGAGAAGCTCTGTTATACATCAACTTTACCTACACAGGGAGCTAAGTTCTCTCCCTCTCCCTTCTCCTCTCTCTCTCTCTCCCTCTCTCTCTCTCTCTCAATCCTTCTCGAGTTTGCATCTTCTGGTTTATATCCATGGTGGTTGTATTGTCTTCCCATCATATTTCATTAAATTCACAATTTATTTGGCCCCAGATGATGACGTCGCTCGTTGTTCATCATTGGAAGGTGTAAGTTATTTTCTAGTTTGATCGGTTCTACTTTCTGTTGGCGAAAGGTTATTTTATTGCAGATGTATAATAATCCTTGTGTGAGACTCATCAAAACTGGTTATCACAGTCCTTGCTACATACTTCAGTTTTAGATATCTAAAATTAAGTTACCAAACAATAGGATATTTGGGCCAGGGCCCGAAAATCTCACATTCAAGAATCAAAAAAATGTTCTCACGGACGAAAGGAAAATGATAACTAGATAATTTAATAACTAGAAACTTTAAAACAAGAGATTTCAAAGTGATTATCATTCTCTTCAAGTCACTTGCGCTCTCTAGGTTAAAATGCTACTGTGTACTAACAATCTATTTTAAGGGAGCAAATTTACAGAGCTAGAGAATGCGCACAGTACCTTCACTGTTCTAACTCAGTCAAGCGTATATCTTACTGGAATGCTAGAAGTCCCTCGTTGGGTACTCCTTTAAACGTAGACGAGACACTTCTTAATTCATCCCTGGAAAATTCTGAAGGGATTGTTCCCAAATCTGCACATCGATATCACTCCCTAGACAGACGGTGCAGAATACCTCCAGTATTCTGCTGTCTTGGTGTGCTCACCAAGAACACCAAGAGAGAACTCACATCAACACTGTCCCTTCATAACTATGGGAATTACCAACTACTGGATGTATTTAAGAAGGATAATTGATAAGTTCCTCACGTTAGTTCCTGATCAGCCGGGCTGTTGTGCATACATAGGACTAGATGAGGGTGATACCAACCGCCTGGTTAATCAGGCCACCAACCAGGAGGCTCAGGTTTGGGACCGAGCCGCGTGGCAGTAACCCCTAAAATCGTCTACAGGTAATCTGCAGGTAGACCCACCACTACTACCACCAGCTCCACCACTGCCACAAAAAGCAAAGTCCCACCAAAAGGCTCTTCAACACTTTGTATGTTCACAAAATAAGTATTAGCCATAAGCTTGGCCTTTCCATACATCACTTTTCGAACCATTAACTCGTCTCTTAGAAATTCCACCAATTCCCTCCTTTTCAGGCGACCTTTTGTTGAGCCCCAAGGAAGAAAACCCTTAAGGATGAAAATAGGACAGCTTCTGTTGGGCAGGGAAGGAACTGACAACAGAGGAAGGATAACCGACAATAGTAGACTAGAAAGGATAATGACAATAGAGCTGAAGGATAACTGACAAATAGAGCTAGAAGGATAACTGACAAATAGAGCTAGAAGGATAACTGACAAATAGAGCTAGAAGGATAACTGACAAATAGAGCTAGAAGGATAACTGACAAATAGAGCTAGAAGGATAACTGACAAATAGAGCTAGAAGGATAACTGACAAATAGAGCTAGAAGGATAACTGACAAATAGAGCTAGAAGGATAACTGACAAATAGAGCTAGAAGGATAACTGACAAATAGAGCCAGAACGGTTAACAAATAGAATAGAAGGATAACTGACAAAATTATAGTAGAATTGATAAAGCGACAATTTAAAAAGTTTTAGAATGATAACTGAAACAGAGTCTAGCGGATAACTACAAATTATAGACAGGATAACTGACTAATAGAGCTAGAAAAAACGACAAAAGAATCGAAGGTTTTTGAACCCCCATAATAGAGCTATAAGGATAACCCATTTATCTAAATGAGACTCCTAAGAAAACCCTGCGTCAGATAGAACTCCAGAAGGATAACTGACAATAGAGTCTTTAGAAAAATAACACAGACAATAACTAAAATTTATACTTACATAATTACGAGCTAGAAGGATAACTGACAAATAGAGCTAGAAGGATAACCGACAAATAGAGCCAGAACGGTTAAGCATAACTAGAATAGATAAATAAAACTGAGAGAAATTATTAAAGAGAATTGATAAAGCCACAGGTTGGAGAAACGTCTTCAGAATAAAGATACCCAGGTGTTGTACGTATGTCTTGCTCATCAACTTTACAGCATTATATACCATTACTACCTCCAAGACTAATAGAATTAGGAAAAGAACGCACAAGAATCAAGGTTCATTGAACCACCATACAAGCGTCTATAAGGTTCTCTGAACCATTTATCTACACATGTAGTACATCCTCCAATGTAACCTGCGTCAGGATAGCGAAACTCCCTTAAGAAAAAATGTCAAGTAGGTTAGTCCATTTCAGACCCCCAAAAAATACACTTACAAGAGCACTTACAAAATTATACTTATATAATTGTACGATTTCCGGGGTTTACGAAACTCGGGGGTCCACTGTAATCATATTTTTTTTATCTTTTTTTATGATTAGGATAAGGTTAACGCATGAAATTAAAGCGATCAATAAGCGCGAAACGTATCATGATACGTTTCGCGCTGCAATAAGTGATACGCTCATTACATTATTTCCTTATTGTCGTTTAATTCAGCTTAACTTATCCTAATCATAAAAAAAAAGATAAAAAAATATGATTATGTATTTTGTATTAGTTTTGATCGAAAAAAAACCAACAAACGAGAGACTTTTTGAGAACCAGTGATCAGTCCAAGGACTCCATCCTCTACCACACAGTCCCCGGACTCCATCCTCTACCACACAGTCCCCGGACTCCATCCTCTACCACACAGTCCCCGGACTCCATCCTCTACCACACAGTCCCGACTCCATCCTCTACCACACAGTCCCCGGACTCCATCCTCTACCACACAGTCCCCGGACTCCATCCTCTACCACACAGTCCCCGGACTCCATCCTCTACCACACAGTCCCCGGACTCCATCCTCTACCAGTCCCGGACTCCATCCTCTACCACAGTCCCCGGACTCCATCCTCTACCACACAGTCCCCGGACTCCATCCTCTACCACACAGTCCCCGGACTCCATCCTCTACCACACAGTCCCCGGACTCCATCCTCTACCACACAGTCCCCGGACTCCATCCTCTACCACACGAGTCCCCGGACTCCATCCTCTACCACACAGTCCCCGGACTCCATCCTCTACCACACAGTCCCCGGACTCCATCCTCTACCACACAGTCCCCGGACTCCATCCTCTACCACACAGTCCCCGGACTCCATCCTCTACCACACAGTCCCCGGACTCCATCCTCTACCACACAGTCCCCGGACTCCATCCTCTACCACACAGTCCCCGGACTCCATCCTCTACCACACAGTCCCCGGACTCCATCCTCTACCACACAGTCCCCGGACTCCATCCTCTACCACACAGTCCCCGGACTCCATCCTCTACCACACAGTCCCCGGACTCCATCCTCTACCACACAGTCCCCGGACTCCATCCTCTACCACACAGTCCCCGGACTCCATCCTCTACCACACAGTCCCCGGACTCCATCCTCTACCACACAGTCCCCGGACTCCATCCTCTACCCACAGTCCCGGACTCCATCCTCACCACAGTCCCCGGACTCCATCCTCTACCACACAGTCCCCGGACTCCATCCTCTACCACACAGTCCCCGGACTCCATCCTCTACCACACAGTCCCCGGACTCCATCCTCTACCCACAGTCCCCGGACTCCATCCTCTACCACACAGTCCCCGGACTCCATCCTCTACCACACAGTCCCCGGACTCCATCCTCTACCACACAGTCCCCGGACTCCATCCTCTACCACACAGTCCCCGGACTCCATCCTCTACCACACAGTCCCCGGACTCCATCCACTCCACCCCACACACAGTCCCCGGACTCCATCCTCTACCACACAGTCCCCGGACTCCATCCTCTACCACACAGTCCCCGGACTCCATCCTCTACCACACTGGTTTTCAACTTTTCTTCAGTAATGACGCCTTCAAGTAACATATCTTATTATGTGGCACTCCTAGTCAATTTTCTATCAGAACTGCTTCCCTAGATAACTTAGTCTTAATAATAATAATAATAATAATAATAATAATAATAATATTATTATTATTATTATTATTAAAAAAACATACAAGCTAAATTCATAATGACGCTAAAAGTACAATTTTTAGATTTTTGCCTCAAGGGTCATGTATGTGGAGCAGCGCCACTCATCCTGCGGGAATATTGCATCAAATAGTTGGCTGTTTCAGTTTACGCGATTACAGGTCCTTGTGTAACTACAGATACCACTACCTTTTAAAATTCTACAAATAATTACGAAATACACGACAATACACAGAGGTCAGTAGGTTTCAGTAATGGTCAATTCATGTAGGATTTATGTTGCATGGAGGTTCTTTCGTAGATTGGGTAATGAACAGACGAGCTTGGGATGGTAACTTGGTATATTGAGATCGAATAGGTAGGGTGGAATTCTCAGAGCCGTAGGCCTGCGTGTCTGTCCTGCACTGAGTCTGGGTGGTAACTACCTCACTGGTGAGCGGGCACTCGGGCATTCAAAAGGGACGGCCTATGATTGGCTAATACAAGATCACATGGTGATCACGTGAACAGCTATGGTGTAGCCGTTAGAAATACGAACCGTACATTTAGACAAATTAAACTCATGGTCTGAAAAGTGGCAGATGCAGTTCAATGTGGACAAGTGTGAAGTCATAGTCATTGAGAACGAAAATAACCCTCATAATTATAAACTAGGTGATGTAGAGCTTAATAATACAGAATGTGAAAAAGACTTGAGAGTCATGGTAAGCAGAACTCTGAAGCCAAGACAACAGAGCTTAAGGCGCGCAATAAGCGCGCAATAAGGCTAACAAATTACTCGAATTTATATCAAGAAGTGTAAGTAACAAGTTTAAAAGTTATTTTACTGCTCTATACATCACTAGTAAGGCGTCACTTGGATTATGCTGCTCAGTTTTGGTCGCCATACTACAGAATGGAGAACAATCAGAGAAGAATGACAAAATTTATCCGCTGTATAAGGAATCTTCATTATCAAGGTTGACTCAGAGCCTTGAATCTTCACTCTCTAAAAAGACGTAGAATGAGAGGAGATATCATTGAAGTTTAAAAGTGGATGATGAGCATACCTTTGATATACCTTTGAAGAGTTTCGAGAGTTTCTCTACTCTATGAGCCCGGCCATGGGCCAGGCTCGTCTGGTGCTCCTCTGGTCAACCAGGCTGTTGCTGCTGGAGGTCCTCTGCCCCACATATCCATCACAGCCTGGTTGATTTGGCACCTGGTGAAGATACTTGTCCAGTTTCCTCTTGAAAGCTTCTACACTTGTCCAAAAAGTGTTTCTGATATCTTCTGTTAAGATGTTGAATATCTGGGACCCCGGATGTTGATACAGTGTTCTCTTATTGTCCCCACCGCACCCTTGCTCCTCACAAAGGCGTTATAAATAAAGTACTGAGGATGACGAATCAAGAATCGGAAATAATGGTTTTTAAATTAGATAAATATGGATTTAGAAAGGACGTAGGTATAACTACTGGTTTTCAAACAGAGTTGTCGATGCTTGGAACAATCTGCCTAGTAGGGTAATCAAGGCTATGACCTTGGGTAGCTTTAAAAAGACATTGGACAAATATATGAAAGGGTGGGGCTGTGTTTGATTTGTACCCGATGTACTGAAGCGGATTCTTGAGAAGCTTTGGGAAAGGGATATGTAGATATGTGGGGTGAATGGGTAGTTTTGATAAGGACCTGCCTTGTATGGGCCAGTAGGGATGCTGCATGTTAGGCGACATCCAGTTTTGTTTCATGGTAAGTCTACCTTAACGCTCTAAGGCAGGTGTATTTGGTATGCAAATTACATTTATTTATTTTTTAATATAAAATCAGTTTTTTTTTAACATTGTAAATTTTTTTTAGACAATATAAATGAGAAAGCTTCACCTGAACAACCTCTAATTTACAGTGTTTCTGAATTATAAATAGAAAGTTTGTCACTTATATAATGAGTATTCCCAATTTTGGTTTCAATATTATGACTCGAGAAAGCTTCTTCTTATCGGCTTCAAACTTTCAACACAGGTGTATCCTTCTTAGAAGAAATTTTGGAACGTTATTGGAGTGTGTTGTTGTCAGTTTACCAATATTATTTTTAAAGTTATGGAATAATTTTTGTAATCTAACTTGTGCGTATGTCTTTTGATAGATTGACGCATCTTTAAAAAAAATGATGATGCCTTTTAGGGTTAGGTGCGGACGTGCGGCCAGCAGTAACAGCCTGGTTGATCAGACGCTGATCCACCGGGAGGCCTGATCATGGATCAGGCCGCTGGGGCCTGTTTTTTAACTAATTGCATTTAAAGCAACATGTGGAGAATTCTTCCGATTGTCTGCGAAACTCGAAATAATGGTATAACTTACATTAAGAAATTTTATATTGTTTTTGGGCTTTGTAAAGGTCAAGTTCAATGAAGAAATTAAGAATAGTGAAAAAACTTTTTTTTTTTTAATATTTTATATTTTATGAATGCCTCATCCGATCGGCTTCAAAGCGTCAACACTGATAACATGAGAATACATCTTCTGGACGCCTTGGTCTCTGCACGATACGTAGAGAATGTTTCTTCTGACTGGCTTAAAACTTTCAAATCTGAAGTCTCTTTGTGGAAAGTTCGAAGTGTGCTTTTGTCTAAGTGGTTACCAATATTATATTTTTAAGTGCAGTAATTGGGGTATACCTTTGATGAGTTTCGAGAGTCTCTCTACTCCCGGAACGCAGTCCAACGTACGAACCACAGCCTGGCTGGTCAGGTACCGACTTTAGATGCCTGTCCAGTGCCTGCTTGAAGACAGCCAGGGGTTTGTTGGTAATCCCCCTGATGTATGCTAGGAGGCAGTTGAACAATCTTGGGCCCCTGACACTTATTGTGTTGTCCCTCAACGTGCTAGTGGCACCCCTGCTCTTCATTGGGGGGATGTTACATCGCCTGCCGAGTCTTTTGCTTTCGTAGGGAGTGATTTTCGTGTGCAAGTTTGGTACTAATCCCTCGAGAATTTTCCATGTGTATATAATAATGTATCTCTCCCGCCTGCGTTCTAGAGAGTACTTCAAAACTCGGCTTCAAAACTCGAAACAATGGTATAACTTACATAAAGAAAAATTTAGATTGATTTTGGGCTTTGTATAGGCCAAGTTAAATGAAATTAAGAATAGTAAAAAAAAAAAAAAGTTTTTTGTACATTATTTTATGAATGCCTCATTCGATCGGCTTCAACGCGTCAACACTGATAACATGAGAATGCATCTTCTGGGCGCCTTGGTCTCTGCACGATACGTAGAGAATGTTTCTTCTGACTGGCTTTAAACTTTCAAAACTGGTGTGTCTTTGTGGAAAGTTCGAAATGTGCTTTTGTCTAAGTGGTTACCAATATTATATTTTTAACTGCAGTAATTGGGGTATACCTTTGATATACCTTTGATGAGTTTCGAGAGTCTCTCTACTCCCGGAACCCGGCCGCGGGCCAGGCTCGTGTGGTGCTTGCCCCACATATCCATCACAGCCTGGCTGATCCGGCACTTGGTGAAGATAATTGTCTAGTCTCCTCTTGAAGACTTCTACACTTGTTTCACCCGTGTTTCTGATATCTTCTGGTAAGATCAACCATACCACGGGTAGGGTTAGAACCCACGGTCAGAGAGTCCTAAAACTCTCTGACCGCGGGTTCTAACCCCACTCGTGGTATGGTTTGTTTGCAATTGTGTCATTACGATTTCGTGAGTCATGTTGATTGTTCTGGGTTTATTTTACACTTCCTCCCATATCTCTCACTCCAGTATGTTGTTATGGCAGTGTGCAGATTTGGGACCAGACCCTCGAGCACTTTCCAGGTATATATTATCATATATATCTCTCTCTGTTCCTCTCCAGTGAGTACATGTTCAAGAATTTAAGGACTTTCCAGTGTTAGTTTACATGTGATAACTTGTGACTGTCTCTACTGAGTGACTTCAGATCTTCAGTGTGGATATTTAACTACAGGAGAAACTTATGCCGCATACGATATATTACTATTACTTGCGCTGAGGTAGAGAGAGCTGGGATTAATGGACACAGGGTAACCTTTATCTCATCGCTTAGCGACCGGAGTACATCTAGTTGTATTCATGAGGCCTTAATTCCTTACGGGTCATTCATGCCGCGCCTGGGGACTGGCAGGTTATCAAGTTCAATCAGAGGAAGGGGGGGATATCTCACATTACTCGGATCAAGAGCACTTCACTGGCATTAAGGCACGTCCCTGTTAGATGAGATAATGAGGAAACGTTAGTAAATATTCGTTGTGAGTGTATAATCTATTATTAAACCAACTATAAGAACGACAGTGTGAGCTCTGCCACTCCATATTAGAGGAAAAAAAAACATTTACACCCATGTGCCACGCTCACACACACAGTCAAAGTCAAAGGGATGTTAGGAAGTATTTCTTCAGTCACAAAGTAGTCAGGAAGTGGAATAGTCTAGGAAGTGATGTAGTGGAGGCAGGAACCATACATAGCTTTAGGACGAGGTATGATAAAGCTCATGGAACAGGGAGAGAGACCCAGTAACGATCAGTAAAGAGGCGGGGCCAGGAGCTGAGTATCGACCCCTGCAACCACAATTAGGTGAGTACACACACACACACACACAGCACAACTCCTGAGGCGCACGTCAACCAGGTAACTGCTGCAGCATATGGGCGCCTGACAAACCTAAGAACAACATTCCGACATCTCAGTAAGGAATCGTTCAGGACACTACACCGTGTACGTCAGGCCCATACTATAGTATGCAGCACCAGTTTCGAACCCTCATTTCGTCAAGTATGTCAAGTTTGCAACGAGGCTAGACCAGGAGCTAAGGATCATGTCCTACGAGGAGAGGTTAAGGGAAATCGACCTGACGACACTGGATACATGAGAGAGAGGAGGGACATAACGACATATAAAATAATGATAGGAATTACAAGGTGGACAGAGACAGGATGTTCCAGAGATGGAACACAGCAACAAGGGATCGCTATTGGAAGTTGAAGACTCGGATGAGCCACAGGGATGTTAGGAAGTATTTATTCAGTCATAGAGTTGTCAGGAAGTGGAATAGTCTGGAAAGTGACGTAGTGGAGGCAGGATCCTTACATATTTTAAAGATTAGGTTTGATAAAGCTTGCGGAGCAGGGAGAGAGGACCTAGTAGAGATCAGTGAAGAGGCGGGGCCAGGAGCTATGACTCGACCCCTGCAACCACAGTTAGGTGAGTACAATTAGGTGAGTATAAACAATTAGGTGTGTACTCACACATACACACATACACATACACACACACGAGATGTGAATCGACCCTGCAAACACAAATAGGTGAGTACACACAAACACAGATACACACACTAATACATCCAGCAACTTGTAATCCCCAGTTTAGAGGTAAACGAGCAAGAGATCTTCCTTTAGATGGACAAGGGAAGTAAATCCCTCAAGGAATTTCCTCCAGTCACCTCACCTGGTCCCATCATCAATGCAGCAACCATCACCAGGTTTCCCAGAGCTCCTTGTAACGTGACCCTTATTACACCAGTCATTACTACACAAACTTACATCTCTCATGTATCAATGATTTATATTTGAAGTTATGTGGGGAGTTTATATGATAATTTGCGCACATAAATTACAGTGAATCAAACAACTCTCTGTCTCTGCGATTAATTATTGGGGTAGGCAGTGAATTTTTATGATAATTTACATCTGTAAACTCTCATAAATTTAGAGATTATCGTTGACTTTATTGAGGGATTTGATTTGTCTGGAATGAGAATTTACGTGGCCTACTTGTCATACGGGATACTCTTGATTTGTTTCAGTTGGTCTAACCTGGCAGCCCGAGGTTAGACTAATTGTGAGGTAGACTTGGTGAGTGCTTGACCAACTAAGCTCTTGCTGCCAACGGACCAAAGGTATACAAAGTCATTACAATGGCGTGGGTGATCTTTTAGCAACAAAAGTTACATAAGAAATATGATCAGCAAATTATTATTATTATTATTATTATTATAAGCGCTAAACCTATATAATCATCAAAGCTCTCGTTGTTGTTTCTTAGATTTAGTTGTACCTGGAAATATCCGAGAAGTCTCCTGTGTAGTCATCCCCTGTTTTATTAAATGAGGTGAAAGCCTTGCTCTGATAGGTCAGATGCTTAGTCACAGTGTCTACTGTGACATGAGACACTGTCACAGTGTCTACTGTGACATGAGACACTGTCACAGTGTCTACTGTGACAAGAGACACTGTTTACCTCGCGATGAACCAACCACAACCGGCCTCGCTGAGCCTGGTGTGACAGTGTACTCAGAGTATGGTTAACATCTTTCTCACCAGCGCTGTCTTCACTGCCTAGTTTTTCATCCTGCTGATAAGAGTACATCAATTAGCAGACGCTACTGATGGGATCTTCACCAGTTTCCTCCACATTCAGAGGTGACTAGCTAAATTTCCTTATGTTTAATGAGTATATTTGTTGCTGTTGATGTTGGCTGCTTCTTGTTTTTTTTTTTTGGGGGGATTGGTGTTAATATCCTAATCACCTTCAGTAAAATCATGATAAATACAAAATTATTTACAAGACCTGAGCTGTGCTCAGACCTCTCCAACACAATTGTCCTCAAAGATTTTTAAGTTATACCATAAATTAAGGAAAGATCCTAAACTTCAAATGTGATAGTAATTATGGACAAGATAGATTATAGTGGAAAAATAAACATGTTATTAGAAGACTGACTTACGTGCCGTTAAGTGTTCCTTGATCCGCTGTAGTTCTTTCCTGTCATTCCTCCCTCCTCCTGTAACGAATGCCTTCTTGAAAACCAAAAATATACAGCCTATATGCCTCTCTCTCCTGCCTAACTGTCATGGCTTATCACACAACTCCAGCAGATTTGTGAGACAGGAACCTCTCGAAAATTGTGCTGGTTGTTATGAATCCATTCCTCTCCAGGTGCTCCACTACTCTTCTGATAATCTTCACCTTAACCTTACAAACTATGTATATTAGTGCTACTAGTTACCATTTTGTCCTAGGAACATGATGATTAGACACTGTGTGTGTGTGTGTGTGTGTATGTGTGTGTGTGTTAGTTACCATTTTGTCCTAGGCACATGTCAATTAGACACTAGGCCTGTTGTATATATGTGTGTATGTGTGTGTATGTAAGGAAACACTTCGAAATGTTTCTGCCCCACCGGGAATTGAACCCGGCCCCTCCGTGCGTGAAGCAAGAGCTTTACCCACTAGGCCACTGTGTGTGTGTGTGTGTGTGTGTGTGTGTGTGTGTGTGTGTGTGAGCGTGCCACATGGGTGTAAATGTTTTTTTTCCTCTAATATAGAGTGGCAGAGCTCACACTGTCGTTCTGATAGTTGGTTTAATAATAGATTATACACTCACAACGAATATTTACTAACGTTTCCTCATTATCTCATCTAACAGGGACGTGCCTTAATGCCAGTGAAGGGCTCTTGATCCGAGTAATGTGAGATATCCCTCCCTTCCTCTGATTGAACCTGATAACCTGCCAGTCCCCAGGCGCGACAGGAATGACCCGTAAGGGATTAAGGCCTCATGAATACAACTAGATGTACTCCGGTCGCTAAGCGATGAGAGGAAGGTTTCCCTGTGTCCATTAATCCCAGCTCTCTCTACCTCAGCGCAAGTAAAAGTAATAATATCGTATGCGGCATAAGTTTCTCCTGTAGTTAAATATCAACACTGAAGATCTGAAGTCAGTCAGTAGAGACAGTCACAAGTTATCACATGGCAACTAACACTCCAATTACTGCAGTTAAAAATATAATATTGGTAACCACTCAGACAAAAGCACATTTCGAACTTTCCACAAAGACACACCAGTTTTGAAAGTTTAAAGCCAGTCAGAAGAAACATTCTCTACGTATCGTGCAGAGACCAAGGCGCCCAGAAGATGTATTCTCATGTTATCAGTGTTGACGCGTTGAAGCCGATCGGATGAGGCATTCATAAAATATTGTACAAAAACCCTTTTTTTTTTACTATTCTTAATTTTATTTAACTCGGCCTTTACAAAGCCCAAAATCAATCTAAATTTTCCTTTATGTAAGTTATACCATTGTTTCGAGTTTTGCAGCCGATCGGAAGAATTCTTCACATGTTGCTTTAAAACCACTTAATCATAGTGGAGCTTCCGTTGAGATAAACACCTGCGTAGTCTCCAGCTATTACACAAATCAACAATCTATGTGTGTTAGTAAAGTGGTAAAATTACATTTACTCAACCTACCTACCTGGAGGGTATTCCGAGGCCTGGTTCATGACCAGGCCTCCCGGTGGATCAGGGCCTAATTAATCAGGCTGTTACTGCTGGCCGCACGACCGCACCTAAACCTAAAAGGCATCATCATTTTTTAAAGATGCGTTAATTATACCATAATTTTTAAAAATAATATTGGTAAACTGACACAACACTCTCCAATAACATTCCCAAATTTCTTCTAAGAAGGATACACCAGTGTTGAAAGTTTGAAGCCGATAAGAAGAAGCTTTCTCAAGTTATAACATTGAAACCAAAATTGGGAATGTTCAATATATAACTGACAAGCTAGTACCTACTCTTGCCACCAGTCCAATGAACTTTCTACAGTGGTACCTCGACTTACGATATTTTTTCATTCCAGAATAATGTTCAAGTGCCATTACCAAACGAATTTATCTTCTTAAGAAATGTTGTAAAATAGACTAGTCCTTTTAGACCCCCAAAATTACACTTACAAAAGCATTTAAAAAAATAAACTTACATAAAAGGGTGAGTTTGGGGACCATCGTAAGTCGAGGTACCACTGTATTTATAATTCACAAACAATGTAAGTTAGAAGTTGTTCAGATTAAAACTTTTCAGTTAAATTGTAGTTTTGAAGATTGTGAAGGAAATCAGAAGAGAATTCACAAGTTATCACACTGAAACTATGATAAAAATTTCTTCAATAAAATTAGTAAATTAGAATGTACAACAGCTCAACCTTGCAAAGAGACCAACATCCTAAACTACACAAGTACATTAAGCTTGAAGCCGCTTAGAAGTTGCATTATCAGGTTATCAGTATTGAAATGTTTAAGCTAACCTGATTTATCACTTAGAAATAATTGCATGAAAATCAGTTAAAATTTTCAAATGTCTTTCAGAAAACCAAATTAAGACATATACAGAAGGTTGTGTCATTCCAAACTTTTCTCTTAATAAGATTAACCACTTTTAAGAAATAAGTACATTAAGTCAGTAAGATTTATGTAAGCCCAGTGTACACAACATACACTTTCTTAACAAATGTCTTAGACACATAAAAGAACATTATGTTGATTTAACCTTGTATAACCAAATAAAGTCAAGCACTGTGAATTATTTCTGATCAAAAAAAAAACATTCTCCATAATTTCACAGAAACCCATTTTATTAATAAAATTGGCACATGACAACTAACACAACCTAACATCGAGAGATTGTTTCCTGTGAAGAAAACACATCAACACTAAAATGCATTTTCCAGGTGCATTTTAGTGCTGCACTAAGATGCATTTTACAGTATTGCACAGCATCCAACAAACCTTGCACAGCATCCAACAAACCTTGCACCTACACAGCCTAAACCCTTCAAACGTTTCATCCATTTCATACAATGCATCAGCCATCTTCTTCCATTCATACATGAGGAAAGTTACCAACAGATTCCTGGATGTCTTCAAGAAGGAACTTGGTACAATCTCAAGACAGTTTTTATCAACCTCCACCAACAGCCTGAATTATCATACTTTCGATTGGGAGGTCTGGTCTGGGAGAAAGTCGAGGGTTTCAGTAACCCCCCTCCTCCCTCCCCGGAACAGTCTACAGGTAAATTACAGGTAAACGTAGAATTACGACAAATGTCGGCGACTAATAGGGGTTCATGTATGGATAATGCGTAAATATCCGGATGTTATTGATGTCAGTAGTGTAGGGCGTGTTACACCGGATGTTAGCTGCCTCACAGCATTGAGGTTGACTAAGCATGAAACAAACCCGGATGCCGCCTCTCGTGCAGCTTTACATCTGTATAACAAAAGGAAAATGTCAGTGTAAACAAACCGAGCATTTCTGAAACCTACTGATCTCTGTGTATTGTCGTGTATTTTCTCAACATACTCGCCCTTCGTGGAAAAATCTAAAAATCGTACTTTAAGCGTCATTATTAATTTTGCGCTTCCTCTAAAACATTCACACTGCGTCTCTGGTAAGCATCTTCCTCTAAAACATTCACATTGCGTCTCTGGTAAGCATCTTCCTCTAAAACATTCACATTGCGTCTCTGGTAAGCATCTTCCTCTAAAACATTCACACTGCGTCTCTGGTAAGCATTTTCCTCTAAAACATTCACACTGCGTCTCTGGTAAGAATCTTCCTCTAAAACATTCACACTGCGTCTCTGGTAAGCATCTTCCTCTAAAACATTCACATTGCGTCTCTGGTAAGCATCTTCCTCTAAAACATTCACATTGCATCTCTGGTAAGCATCTTCCTCTAAAACATTCACATTGCGTCTCTGGTAAGCATCTTGGCGTTTGCCTCAATCGTAATGCAATAATAAAATCCAATCCAATTATTTTTGTTTTTGTTGGTCATTGTTACTTTTGTTACAGCAGCTGTTACTGTTATTTGTCTTGTTCTTTCTGTCACCAATACTGAGCCTCACATAAGCTGTTATTGATCCCAATTCCTCAAGAGTTCGCTTTACCTAAAAAATAATTATTTAAATTTTAGGCAGAAATATTAAAATATTTCAATAAATACAAATAAAATATTCAAACTTAATTAATACATTATTATGATAATGATACTTGGCGGCTCTAAATGAACCATAAATACAGTAGAAAGGGGTTTGGTAATAATACTTATTTTAAGAAAAAGATAATGAATAAGTATATAGATACGTTATAGGTGTAATAAGATCGGTTTGCTAGACTGTCATAGATGATAAAAGATAGATGGGTAGACTTCTGGCGACATTGATGGCTACAGTGAGAATAGGACGTTGATGGGATACAAGGAGAATGTCATCAATGGGTAAGAGTGAAGTTAAAATTAACAAATTAAACGAGATAGTTAGGGAAAGATAATTATAAGTAACTATGGGGAGAAAGGTGGGCTAGAGGAAATATAGGTAATGAGGAAGAGCGTCAAAGAGGTATGGGTAGATGAGTTCAGTTTGAGTGTCCCGATGAAGGTTGTGGGTGTTGGAGGGTGGCTATTGTTAGGAAGGAGAATGATTAATGGATGAAAGGTTTTTATTATATAGAGTTGATAAACGGATGGGAGAGTATATGAACACAAATAGAGTGGTTAAATGATCGGTGAGGCAATGCAATATTTGTTGAAACAAATAGTGCTAAAAATAATAAACAGCTTTGCAGAGAGATTATTAAGTTGATAGAGCCAGGGGAATATTTTAGATGGGGAGGAGGAGGCACTGGAATGAAAGAATATTTTGTGGAGGTGGTAAATGTTCGAGGAAAGGGAGGCAGTGATTTCATGCATTGGGAAGGAAGGACTAACCTCTTACTGGGCTGAGGAAAAGCCAAAGATAATGAATCTGACACAAAGTTGGAGTCGTCACAGTTGATTTTTGCAAGTGACATTTTTATTTTCAAAATCTAAACAGGTGCAAAAGTTGATGGATGAACTTGGGAAATTCACTTTTAGATGGAAAATAATATTTAACAAAAAAAAGAAAGATTGGATATCAAATAGAAAGGAATGTGAGATTAATGTATTTAGATATTTGGGGTTGTACATGTCGGCAGATGGGTCGATGACAGAAGAGGTGGACAACAGAAACAACGAGGAAGGTGGCTGAGGCATTTCTTGTAAGGTAGAAATGTATGGGGAAAAAAGTATTGTGGAACAGACACTTTTATATAGGTGTGAAGCAAGGAAGGAAGAGACAAGACGCAGTGGAGATGTGATATATGAACGCAATTTGAGATGTGAATATTATTCAGAGAATTCGGAATGTAGAAATTAGAAGACGGTACTACACAGATAACCCGCACATAGAAGGGGTTGGTGTCGTTCAGGAAGGGATGGAGTGAGGGTGCGCAAAAGGCTTTGAGTGCTAGAGGCATCAGCATTTAGCAGACTTGTGCAAGAATGTTAGAGTGGAGTGGAGAGGGAGGTGAATTTTATGGCTCGATATGCTGTTGGAGTGTGAGCATGGTCACATTTATGAAGGGATTCAGCGAAACTGGTTTTCTGAACTTGAATCCTGGAGGTGAGAAATACAGGGCCTACACCCTATTGGAGGGGTGGCCATGTTGCAGTTCGGAGGGTCATCTGAAAAGTTATAACTGCGCTTTTGGCAATCATTCTTAAATATAATTTTCGTTGTGGTTGTGATAGTAACACTGTTGTGATCTTGAAGGTGAGATCATGTGATATAATCACTCTCGGGTCTCTTTGTTGTGTGATTCGAATTTATTTTATACTCCCTTGAAGTCTATGTCTTCAGTCTTCCCATAACTGTCGCCAGTGTCTCACTGGAAGACTGGAGGTTTGCTGTGTCTTCACTGGAAGACTGGAGGTTTGCTGTGTCTCACTGGAAGACTGGAGGTTTGCTGTGTCTTCACTGGAAGACTGGAGGTTTGCTGTGTCTTCACTGGAAGACTGGAGGTTTGCTGTGTCTCACTGGAAGACTGGAGGTTTGCTGTGTCTTCACTGGAAGACTGGAGGTTTGCTGTGTCTTCACTGGAAGACTGGAGGTTTGCCGTGTCTCACTGGAAGACTGGAGGTTTGCTGTGTCTTCACTGGAAGACTGGAGGTTTGCTGTGTCTCACTGGAAGACTGGAGGTTTGCTGTGTCTTCACTGGAAGACTGGAGGTTTGCTGTGTCTTCACTGGAAGACTGGAGGTTTGCTGTGTCTCACTGGAAGACTGGAGGTTTGCTTGTCTTCACTGGAAGACTGGAGGTTTGCTGTGTCTCACTGGAAGACTGGAGGTTTGCTGTGTCTTCACTGGAAGACTGGAGGTTTGCCGTGTCTTCACTGGATGACAGTCTCACACAGATTCTGGAATCGTCTGCAAGGATGATCCGGTGCTATGAGTTATACCTCTATGTTGGATATGAGAATGAGAAAGAGAACAGGAGAAAGTACTGCCCGTGCATTGGGAAACAAAGCTTTTCAATATGGCAGCTTCTGATTTCACTCTGCTCACTATTACACTTTGGGTTTTATTCTTTGGAAAATTAAATATCTATTTGATAACATTTACAGTTTGCAGGGATTTTGTCAAAGGCTTCTGCGAAGTCTGTGTACACTACATCTGTATACACTACATCTGTGTACACTACATCTGTGTACACTACATCTGTGTACACTACATCTGTGTACACTACATCTGTGTACACTACATCTGCATTGCACCTGTCTTGCAGTGCATCCAAAACCATGGCGTAATGGTCGTACAACTGCTTGGATTCCATGTGGTTAGCATACGTTTATAATGAAAATAGAAAAAAACCAATAGATTTACAAGACAAAGCAGAGCATAGGTATGCAAGCCAAGAGTAAACACGCGGTAACTCCTCACCGCTAATTGGAAAAGCTACGTAACTGCACAACTCAACAACAAAAACTGGAACCAAGATGATTTCTCGGATGGATGCGTCACAGACACTGCTACATCTCATCCACCATCAGATGGATGAATCACAGATACAACTACATCTCATCCACCATCAGGTGGATGCATGGCAGTACTTCTGGCAGTTTGGCAGACACACAGATGATGATCAAACCAAATGCAAACTGTGTCTCCAGCCATTATATTGAACACTGTGTGCTCTATTGTCCATTTAATATCCTATATGATGTGTCAAGATATCTTTTGTGTATCCATGTGCTCTTGCATATGGATATGGCAAAAATCTAAATCTAAATGTTCATGACACGTGGTGCGAGAATAGGCTTCCAACTGAAACAATTGCGAGGATACGAACGTTCTTGAAGAAACTAAGTCGTATCCTTCTGTCAAACATCAGCAACCTGTATGTATATTAACGGCAGTTACCTTAACGCAAATATATTTTACGCAAGTCAATACAAAATTTTTTGTATGTTTATATCCCACATCAATCAACACACTGGTCACATACCGGGACGCAGGGGCGTTGACCCCTGGAACTCTCTCCAGGTATACTCTATTTGTGTTCACTGTAATGCGTATGGAAGTGGTGGCCATGTTAAGAGGTCAGGTTGTTGGGAGTCGACGACCTCACTGCGTATTAGAAGACTCGCCAGCCGCTTCTGGCTCACTTGTGCCTTGCTAACTCGTGTGATTGTATCAAGAACATGGTGTCTAGTAGCAACCTTGAGAACACCGTGGCTAGTAGCAACCTTGAGAACACCGTGGTAGTGCAACCTTGAGAACACGTGGCTAGTGCAACTGAGAACACTGTGCTAGTTGCAACCTTGAGAACACCGTGGCTAGTAGCAACCTTGAGAACACCGTGTCTATTAGCAACCTTGAGAACACCGTGGCTAGTAGCAACCTTGAGAACACCGTGGCTAGTAGCAACCTTGAGAACACCGTGGCTAGTAGCAACCTTGAGAACACCGTGGTTGGTAACACAATTACGTACATACTGTACGTCTACATTTATGGACACATGGCACCCACACTTACGTACTGAACGCTCGCACTTACGACAAGTACATACGCACGTGTGCCACGAACACCTGTGCTAAACATCCGGGAACACACCTTGGCACAGTTCCTACTGAACTGTATATCTCTCTCTCTCTCTCTCTCTCTCTCTCTCTCTCTCTCTCTCTCTCTCTCTCTCTCTCTCTCTTACCAATTAACATGAATACGTGATCTCTGAGTGGTGCTTGCTGTGTGTGTGTGTGTGTGTGTGTGTGTGTGTGTGTGTGTACTCACCTAATTGTACTCACCTAATTCTGGTTGCAGGAGTCGATTCATAGACCCTGGCCCCGCCTCTTCACTGGTAGCAACTAGGTCACTCCCTCCCTGCTCCATGAGCTTTATCATACCTCTTCTTAAAGCTATGTATGGATCCTGCCTCCACCACCTCACTTTCTAGACTATTCCACTTCCTGACAACTCTATGACTGAAGAAATACTTCCTAACATCCCTGTGATTCATCTGAGTCTTCAACTTCCAATTGTGATCCCTTGTTGCTGTGTCCCATCTCTGGAACATCCTGTCTCTGGCCACCTTGTCGATTCCTCTCAGTATTTTATATGTCGTTATCATGTCCCAATTATCCCTCCTGTCCTCCAGTGTCATCAGGTCGATTTCCTCTAACCTCTTCTCGTAGAACATGCCCCTTAGCTCCGGAACTAGTCTCGTTGCAAACCTCTGCACTTTCTCTAATTTCCTGACGTGCTTGGCCAGGTGTGGGTTCGAAACTGGTGCCGCATACTCCAATATGGGCCTGACGTACATGGTGTACAGTCTCTTGAACAATTCCTTACTGAGATGTGGGAATGCTACTCTTAGGTTTGCTAATCGCCCATATACTGCAGCAGTTATTTGGTTGATGTGCGCCTCAGGAGATGTGCTCGGTATTATACTCACCCCAAGATCCTTTTCCTTGAGTGAGGTTTGTAGCCTCTGGCCCTCTAGACTATACTCAGTTTGTGGTCTTCTTTGCCTTTCCCCGATCTTCGTGGAGTAGTCACTGTAGGATTCACTCAACCTGGGGCACAACCTGCTGGTGCCCTTGAGTGAGGCGTCGTCAGTACTTAGCAACTGGGCAGGACTTCTTCTGGCAAGTGACTCAGGACATTTCTAGACTGGTACTGTCGCTGGGGCTGTCACTGCCGGCGAGAGAGGAGTGAGGCGTAGCAGAAGGACACAAACAAAAAAATCGTAGCAACATACACCATAACTGGAGTGAGCGGGCTAACAGTCAAAGTGACATCATATTTTGTGCAAGCTGCTCACTGAAGCTGTAACACGAGTCAGACTGTCGCCTGCTGACAGGGCTACTGTGGCTTGACGATATCATCCTCTCGACAGTTGGAGTCATAGCAGAAGTTAGTCTAAGCGTCCTCAGACTGGTTTTCTACACATAACTGCACTCTGATGGTCAGGAGGTGGAGTTAAACGAGTCTCAACAGGGAGTCGTAGCAGGTACGACTCAGGCATGGCATCTACGAACGGCAAGCATAAGAGCTTTCTGTACATGGGGGATCAGACACTCATAAACTGATGCCTAGACTGACTAGTGTCAGTTGTCTAATGGTCACAACGTGGTGACATGTAACACGAGGGTGTTACCGATGGTAACATCTGGGCTCAGACCACTTCACATCGGGACACACGGAAAACTGCACA
>WNWK01000481.1:315000-473939 GCA_009830355.1 Cherax destructor
GGAGGGTTGTGAAAAGTCTTGGTTCTTTACACTTAATGTATTATCTCCTAGTGTAATCAGTGTCTCCAGGCTTAGGGAACAATAGAGTGGAGACTGAAAAGATTGAAGACTTTCGAGCCTCATGTTCTCCGAAGGAGACATTTTGGTGTGAAGATTTAGGACCAAACATTTCAGAATTTTCAAGGTGTAAATTATGATGAATATATATTGCCTACACTCTGGGCTGTTAGTGTACAGCAATATTCCTACCTAGGGACAACAAGTGACTTGAATAGTATCATTACTGAAGAGTGAAATTATCCATTCTCTCAATTTCCTCGAGTTTATGATAACAACACTTCTGTGAACCTTGAAAAAACTCTCCTTATATTATCCTCTTCCTTTTTACTGACTGGTTTGAATTTATGTTACACTCCATTCCAGACTTAAATCTTAAAATTTTCCACAAAAGTGTAAATTAATTTTCTCTCCACTAAATATTATATTTGATGTGGTCCACTGGAAGATTTGGTTAAAATCATCTTGGAGATTTGCTGTATCCTCAGTGGATGTCATTCTTATACATACTCTCGTATGGTCTGTAGGAACAGTGTGTTTCACTGTGGCAGCTGTGATTTTACTTTGTTGACGTATTATTTTTTGTATCCTATTTGTTATTCGTTTCGCAAACATTTTATATTCTATTACATCGTGATCCCACTTGTTGAAAGATTTTGCCAAATGTGTGTACGTCCAAGATAATGTTGTAATGGTTCAGGGGGAGGCAGGATTGTGTTATTGCTTTGATTCTATGTATTTAACAATCTTGATTCTTTGTTACAATATTTGCTAAATTCTTCCATTTTAGATGTCTAAATTTGAACTCATTTTTCGAATTTGAATGATTTTCAAGACAGATAACTAGAATTTGATTTTCAATTTTGACTGTCTTGAAAATCATTCAAATTCGAAAAATGAGTTCAAATTTAGACGCACTCTGGCAGGATTGGTAATATTTCCTTTTCGTCTCTTCAACACGTACGATGACAAATAAATCTAGCACATTTTTACTTATATTCAGTACATAATTAACTTAGTATTTCCGTTTGTGATCGGCCCTTGGGAAGATAATTCCCAGAGCCATGTAACAGATTGTAACAAATAACGTTATTTAATATACATACCTTTCCCCTCCTTGTGACCTGATGTCCCAGGACTGAGACGTCTTCAATAAGGGTGTCTTAAGTGAATGCATTTGTGTTCTTTTCCCTCTAAATTGTGGCATTTGTTGTCTTCTTAGTACCAAACCAAAATCACTACCACAAACTCGACCTGTAGTAAGACTCCATGATCTCCACATTAACCAGGACTACCCACATCACCCGGGCTGCCCACCTCACCCCAGGCTGCCCACCTCACCCCAGGCTGCCTACCTTACTCTGGCTGCTCACATCACCAAGGCTGCCCACCTCACTCTGGCTACCAACATCACCCAGGCTGCCCACATCACTCTGGCTGCCCACATCACCCAGGCTGCCCATGTCACCTAGAGTGCATATAACACCTAGGCTGTCCACATCACCAGGCTTCCTACATCACCCAGGCTGTACACATCACCCAGAATGTCCCCATCACTCAGGCTGTACACATCACCCAAGCTGTCCACATCACCCAGGCTGTACATATCACCCGGGCTGTCCACATCACCCAGGCTGCCCACGTCACCCAGGCTGTCCAAATCACCCAGGCTGCCCAAATCACCCAGGCTGCCCAAATCACCCAGGCTGCCCAAATCACCCAGGCTGCCCACGTCACCCAGTCTGTCCACATCACCCAGGGTTGTGAAAAGTCTTGGTTCTTTACACTTAATGTATTATCTCCTAGTGTAATCAGTGTCTCCAGGCTTAGGGAACAATAGAGTGGAGATTGAAAAGATTGAAGTCTTTCGAGCCTCATGTTCTCCGAAGGAGACATTTTGGTGTGAAGATTTAGGACCAAACATTTCAGAATTTTCAAGGTGTAAATTATGATGAATATTTATTGCCTACACTCTGTTCACATCACCCAGGCTGCCCACGTCACCCAGGCTGTCCAAATCACCCAGGCTGCCCAAATCCCCAGGCTGCCAAAATCACCCAGTCTGCCAAAATCACCCAGGCTGCCCACGTCACCCAGTCTGTCCACATCACCCAGGCTGCCCACGTCACCCAGGCTGTCCAAATCACCCAGGCTGCCCAAATCACCCAGGCTGTCCACATCACCCAGGCTGCCCACGTCACTCAGGCTGTCCAAATCACCCAGGCTGCCAAAATCACCCAGGCTGCCCACGTCACCCAGTCTGTCCACATCATCCAGGCTGCCCACGTCACCCAGTCTGTCCACATCATCCAGGCTGCCCACGTCACCCAGTCTGTCCACATCATCCAGGCTGCCCACGTCACCCAGTCTGTCCACATCATCCAGGCTGCCCACGTCACCCAGTCTGTCCACATCATCCAGGCTGTCCACATCAATATTGGATTTATTCAGTAACGTAGGGTGACTCGACCGGACAAGAGGAGACGAAAAGAATAAAGAAAGGAAGGACTATTACCGGGACGGAGAGGAGAAGCGGAGCTAATAAAGGACAGGCAAACGTGTCATTAGACGGAGGGATGTATGAAGACGAATAGAGTGAAGCACTCATCACCTGCGGGGATTGAGCTGAATTGACAGTTGAATACTTAGACCTATACTACGAGGGGTAAAGGGAGGAATAACTAAACCGACGGACAGACGGACCTGAGAACAGAGGAGCACTGCAGAAGATCTACTGACCCATGAGAGACGAGTCCTGCTGATACCCAACACTACCTTCCCTTATTAGAATTTCCTGAAATATTCAATCGTGTTATAACGATTTCTTGAGCCACAATGGCACTTCTTAGCAGTTTGTTCCACACATTTACGTTTATTGCTAAAGAAGTGATGCTAAAGTTTTCTGTTATACGATTCAGTCTTGCTATATTATAGCCTTCTGCTGTACTATCCTAATCTCAGCTATCTAGAAACAATTTAAAGCACAAAGATTTAGTTAGTCTTTCTAAGCAGAAAGCCTCGACACGGACCGTGTGGTCTCCTGCCCTTCCCAAGTACTCCCATGCACTATGTTGCAATGTTATTTCTGAATCTGAAAATATGTTGATTACTGTCTTGGTTAAACACTTTGTACTCCTTCCTTCATAGGCACTGTATTCTTGGCTTTCGTTTATAAACTTCTGTAATACAAGAACATAAGAAAGGAGGAACACTGCAGCAGGCCTACCAACCCATTCTTGGCAGGTCCTAGTCAGACCAAAACCCACAAAAAAATGTTCTTTCGAGAGAATGCAAGTTCAGCGTTCATCAAATACGATACCATAATAGGGAAGTGACTTAGTCACTCATATCTGTAAGTTCTCCAGCGTATTTATATCTACTTTGTAATACGAAGATCAGAACTATTCATAAACTTAATGTTACCTCAGATTCTGTTAATCAGAACTCATAAGCTTATATTAAATGAAATTGAAGCTGTTCTTTTGTTTTCACAGGATTAGATCTTTAGGCTTGTCCAGAGTGACAACTCACTGTGGACAGGTACAAAGTGCTAATACTTAACTGGACCTCTACCTGAAATAAGTGCAAATATGCCAGGCTGTGATGCCTATGTAAGAATGGGGGCTGCTGGCAGCAACAGTCAGGTTGACCAGCCAGTAAGCAAAAGTCTTGCCTATGGCCGGGCTGGTCATGTGTATGTCTGTGTCCACAGTATCAACCAACACACTTTTACAAGAAGTGTCTTGATGCTAGTGAAGGGCTAAGTGTCTTGATGCTAGTGAAGGGCTCTTGATTTAAGGAATATGAGATATGTTCCCCTTACTCGTATCAAACTTGATTACCGTCTTCTCTTAAGGAGATGAATGACCCTTCCGGATTTAGAAATTTTCCATGTATGTATAATAATAATAATAATAATAATAATAATAATAATAATAAATAATAATAATAAACAAATAATCCTGAAGCAGTCTAGTGTTCCACTAGAATTTGTTTGTGTATGTCTGTGTCGTAAACGAATATACTTCGGTCGCTAAGCAATCCTTAATGCAGGTGGTGTATGTGTTGGTGAATAACGAGGTGCCGCCCAGCACGGCCCGCTGGACAACGCTACTTGTCACTGATTCCCATTCAGATTTCTCTCCATTTATGCAAACTCGCTATTGGTTATAGGTCACCACTGCCTCGATACTGGAGAGAACTGCCACAGTGCCATGCGCTGTCACTTTTTCTTTACCACATCTGTGGGGTATCCTTTCAGAAGTGTATTTAAGCTTAGGTAAACAATGTCATATTCTATCAGTGCCAAATTATTTTCATCAGTATGACTTTGAATTGTGTCTGTTATGACCGAGTCCAATAATTTAGACGGTTTAGAGATCAAGCTGGCGAGGCGATAATTCGAGACTATGGACCTCCTCCCCCCTTTTGTATATAGGTACCACAATGTACATCTTTGACCTTTCCTCTACAATACTCATTATGAAATAATTTATTGAAGAAACTGAGCTACTTCCTGTTGCAAGTGCCAGACCAGTCAGGCTGTGATCTATGTAACGCTTTGGAATAAGCAATACCTGCAATCCCCTAAGGTCTTACTAATCGTTAAGTCTCTACTGTAATGACCACTAGACAAGTTACCCAAGTTAGTGCCAGCTAAGGCACTCCTGAGTCCACTAATGCACTGCAGTCTGCTAAACGAGAATCTGGAACCATAAGTGTATTGTTTCTATATACTCTTTTTATGGAAATATTATATCAGTTTTGTGAGCACTTTTTCAAAGTTTTTTCTTATTAGCACAAACAAAATCAAGCAGGTTGCCTTTAGTGGGTTAAGAAAACAGTTCTAGCAAGCAGTCCTGGAGTGCTTTCTCAAACTGCCATAGAACTAGATTACTTCACATTAAGTTTAGTGTTGTTAGGTAGCGCTATAGGGACTGAACCACCATTTCTTGCTTCATAACCCATACAGGTTTAGTGTTTCAAGAAGTAACACTTCACATTACTGTTTTTCCTATTATAGTTATCCAGTTAATTTGATTCTAAATCTCTCATGATAAATACATATTCGGGTTTAAAATCCTTATGTACCTGGGTGTTAGCCAACTGTTGTGAGTCATATCTTGGGACCCGAGATTAACTTAGGCTGCAAGAAATGCTCTCTATAACCAGGGACTTTCTATAAAGTATGTCAACTAGATCTGTATCAGCTGTAATAATAATAATAATAATAATAATAATAATAATAATAATAATAATAATAATAATAATAATAATAATAATAATAATAATAATAATAATAATAATAATAATAATAATAATAATATTATTATTATTGCAATTAGGGCACAAAAAAGTTTCCCATGATTTCTTTTTAGGTCTTGGGTAAAAATGACAAAGGTAATAATGACACAGGAAGTATGACACAGGTAACACTGACACGTAAAACTTGCTCGAATAAAAATGACACAAGTTAAAATACACAGGCAAAAATGACACAGGTAAATTTGAAACCGGTAAGAATCGCATAGGTCAAATGGAACAAGAGAAAGAGTAGGAAAAAATGGCACACGGAACCTTAACTTAACCAGCATTCATATGTAACCTAACTTGATCAAACTTCACCTAAACTAACTTTATCTAACTTAACCTAAACTAAATTTATCTAACTTAACCCAACCTAACTTTATCAAACTTTACCCAACCTAACCTAACCAACTTCCATATCTAACCCTCCGAACCCTCTCCAGGTTCTGTACTGTAACATCTAGTAATATGACTGATCTCTCCAGTACTTGTAATGTGGGTTGATTTATGTTTGGTTCTGGTGTATGTACCACTGACTTGATTCTGGTGTATGTATCACTGACTTGATTCTGGTGTATGTACCACTGACTTGGTTCTGGCGTATGTACCACTGACTTGGTTCTGGCGTATGTACCACTGACTTGGTTCTGGTGCATGAACCACTGACTTGGTTCTGGTGTATGAACCACTGACTTGGTTCTGGTGTATGAACCACTGACTTGGTTCTGTGTGTAACCACTATTCGTGTGGTCTGCGTATGTCCACTGAGCTTGTGGTTCTGGTGTATGAACCACTGACTTGGTTCTGGTGTATGAACCACTGACTTGGTTCTTGTGTGTGAACCACCTACTTGCTGTGTTGGTTCTGGTGTATGAACCACTGACTTGCTGTGTTGGTTCTGGTGTATGAACCACTGACTTGCTGTGTTGGTTCTGGTGTATGAACCACTGACTTGCTATGTTGGTCCTAGTGTATGAACCACTGACTTTCTGTGTTGGTCCTGGTGTATTAACCACTGACTTGCTGTGTTGGTCCTGGTGTATGAACCACTGACTTGCTGTGTTAATTCTGGTTTACGAACCACTGACTTCCTGTGTTGGTTCTGGTGTATGAACCACTGACTTGCTGTGTTGGTTCTGGTGTATGAACCATGACTTGCTATGTTGGTCCTGGTTTACGAACCACTGACTTGCTGTGTTGGTTCTGGTGTATGAACCACTGACTTGCAGTGTTGGTTCTGGTGTATGAACCACTGACTTGCTATGTTGGTTCTGGTGTATGAACCACTGACTTGCTGTGTTGGTCCTGGTGTATGAACCACTGACTTGGTTCTGGTGTATGAACCACTGACTTGCTGTGTTACATTGTCACGTGTCTACGTATCCCATGTTGTCCTTAACTGTTCTTCTTCCTGTGTTTCTCTAGTACACCTCTCTCCCTAAAATAAGTCTGTCTTCCGTTCATTGGTTTGTATTTCAATGGAACTTTGGACGTTTCAGATCATAACATTACCTGGCTGATAATAATAATTGACACATCTCTGGGTGATAATACCTCCTTGTTCATCATAGCGACGCAGTCCTCAGCACACTCTTTGATGTGGGGATATTTACAACTTTAACCGCGGATGTATAATTCCCGTGGCATCTGTTATCTTTTTTGTCTCAGTTTCAGCTTTGTGGTGGCCGGGAGACCTGGTCTCAGATCAGGCCTCCGGTGGATCAGGGTCTGATCAACTAATACAAAAACCCGGTCACAGACCGGGCCGCAGGGGCGTTGACCCCTGGAACTCTCTCCAGTTATACTCCCAAGTAGTATATTTTCATTTTTGCTAACATTCAGAACTGAAAATAAATAGAACTGATCAAATTAACTTTATAAAAGGGCTCCTCGCAGAAACAAAAAAAGTGTTTGGAACATTAACGGAAACACATACAAGGGATAATGAATTTTACACTTCGGCAACACTTGGGTTCTCCAACCAGTGGCTTCCTCAGTCCAATACAGAGAAGAAGGGATGGAGATCAGAAGGAGTTTCAGGTAATCAGTCCCTTAGACGAAAATTAACGCAAAATCAAACAAAAAATCCAGACATGAGATCATGTCGTGATGTTGACTCCTGCACGTCACTTACTAACACAGGAAAACAATTTTAACAAAGCCAAATTTTTTTTTTATCATACTTCGTTTATTTCAGAGTGACCTTTTATTATCAAATTCAGTCATTAAATCCTGACTTAAGTCACCTAATACATAAGCTCTCTATAATTCTTAATTCCAGTGTGTTCTGTGCTCAAGCTATAATTTTAATATCATCCAGAATGTTTTTATGATTATTATTCTCAGAGTAAATTCTGATAGCAGTCAGAGAATTTCGATATAGGGATTAGACCCCAGAATGAGGGAATAAAAATAAGAGGCAGAAAAAAAGGCAGCTAGTTTATTGTGCACACCATATCCATACCTTATACCCTTGAAGAGTTTCGAGAATTTCTCTACTCTCGAAGCCCGGCCATGGGCCAGGCTAGTCTGGTGCTTCCCTGGTCAACACGGCTGCTGCTACAGGAGACCCGTTGCCCCACATTTCCATCACAGCCTGGTTGATCTGGCACCTGGTGAAGATATTTGTCCAGTTTCCTCTTGAAGGCTTCTACACTTGTTCCAGCAGTGTTTCTGATATCTTCTGGTAAGATGTTGAATAGTCTGGGACCCCGGATGTTGATACAGTGTTTCCTTATTGTCCCCACCGCACCCCTGCTCCTCACTGGGTTTATTTTACACTTCCTCCCATATCTCTCACTCCAGTATGTTGTTATGGCAGTGTGCAGATTTGGGACCAGGCCCTCGAGTACTTTCCAGGTATATATTATCATGTATCTCTCTCTCTCTCCTCAGCTCCAATGAGTACATTTTCAAGACTTGAAGGCGTTTCCAGTAATTTAGGTGCTTTACTGGCTCAGTGTGAGCCGTAAACGATCTCTGTATTTGTTCCAGCTCTGATATTTCTCCTGCCCTGAACGGGGCCGTCAGCACTGAGCAATATTCTAAGTGAGGGAGCACTAGCGATTTGAAGAGTGTCACCATCAGCATTATTTCCCTTGTTTTGAAAGTTCTCAATACCCACCCCGTCATCTTCCTGGCTGTTGTGATCTTTGTCTTGTTATGGTCTTTAAAAGAAAGATCAGCTGACATATTTATTCCCAGGTCCTTTACGTGTTCTATTTGGTGACCCTCTTGAGTTTTGTATATAGTGTTCCTTTTGAGTTCTTCATTCTTTCCATACCTAAGCAGCTGAAACTTATCACCATTGAACGTCATGTTGTCTCTACCGTAGTGACTTTCATGCCTATTTTAGTGTCATCTGCAAATGATGATACAAAAGTGTGTCGGGTGCTTTTATCTATGTCTGCTATGAGGATGAGAAACAGCAGAGGTGCCAGGACAGTGCCTTGGGGCACTGATCTTTTGACCTCGCTGAAGCTGGATCTTGCTCTGTTTACTACTAGTTTTTGTGTTCTGTGTCCTCTAGACGGGAGCACAAAAACATTGTGTATACAGAAGACAGAAGTCTTAGGAACCAGGCTCCAAAATGTTTAACAGGATAACTGGATATAAAGTACAGATTGTTGATATTTGCTCAAAATATCTAGTATTATGTATCCATTAATAAGATACCTTAACATATCAAACAGGTTTTTATACTTTCTCTATAATCCTTAATGAGTGAGCAACCAAGGAAATGGAGAATGTGTAAAAGAAAGAAGAAACAAGAGAACGAAAGTGAAAGAAATTTCAGAGGATGCTGAGAATTCCAGGGATTTTTTTTAGGGTTAGGGTCAGTTGAAAGATATATCAAGAGGTAAGGTAAGACCTGGGATTATGCTGCCCAGACGGGGCGATAAGGAGGTAGTGGGTAGGGAGAGTGAGTCCCTGGGGAGCACTTGAGTGTGTCAGTCTAAAGTGTTGTGACTGTTTTATGCACCCCAGGCTCGCATACACACACTGTGTCAGCCTCCAATGTTGTGACTGTTTTATGCACCCTAGGCTCGCATACACACACTGTGTCAGCCTCCAATGTTGTGACTGTTTTATGCACCCCAGGCTCACATACACTGTGTCAGCCTCCAATGTTGTGACTGTTTTATGCACCCCAGGCTCACATACACTGTGTCAGCCTCCAATGTTGTGACTGTTTTATGCACCCCAGGCTCACATACACTGTCAGCCTCCAATGTGTGTGTACTCACCTAGTTGTGGTTGCAGGGGTCGAGTCATAGCTCCTGGCCCCGCCTCTTCACTGGCCGCTACTGGTTCACTCTCCCTTCGCCATGAGCTTTATCATACCTCTTCTTAAAGCTATGAATGGAACCTACCTTCACTACATCGCTTCCCAAACTATTCCACTTCCCGACCACTCTGTGACTGAAGAACTACTTCCTAACATCACTGTGATTCATTTGAGTCTTCAACTTCCAACTGTGTCCCCTTGTTGCTGTGTCCCATCTCTGGAACATTCTGTCTCTGTCCACCTTGTCAATTCCTCTCAGTATTTTATATGTCGTAATCATGTCCCCCCTATCTCTCCTGTCCTCCAGTGTCGTCAGGTCGATTTCTCTTAACCTCTTCTCGTAGGACATACCCCTTAGCTCCGGGACTAGTCTTGTTGCAAACCTTTGCACTTTCTCTAGGTTCTTTACGTGCTTGGCTAGGTGTGGGTTCCAAACTGATGCTGCATACTCCAATATGGGTCCTGAACGATTCTTTATTAAGATGTCAGTATGGACAGCCTCTATCGATAAGTTGTTGGTTTTCATTAATTTTATGGAGAGGCGCTAAAGCCGTATGGGTCAGACAACGCCAGGGAAATATAAGTACCTCACCCATTGGAGGAATAACTGGCAAAATTCCACTGGTGTGTGACTGTCATCCAGTCTGAGGTCTGATCAAATTAACACAAGAGCGAAGCGTCCGCCATGAAAGGCTCCCGCAGCTTTAAGCTACAAATCATCAACACTACACAGGAACTGGGCTAAATTAAAACAAAATAAACAACAAATAACAAATTATTAGAAATTATATGGAAAATTTATCTTCAAGCGAGTTTAAAATTAGTTTTTCGATCACCGAATCGTAATCAATTTCTGGGTAGTTCTGGCTGCCCAGGGTGAGCCAAGCCACTCAGTGACCCAGACTTCAGCTGTCCACTCCACCAGGCACAACTTCCAGAAACTTGCCCAATTTCCTTTTCCCGAGCTACACATTTGTCCCATCAATGTTTCTTGTATTTGTTTCTTTTAATTCTGCTTGAAGAAGCGTGAAGAGTCTTGGGCCCCAGAAGTTGACACAGTGTTAACTAATTGTGCCATAGGCACAATTAGATAAAACTGGGTTTATTCTACACTTCCTCCAGTATGCTTAGTCTAGTATATCTTATAATTTTGACACTCATGCATTTTCCATTAATAAATTATCAGGTACTTCATCCAGGTAGCACATTTCAAGTGCTTCGAGGCATTCCTAGTAGTCAAGAAATTTTATTGATATCTTGCAGACAGTAAGTAAACAATTTCTCTATTTTCTAACGCGGATATCTCTCCTGTCAGGGCCTAGGCCAGGTTTTTCTGGTACATAACTAGTCAACACGGCTGATTCTGCTTGTTTAGAAACTTCTAATGATCCAGCCTATTTTTTCCTAGCCTTAGGTACATTTGTTTTGTTGTGTTCTCTAAAAAATATATTGTCTGAAATGTTATTCCTAGGTCTGTTACCTCTTCTGTGACTGAGTTTTTTTTAATTCATGAGTATATTTTCTAGCTCTTCATTCTTTCCGTGTCAGAGTAGTTGGAATTTATCATTGAATATCATGTTGCTTTACTTTCCCATGTATGGCAGTTTCTTACAGTCTGTGTGACAGCTGTTAATGATCGTACGACAATGCTGGACAAACTGGTGTCAGGTTTTGTCCTCTGGGGTATAGGAACTTTTGTTAGGTTCTGCCCTCTGGGGTATGCGAACTGGTGTTAGGTTCTGCCCTCTGGGGTATGCGAACTGGTATCAGGTTTTGGTCCTCGAATGTATGGGAACTGATGTCAAGTTTTTATCGTCTTGAATATAGGAGCTGGTGTGAGAGGTGGGGACGTATAGGGTTAAGTGACGGATATCAGCAGTGGTTGGCGGACCTTGGCTGGCGGTGGCAGCCGTCAGCCGTCAGCAACGACGATGACTGGATATATATACGTCCACCTTTAAGACGATGTAAAGCATTCTTTCCTCTACAGTGACAAACATTAACTCTATCTACATTAATGACAATATACAACCCTATTGTATTACTGCCAAGTAAATATGCGTTTCAGTTAATTTCATTTAGAAGGAAAAGCCATTTTCATATGTAGGCTTTGAAACTCTCATACAGACATCAAGGCACAGCAGCTCTCTTGGACTGATAAAACATCGATAAGATAAGCCCAAAGCTAGCACTAAACAAGATACCAGCAAAATCGACTTTACCGACAACCGCAGTACTCAGGCTGACAGTTTATCAGGACAATCACAGCCTCACCTGTCAGCTGAACACCAGAAAAGCTCAGTAAGGACAGCCATACACGTCAGTAAGACAGGTTAATTAAACGAGAATAACAGCACCAAAATGAAAAACCACTTTGATTATTAATAGCATTTTACGTGAGTTGAGTCAAGTCCCGAGACCAGCTCAATTAAAGTGAACAAATATAAAGTCCAAAATTTGTAGATATATATACTACTGTTATTTAGACATTAAATCCGGGCGGAAAATGCCTTGGTAATTCTGATTAGCAAAATATGAAGGCAGAGTAACACCGCATCAGTGTCAGTAATAAGGTTAATAGTTAATTACCTGATTTCATATCAAGATGTATAAGTAGCAAAAGTCGCATGGTTAAACTACAGCTACTTTGAGTTGATGAGGCCTCACCTCACGTGAATTTTGCTGCACAGGTCTAGTCTCCATATTATTTAATATTAAAACACGACTTTGAGAAATAATACGACAAATGCTCACGTTTGAGATCCTCAGTTCTGAAAGCCGTGTTAGAGTCGAGCTTATATGGTCCTAAACAGGTGTGTGTGTGTGTGTGTGTGTGTGTGTGTGTGTGTGTGTGTGTGTGTGTGGAGAACACCCTACAGATGACATAAGGTACTCCCTGGCATTAGGCAAGTTTTTTTTTTTTACGAATATAAGGAGCACTGTATCCATACTCGTAAGAAACTCAAAATGGACGATGAAGGAAGTGCATCCGTGGATAAAATTCCTAAATAAATAATGTACTGAAAATTAACAGGATACAAACACATTCCTATACGTTTGAAAGCATCAGTGCATAGAAATATTTCGTGCTTCGGCGGCGGCTGCTGGTGATGGGCTCGTCAGGAAACTTTAATCACTTGATGAAAAGTCGAATATTTACAAAGTTTCCACTGACTTATTGGAAACAGCAAAGACAGTAACCATATAAAATGAAAGAAGTCTTGAATTTCATATTATTAGAAAAAAAAATCTTAAAAAGAGGCAATATATGACGAATGTAAGACCAGTATAAGAGAACCAAAACAAGACTTGCAGCACTGGATTAATTAGAAGATAATTCAAATTAAAGGAGTTGCGATGTAAAACAGATAGTTATTTGGTAACAGAATTGTAGATTAGTAATACAAAATGCAGCAGAGTTGAGGAAACAAATCCTTCAGGGAGCTTTAGAAGCAATATAAACACCGAATTAAAACAAAGGCACAAACAGCTGAACAGATTAATTACAACAGATATAATAGCTGAACAGTAAAGCTAACAGGGCATAAACAGATTTATCAGTCAGCTAACAGACCCCATCCCCCCCTCAAAAAAAAAAAAATAAAGAGGTCAGTTTGTTATCTGACCAGCACAGCCAAGGCAAAGACAGGTGCTGCCCAGGAACAACAGGACTGTTTGCTGCTAGCACCAACAGCCTGATTGATCAGTCATCAACAAGAAGGCCTGGTCTGGAGCCGGGCTACAGTGAAGGAAGACCCCCGAAAGTGATTTCAGGTAATCCACAGGTAAGAGGGTCTCGCGAGATTAACAGCAATAAAGGCAGCCGCACACTGATTACCCACCACAACCAACCTTTCACGCTTACTTTACACCTCAGTAGCGTTACTTGTGATGGGTTTCCAGAGTTTACCTATTCCCGCAACCTGGCCTGGGACCAGGCTTTTTGCGGCCCTCTGGCCCATAGTTGTAGTTTTCCAGCCTTATCACCATTACCTTTTACGTTTATTCTGCTATTTTAACGTAGTACTTCCGCCCAGTCCCTCTAATGTTCCGTTTTCTTGGTATCTTAAAGCAGTTCTCCCGTCTTGTCAATAGTCTGTGTTTCTTTATCTTGCTATCTCATCACGGTCCACCCTAACCAGTCATATTTATTAACTGTGAACTAACCTGGGAACTACCTTGAGAGTGTTCGGAGGTATATGGCCTACCCATCCTCTGCGGCCTGATTCCAGACCAGGCCTCGCAGCGGACGGTGTTAGCTACACAGTGTGCAATATATACCTCACAGCCCATCCGGACCGACTCATCCAGTTCCCTCTTAAAGACAGTTAGGGGTCTGTTGGTAATTTCCCTTAAGTATGAAGGGAGTGCGTTGAAAAGTGTTGGTCCCTTCACACTTAATGAATTATCTCTTAATGTACTCATGGTACCCCTACTTTTAATTGGGGAATTTTGCACTGTCTTTCAAGCCTCGTGCTTTCGTGGGGAAAAAAATCTGTGCGCAGATTTGGGATGAGTCCCTCTAGGAATTTCCAGGGATAAATTATCATGTATCTTTCTCGTCTAAGTTCCAATGAGCATAGTTCGAGAGACCTAAAGCGTTCCCCATAACTCAGGTGCTTCACTGAGTTCATGCGTTATACAGAGAAACATGAGAACAGTTAAGGTGTCAACGCCCCCTGGGCCCGGCCCCAGACCAGAGCTCCTGATGGATCAAGAACTGATCAACCAGGCTGTTACTGCTGGCCTCACACTGACCAACGTATGAGCCATAACCCGGCTGATCACGAACTAAACTGAAAAATTTACCCAGTTTTCCAGTGGAAGACAGAGATAAATCTTAAGTACCTTGAACACACCTACTGCCCCTGCTCACCTAGCAGTAACTAAGTACCTTGCACACACCTACTGCCCCTGCTCACCTAGCAGTAACTAAGTACCTTGCACACACCTACTGCCCCTGCTCACCTAGCAGTAACTAAGTACCTTGCACACACCTACTGCCCCTGCTCACCTAGCAGTAACTAAGTACCTTGCACACACCTACTGCCCCTGCTCACCTTGCAGTAACTAAGTACCTTGCACACACCTACTGCCCCTGCTCACCTAGCAGTAACTAAGTACCTTGCACACATCTACTGCCCCTGCTCACCTAGCAGTAACTAAGTAGCTTGCACACGCCTACTGCCCCTACTCACCTAGCAGTAACTAAGTACCTGGGTGTTAGTCTGCTGTTGTGGGTCTCGTTCAGTGACTAATTGATATGCAAATGTTCAAGAACCCCGCTGTGTCAGCACACTGCAGTGCTAGGTGCAGATGGTTTCAGCACACCACAGTGCTGGATGTAGATGGTGTCAGCACACTGCAGTGCTGGGTGTAGATGGTGTCAGCACACTGCAGTGCTGGGTGTAGATGGTGTCAGCACACTGCAGTGCTGGGTGTAGATGGTGTCAGCACACTACAGTGCTGGGTGATGGTGTGAGCACACTGCAGTGCTGGGTGTAGATGGTGCCAGCACACTGCAGTGCTGGGTGTAGATGGTGTCAGCACACTGCAGTGCTGGGTGTAGATGGTGTCAGCACACTGCAGTGCTGGATGTAGATGGTGTCAGCACACTGCAGTGCTGGATGTAGATGGTGTCAGCACACTGCAGTGCTGGATGTAGATGGTGTCAGTACACTGCAGTGCTGGGGGCAGATGGTGTCAGCACACTGCAGTGCTGGGTGCAGATGGTGTCAGCACACTGCAGTGCTGGGTGTAGATGCAGCATACAGTGCGGTGTAGAGGTGTCAGCACACTGCATGCTGGGTGTAGATGGTGTCAGCACTGCAGGTGGTGTAGATGGTGTCAGCACACTGAGTGCTGGGTGTAGATGGTGTCAGCACTGCAGTGCTGGGTGTAGATGGTGTCAGCACACTGCAGTGCTGGGTGTAGATGGTGTCAGCTACACTGCAGTGCTGGGTGTAGATGGTGTCAGCACACTGTAGTGCTGGGTGTAGATGGTGTCAGCACACTGCAGTGCTGGTGTAGATGGTGTCAGCACACTGCAGTGCTGGGTGTAGATGGTGTCAGCACACTGCAGTGCTGGGTGTAGATGGTGTCAGCACACTGCAGTGCTGGGTGTAGATGGTGTCAGCACACTGCAGTGCTGGTGTAGATGGTGTCAGCACATGCTGTGCTGGTGTAGATGGTGTCAGCACACTGCAGTGCTGGGTGTAGATGGTGTCAGCACACTGCAGTGCTGGGTGTAGATGGTGTCAGCACACTGCTGTGCTGGGTGTAGATGGTGTCAGCACATCAGCATACTGCAGTGCTGGGTGTAGATGGTGTCAGCACTTTGCAGTGGAATTCACCTCTGCTTTACATGTGACCAGTTCTGAAGGGTCTTACACCGCAGTCCCACCAACTCACCCAACCACTCCGCCACCCACCCCCACCCACCCAGCAACCAAACACCCCCACCCACCCACACACCAACACACACTATCCGACCACCCACCTCGCCCTTCCTTCTCGCGCTCTACCCACTCCTGTTCCAACAACACACGCTACACCTACACACGTTCCTCCCATCTGTGCTTCACCTACACACGTTCATCCCATCTGTGCTTCACCTACACACGTTCCTCCCATCTGTGCTTCACCTACACACGTTCCTCCCATCTGTGCTTCACCTACACACGTTCCTCCCATCTGTGCTTCACCTACACACGTTCCTCCCATCTGTGCTTCACCTACACACGTTCCTCCCATCTGTGCTTCACCTACACACGTTCCTCCCATCTGTGCTTCACCTACACACGTTCCTCCCATCTGTGCTTCACCTACACACGTTCCTCCCATCTGTGCTTCACCTACACACGTTCCTCCCATCTGTGCTTCACCTACACACGTTCCTCCCATCTGTGCTTCACCTCACACGTTCCTCCCATCTGTGCTTCACCTACACACGTTCCTCCCATCTGTGCTTCATCTACACACGTTCCTCCCATCTGTGCTTCACCTACACACGTTCTTCCCATATGTGCTTACCTACACACGTTCCTCCCATCTGTGCTTCACCTACACACGTTCCTCCCATCTGTGCTTCACCTACACACGTTCCTCCTATCTGTGCTTCACCTACACACGTTCCTCCTATCTGTGCTTCACCTACACACGTTCCTCCCATCTGTGCTTCACCTACACACGTTCCTCCATCTGTGTCTTCACCTAACACGTTCCTTCCATCTGATGCTTCACCTACACACGTTCCTCCCATCTGTACTTCACCTACACACGTTCCTCCCATCTGTGCTTCACCTACACACGTTCCTCCCATCTGTGCTTCACCTACACACGTTCCTCCCATCTGTGCTTCACCTACACACGTTCCTCCCATCTGTGCTTCACCTACACACGTTCCTCCCATCGATGCTTCACCTACACACGTTCCTCCTATTTGTGCTTCACCTACACACGTTCCTCCTATCTGTGCTTCACCTACACAGTTCCTCCTATCTGTGCTTCACCACACCGTTCCTCCCTACTGACTCACCTACAAACTGTTCCTCCTATCTGGCTCACCACAAACGTTCCTCCTATCTGTGCTTCACCTACACACGTTCCTCCTATCTGTGCTTCACCTACACCTACTTGACCACCACAACCCTGGGTACTACCCTACCTGGCCACCACAACCCTGGGTTCTACCCTATCTGACCACCACAAACCTGGGTTCTACCCTACCTGACCACCACAACCCTGGGTTCTACCCTACCTGACCACCATAAACCTGGCTTTAACCCTACCTGACTACCACAACCCTGGGTTCTACCCTACCTGACAACCACAAACCTGGGTTCTACCCTACCTGACACCACAACCCTGGGTTCTACCCTACCTGACCACCACAAACCTGGGTTCTACCCTACCTGACCACCACAAACCTGGGTTCTACCCTACCTGACCACCACAAACCTGGGTTCTACCCTACCTGACCACCACAACCCACATATAATCGAAGCAACTGCACAACCCAGGTCAACAGGAGTTCACACTTGGTTGCTCCTGCTCTCCATATGGCAGAATCATTACAATATGGTCCTGGATACACTAGTAGATAAGCATAGTGCAGATGTGGTATACACTGACTGCAAGTGCGACCATGGGGTAAATGCACACAAAATGCGTGCAAAAATTGAAATATCAGAGGATCTCACTTTGAAGGAGCACAACACAGATGTTATCGTCATTGCAAGGAAACTGACAGATTGGATAACGAGAACTTTCAAAACAAGAGGTGCCAAGCCAATATGATATCCTTCATATCATTCGTCTTCTTTCGCGACACCCTTGAAGGCAGGCGAATTTACAGAACTGGAGAATGAACAGAGAGCCTGCACACCTCCTATAACCTCAATCAAACACTTAAATTACTGAGATTGCTTTACGTCACTCGAACTGTACTCCTTAGAATGCAGATGAGAAAGAAACATCATAATCTACACCTGGAAGTTTATGGAGAAATTGGTCCATAATCTTCATATCGAAATCACTCGTTACGAAAGCAAGAGGCTTGGCAGACCGTGCAAGATGCTTCAAATGAAAAGCAGGGAAGCAATGAATAAGCTAAGAGAACTCAATAAGTGTAAGGGGAACACGACTCTTCAACTTCCTTCCACTGTACATATGGGGAACTACCAACATATTCCTAGCTGTCTTCAAAAGGAAACTGGATATAATACTCAAGTCAGTTCCTGATGAGCAGGGCTGTGGTGCACACAGCGGGCTGCGGCGGGTCCCAATAGTCTGATCGATCACGTCATCTACCAGGAGGCCTATTCTGAGACAGCCGCGTGGGTAGTGACTCCGCGTTGCCCAGACAACTACAGGTAACCTGCAGGTGACTCCAAGATCATCACCTAGCATCATCAACTGTAGCCAGACTCTCCAGATACTTTCTTTTAGAACAAAATACCACCACTATATTTTTCCTTCCCCATTATTATAGATTCGCTGTGAATTATAGATTTCACTATAAATGTATCACTTGCCAATGAGGGAGTCAGAGAGGGAGTGAGAGTCAGTGAGGGAGTCAGTGAGGGAGTCAGGGAGGGAGTCAAGAGATAGGGATGAGGATGTGATGCTCTGTGTATACGGGGTGTGGTGTTTGAGGGTGTGGTTGGCAGGGGTGGGGTGTCGAGGGTGTGGTGAGCGGGATATGGGAGAGGTGTGGTGTTAAGGTGTGGTTGGGTGGTGTCAGGGTGTGGTGTCGAGGGTGTGGTGAGCAGGGGTATGATGGGTAGAGGTGTGGTGTTAAGGGTGTGGTTGGCAGGGGTGTGGTGTCGAGGGTGTGGTGAGCAGGGGTATGGTGGGCAGGGTGTGGTGTTAAGGGTGTGGTTGGCACGAGTGTGGTGTCGAGGGTGTGGTGGGCAGGGGTGTGGTGGGCAGGGGTGTGGTGGGAAAGGGTGTTGTGTCGAGGCTGTGGTGGGCAAGGGTGTGGTGTCGAGGGTGTAGTGGGCAGAGGTGTGGTGTAGAGGGTGTGGTGGGTAGGGGTGTGGTGTCGAGGGTGTTGTGGGTAGGGTGGGTCGAGGTGGTGGTAGGGTGTGGTGTCGAGGGTGTGGTGGGTAGGGGTGTGGTGTCGAGGGTGGTGGGTAGGGTGGTGGAGGGTGTGGTGGGTAGGGGTGTGGTGTCGAGGGTGTGGTGGGTAGGGGTGTGGTGTCGAGGGTGTGGTGGGTAGGGGTGTGGTGGGCAGGGTGTGGTGGGCAATCTACCATATAACTGACTCTCATATTTGAATTAATTACCTTCACAATGCTCTAACTCACCTTCCACGGTGAACGTCTTCTCATGTCCTTCCTGTTAAAACAGAATTCATTGTTCAGTTCTAAATAATTTAAGAGACTTTGCAGTAAGTTTTGCTCGTCATCTTTCCCAGTTCTTTTCTGAAACTAACGAAAAGAATAAGAGAGGATGAAGAAAGACAGGCTGGTTTTAAAAGTAGTCAAGCAGGTGGCTTCTGGATGTTAACTAAAAAATTGGAAGAACATGTAAATTATGGTGGGAAAGAAAAGACCAGAGTTGAAGTACAACTTAGAAACGAGCAGCTACAAATATCGAGCAAATATCAACAAAGGTGATCATATGTTAGGTTAATGAATCTATGAGCTGATTTCAGGAGGTCTTAACCTATCATGAAATACGCAGCACCACCCATTACTAAAACCCACATCAGATCAAGCAAGTTCTGTGATTCCAGACCAATTACAGAGGTATGCAACACATGTTGAGGGGATTTGTCTGTAAGTAGTGACTTAAGAACTGAACCTGAAGACTTAAAAAGAGTTAACATGAAAGAGACATTATAATGACGTACAAGATAAAAGCAAACGAAGGTAGGTTTGGAAATGTATCAACAGTTTTATGGTGATAAATAAGTAGAAAGAGCTTAATGCGGAAGTGGCAGAGGTAACTTCCGTACACAGTTTCAAAAACAGGTATATGAGAGACCAAGAGGCCAGGAGCCGAGACTCGGCTTCCCCAAACAAGTCGGTGAGCACAAACATATATTTTATGAATTATTAAAAAAATTCCTCACTTTAAATTCAAGTAATGACCGTCGACACACACGTCTCTGTTGCTTACACATTACTTTTAATTGCCAGTTATTTAAAACCGGTCACACGAGCCTGCTACTGCCGTGCGTGTGCCCGCCCCTGCGTATACAAGCATGCACTTCTATGCACTGTTCACACAAGCCTATAAGAACAAACGGCACATTAAAGTAGACCAAGAAGTAGGCCTATCACCAGCGAGGAAGGTTCTTTCATAGTAAAGTTGCTGTGTGGTGTTGCAACGTTATCTTGAGTTGTTGCAACCATGGTACTGTGAGTTGCAACCAGTGGTGTTATGAGTTGTTGCAATCATGGTACTGTGAGTTGTTGCTTCCATGGTACTATCAGTTGTTGCAGCCATGGTATTGCGAGTTGTTGCAACTATGGTGTTGTGAGTTGTTGCAACTATGGTGTTGTGAGTTGCTGCCACCATGGTGTTGTGAGTTGTTGCAATTATAGTACTATTAGTTATTGCAGCCATGGTGTTGAGTTGTTGCAGCAGTGGTGCTGTGAGTTGTTGCAGCCATGGTGTTGTGAGTTGTTGCAGCCATGGTGTTGGGAGTTGTTGCAGCCATGGTGTTGGGAGTTGTTGCAGCAGTGGTGTTGTGAGTTGTTGCAGCCATGGTGTGTGAGTTGTTGCAACCATGGTGTTGTGAGTTGTTGCAACCATGTTGTGAGTTGTTGCAACCATGTTGTGAGTTGTTGCAACCATAGTACTATTAGTTATTGCAACCATGGTGCTGTGAGTTGTTGCAGCCATGGTGTTGGGAGTTGTTGCAGCCATGGTGTTGGGAGTTGCTGCAACCATGGTGTTGTGAGTTGCTGCAACTGTGGTGCTGTGAGTTGTTGCAACCATGGTGTTGTGAGTTGCTGCAACTGTGGTGTTGTGAGTTGTTGCAGCAGTGGTGCTGTGAGGTGTTGTAACCACTGTGTGGTGAAGTTAGTTGAGAGTGATGCAGCCACCATGTTGTGATTTATTCTTGTTGATGCTGGTCGCACGCAGTCCAACGTATGCACCACAGCCCGTCTGATCAGGGACTAGATTGGGGAACTTACCAAATTTCCTCTTGAAGACAGTCAGGGGTTTGTTAATTGCCCTTGTGTACGAAGCTAGTGTGTTGAGTCTTGGTTCTCTTACACTTACTGTATTATATTTTAGAGCACTCATTACATCCTTGCTTCATTTTAGGAATATTCTGCACTATCTGCAGAATCTCTTGTTTTCTTAGGGAGTTATTTTACTGTGCAGATTTGAGACCAATCTTTTCATAATTTTCAAGGTTTAAATTATGGCGTACAGTATCTTTATCGCCTAGGTTCTAAGGAGTATTGATCGAAGGACTTAAAGCGTTCTGAGTACTTTAGGTGATTGACAGAATTTATACGTGCAGTAAAGGTTCTCTGTGCATTCTTCAGATGTGCAGACTAGCCTGACTTAGAAGGAGCTGTTAACATACAGTAGCATTCTAACCTAGAGAGATCTCTTGACTTGAAGAGTATCATCATAAGACTGGCATTTCTTGTTTTGAAGATTCAAGATATCCAGTATATTATTTCTTATATTTCAGCAGGACGAGTGTTGTCTCAAGTGTTTCTATTTGGTTATTTCTTTCCGATCTAAAGAACCACTAATATTTAATATTTACTTCAGGTTAGTGTAAATTAACCTGAAGCAACATGCAAGCATTGCTATCCTCTGCACGAATTGGAGGAGGGGCTGCACAACCAGGTATATATTACAGCCTCAGTTACTTGTTGAATGTCTTGGTAAATGTCACACTGGCAGACATGTGCATTTGACTTATTCTTTAATTAATTTTTTTTTTTACAGTTAGAGCGTTCATTATTTGCCTAATTACCATTCGTTTATTTCTACGCAATTGACCTTTGTTTATCTTTTTTTTAGAAATTATTTTAAGGAATATTAGCCTATATTTAAGAATACTTACCAGACAATAATGAAATGCCTAAATGGATGCCTACGTTTGGAATCATAGGACAAACTGTAAGATATGGAGCATACCTTGTCTGACGTACTGGAAAGAAATGAATGGAAGGGGTGGTGGTCCTGCTCTCAGGTCTCTTGAATAAGATGACGCAATGTCGGTAAGTATAATAACAGAGACAAGTTGCAGAGCGAGCTCTATGTTTCGCTCTAAAAAGAGCGAAACTTTGTCCCAATGAAAACTTCCTTTTCGACTTTGGGCTTTGTCTTCATAGAACTTATCTTAGATAATCTGGAATTGTCTGAGTTATCCCTACTATCATTTTCCATAATATATAACAATTAACAGATGTGTGACGGTTATCATGCTTCTGTCGTCCTCAAGATTATTGATCCGGAAATCCTCATTCAGAACTTCTTACGTTTACTTGTTGATGTTGCAGCAGCTGATTAAGAAAGAGGTTTCTGAAACTTACCCAAGGAGCTATCACGTGACCTCGTGAATACAGCTTGGGCTCTGTTAATAAATCCTCTTATATGGGAAGAAAGAGTTTTGAAAAGTTTTGAAACCTCTACACTTTCCTGCACTAATATCTAACACGCTTACACAGGCTTGTGTGATCATGCTAGATACGAGTAGATGGAAGTAATGTTTTTTATGACTTAATGTGCTGTTAGAATGTGAGCAAAGTACCATTTAAAAAGAGGTTTAGGAAACCAGTTAACCGGACTTGAATCTTAGAGACGAGAAGAATTATGCTTTTGTGAAGACAGTGATTAAGTGAATGACAACTCATTAAAAAATTATTACTAGGCTTCTGATATCTACTTCTATTGAGGGTCATTTTATTTCACCATTTGCTATATTTTAATGATCTGAACAATTCTGTGCCAATAAGTGAGTTTCACTTCAAGACTTTTGTTTCCCTGTACAGTTTATTCCCACAAACCAAAGTTACCACTCAAATTAGTCCTCTCAGCTGCCCATAACAAAGAGCATCATTTAAGTCAATAGATTCCTTTAACAAGATTCCACTCGACACAAACCATCACTAAAACGCACTCAAGACATTCCGAGGCTCTTCGAACCGTTGTGTACTCAACATCTCTAAGGGCAAACACTCAGTCGTCAAATGACATACCTTATATTTTTTCTTTTATATTTTGCCCCGAGGGCGAGTTTATTGTGGTGCCGTCATCCTGTGAGTGAACACCCCGCAACACACACCGTCATCCTGTGAGTGAACACCCCGCAACACACACCGTCATCCTGTGAGTGAACACCCCGCAACACACACCGTCATCCTGTGAGTGAACACCCCGCAACACACACCGTCATCCTGTGAGTGAACACCCGAACACAACCGTCATCCTGTGAGTGAACACCCGCAACACACACCGTCATCCTGTGAGTGACACACCCGGAACACAACCGTCATCCTGTGAGTGAACACACCGCAACACACACCGTCATCCTGTGAGTGAACACACCGCAACACACAGTCATCCTGTGAGGAACACACCGACACAGACCGCCTCCTGTGAGTGAACACACCGCAACACACACCGTCATCCTGTGAGTGAACACCCGCAACACAACCGTCATCCTGTGAGGAACACCCGCAACACAACCGTCATCCTGTGAGTGAACACACCGCAACACAACCGTCATCCTGTGAGTGAACACCCGAACACACACCGTCATCCTGTGAGTGAACACCCGCAACACACACCGTCATCCTGTGAGTGAACACACGCAACACAACCGTCATCCTGTGAGTGAACACACCGCAACACAACCGTCATTCTGTGAGTGAACACACCGCATCACAGACCGTCATCCTGTGAGTGAACACACCCAACACAGATCGTCATCCTGTGAGTGAACACACCGCAACACAGACCGTCATCCTGTGAGTGAACACACCGCAACACAGATCGTCATCCTGTGAGTGAACACACCGGGACACATACCGTCATCCTGTGAGTGAACACACCGCAACACACACCGTCATCCTGTGAGTGAACACACCGCAACACAGACCGTCATCCTATGAGTGAACACACCAACCCACAGACCGCCATCCTGTGAATGAACACACCGCAACACAGACCGTCATCCTGTGAATGAACACACCGCAACACACACCGTCATCCTGTGAGTGAACACACCGCAACACACACCGTCATCCTGTGAGTGAACACACCGCAACACAGACCGTCATCCTGTGAGTGAACACACCGCAACACAGACCGTCATCCTGTGAGTGAACACACCGCAACACAGACCGTCATCCTGTGAGTGAACACATCGCAACACAGACCGTCATCCTGTGAGTGAACACACCGCAACACAGACCGCCATCCTGTGAGTGAACAGACCGCAACACAGACCGTCATCCTGTGAGTGAACAGACCGCAACACAGACCGTCATCCTGTGAGTGAACACACCGCAACACACACCGCCATCCTGTGAGTGAACACACCGCAACACAGACCGTCATCCTGTGAGTGAACACACCGCAACACACACCGCCATCCTGTGAGTGAACACACCGCAACACACACCGTCATCCTGTGAGTGAACACACCGCAACACAGACCGCCATCCTGTGAGTGAACACACCGCAACACAGACCGTCATCCTGTGAGTGAACAGACCGCAACACAGACCGTCATCCTGTGAGTGAACACACCGCAACACAGACCGCCATCCTGTGGTGAACACACCGCAACACACACCGTCATCCTGTGAGTGAACACACCGCAACACACACCGTCATCCTGTGAGTGAACACACCGCAACACAGACCGTCATCCTGTGGTGAACACCGCAACACAGACCGCCATCCTGTGAGTGAACACACCGCAACACAGACTATCATCCTGTGAGTGAACACACCGCAACACAGACCGTCATCCTGTGGTGAACACACCGCAACACAGACCGCCATCCTGTGAGTGAACACACCGCAACACAGACCGCCATCCTGTGAGTGAACACACCGCAACACACACCGTCATCCTGTGAGTGAACAGACCGCAACACAGACCGTCATCCTGTGAGTGAACACACCGCAACACAGACCGCCATCCTGTGAGTGAACACACCGCAACACAGACCGCCATCCTGTGAGTGAACACACCGCAACACAGACCGCCATCCTGTGAGTGAACACACCGCAACACAGACCGCCATCCTGTGAGTGAACACACCGCAACACAGACTATCATCCTGTGAGTGAACACACCGCAACACAGACCGTCATCCTGTGAGTGAACACACCGCAACACAGACCGCCATCCTGTGAGTGAACACACCGCAACACAGACCGCCATCCTGTGAGTGAACACACCGCAACACAGACCGTCATCCTGTGAGTGAACACACCGCAACACAGACCGTCATCCTGTGAGTGAACACACCGCAAAAAGCCGCCATCCTGTGAGTGAACACACGCAACACAGACCGCCATCCTGTGAGTGAACACACCGCAACACAGACCGCCATCCTGTGGTGAACACACGCAACACAGACCGCCATCCTGTGAGTGAACACACCGCAACACAGACCGCCATCCTGTGATGAACACACCGCAACACAGACCGTCATCCTGTGAGTGAACACACCGCAACACAGACCGCCATCCTGTGAGTGAACACACCGCAACACAGACCGTCATCCTGTGAGTGAACACACCGCAACACAGACCGCCATCCTGTGAGTGAACACACGCAACACAGACCGCCATCCTGTGGTGAACACACGACACAGACCGCCATCCTGTGAGTGAACACCGCAACACAGACCGTCATCCTGTGGTGAACACACCGCAACACAGACCGTCATCCTGTGAGTGAACACACCGCAACACAGACCGCCATCCTGTGAGTGAACACACCGCAACACAGACCGCCATCCTGTGAGTGAACACACCGCAACACAGACCGTCATCCTGTGAGTGAACACACCGCAACACAGACCGTCATCCTGTGAGTGAACACACCGCAACACAGACCGCCATCCTGTGAGTGAACACACCGCAACACAGACAATACTTAATATTACCCCATACAGTTTGTTTTTACACTTTTTTTTTTACAGGCTAAGAGCTACTATCTTACCTCAGTTCATTTCGAAGCCCAGCCCTATCTAAGGTAGACTACCGCCAGTCCCCCCGGGATGCAGCCCACAACAGTCGACTAACACCCAGGTACCTACTTACTGCTAGTGAACGGGGGCAGCAGGTGTAAGGAAATACGCCCAACGTTTCTACCCGGCAGTGGTAATAATTCAAAGAATGAATGAATATGTGTACTCACCTACTTGTACTCACCTAGTTGGGGTTGCTGGGGTCGAGTCAGTGTGTGTGTGTGTGTGTGTGTGTACTCACCTATTTGTGGTTGCAGGGGTCGAGTCATAGCTCCTGGCCCCGCCTCTTCACTGATTGCTACTAGGTCCTCTCTTTCCCTGCTCCATGAGCTTTATCAAACCTAGTCTTAAAACTATGTATGGGTCCTGCCTCCACTATGTCGCTTTCTAGGCTATTCCACTTCCTGACAACTCTATGACTGAAGAAATACTTCCTAACATCCCTTTGACTCATAGGAGTCTTCAACTTCCAATTGTGACCCTTGTTTCTGTGTCCCCTCTCTGGAACATCTTGTCTCTGTCCACCTTATCTATTCCTCGCAGTATTTTATATGTCGTTATCATGTCTCCCCTAACCCTCCTGTCCTCTAGTGTCGTCAGGCCGATTTCCTTTAACCTTTCTTCGTAGGACAATCCCCTTAGCTCTGGGACTAGTCTTGTTGCAAACCTTTGCACTTTCTCTAATTTCTTGACGTGCTTGACCAGGTGTGGGTTCCAAACTGGTGCTGCATACTCCAGTATGGGCCTGACGTATATGGTGTACAGAGTCTTGAATGATTCCTTAGTGAGGTATTGGAACGCTATTCTTAGGTTTGCCAGCCGCCCGTATGCTGCAGCAGTTATCTGATTGATGTGTGCCTCAGGAGATGTGCTCGGTATTATACTCACCCCAAGATCTTTTTCTTTGAGTGAGGTTTGCAGTCTTTGGCCACCTAGACTATACTCTGTCTGCGGTCTTCTTTGCCCTTCCCAAATATTCATGACTTTACATTTGGCACGGTTAAATTCAAGGAGCCAGTTACTGGACCAGGCTTGCAGCCTGTCCAGGTCTCTTTGTAGTCCTGCCTGATCCTCGACTGATTTGATTCTTCTCATTAACTTCACATCATCTGCAAACAGGGACACTTCTGAGTCTATCCCTTCCGTTATGTCATTCACATATACCAAAAACAGTACAGGTCCTAGGACTGACCCTTGTGGAACCCCACTCGTCACAGGTGCCCACTCTGACATCTCGTCACGTACTATGACTCTTTGTTGCCTCCCTGTCAGATATTCTCTGATCCATTGCAGTGCTTTTCCTGTTACGTGTGCCTGATCCTCTAGCTTTTGCATTAACCTCTTGTGTGTGTGTGTGTGTGTGTGTGTGTGTGTGTGTGTGTGTGTGTGTGTGTGTGTGTGTGTGAGAGAGAGAGACAGACAGAGAGAGACAGACAGACAGAGAGAGACGGACAGACAGAGAGACGGACGACAGAGAGAGACGGACAGACAGAGAGAGACGGACAGACAGAGAGAGACGGACAGACAGAGAAAGACGGACAGACAGAGAGAGACGGACAGACAGAGAGAGACGGACAGACAGAGAGAGACGGACAGAGAGAGAGAGACGGACAGACAGAGAGAGACGGACAGACAGAGAGACAGACGGACAGACAGACAGACGGACAGACAGAGAGAGACGGACAGACAGAGAGAGACGGACAGACAGAGACGGACAGACAGAGACGGACAGACAGACAGAGACGGACAGAGACGGACAGACAGAGACGGACAGACAGACAGAGAGAGAGACAGAGAGAATAATTTGAGGGACTAGTCATTGTTTTCTGATCAAGTTGCCAAGCAAACGCAGTAAGAGGAGTGGGGACAGAAAGGAGAAAGGTAGAAGAGGCCTGAAAGAAGAGAAAGGATAGGGGGAAACCAGTGTAGGATGAAGAGGGTACGACATCGAAGATAATGATGATCAAGAAGAATAAGAGAGAATGCGGGTGGCTGGGTACTGAAACGGAGACTTCCCTCCCCCCAACACTCACACATGGAAAGATTTAAATGGAGGCACACACACACGAACGAACGAACGTACGCACGCCCCCATCAACACACACACACGACCAGTAAAGAGGCGGGGCCGGGAGCTAAGACTAAACCCTGCAACCACAATTAGATGAGTAAACATTAGTTCAGAAATTAGATGAACAGGCAAGGTTAAAAATCTTAATGAGAGAAGGCAATGAGAACAGAAAGGAATGAGACATCAGAATGGGAAAGGTTAACGAGTGGGGTTCCCCAAGGATCAGGGTTAGAACTGCTAATTTTCCTCATTCGTGAACGACCCACCAGAGAGGATCGAGTCCTATGTGCAGTTATTTGCAGTCTGTTGAGGTCACCCTGGAGACCTCAACAGACTGCAAATGTGGTCAGATAATTGGCTTCTCGAGATCAACCCAAACAAATGCAATGTTATGCAAACTGGGAAAGGTGAGAGCAGACCGGACACAGAGTATGTAGCATGAGCGGAGAGAAGCTGTAAATATCTGAGTGAAAAGAACCTGGGGATCAATATATAACAAAGCATACACACACAACCCGCACATAGAAGAGAGGAGCTTACGACGACGTTTCGGTCTGAAACGTCGTGGTAAGCTCCTCTCTTCTATGTGCGGGTTGTGTGTGTATTGTTCCAGTCACGGTATTGTGCCTTTTTTTGTTATTTATAACAAACATATCGCTAGAATTACATATAAACAACAAAGTGTCAGCGGCATATGCAAGATTAACAATTCTCAAAACAGCAGTCAGCAAAGAATTCTTCAGAGCATGGAGACCACACCTCATCAAACGCTTACAGAAGCTTGAAGATGTCCAAATGTTTGCAAACGGATCAGCAAGGCATTGTGAGGAGTTAAAGGAACTGAACCTGACGACCTTGGAAGAGAGGACAATCGGAGAGATGATTACAATATATGAAATCCTAGGAGGAATGGATATGACAGATAGAGACAATCTGTTAGAACTAAGAGGACCGGGATAAAGGGGACACACGTTGAAGATTAAGACACAGAGGAGCTATATGGACGATAGAAAGTATTTCCTTAGTCTCATTGTGGTTATAAAGTGGAATTACTTGAAGGTAATAGCTTACCTGGAGTCTACATGGAATGTTCCGGAGGTCAGCGCCTCAGTGTCAGGTCCAGACAAGGCCTCCAGGGAGGAAGAAGAAACGAATATGCTGGGATAAGGAGAGAGGCCCAGAGGCAATACGAGAACGACATAGCATCAAAAGCCAAATCTGAACCAAAGTTGCTATACAGTCACATTAGGAGAAAAACAACAGCCAAGGACCAGGTAATCAGGCTGAGGAAAGAAGGAGGGGAGCTCACAAAGAATGACCAGGAAGTATGTGAAGAACTAAACACAAGACTTAGAGAACTATTTACAATAGAGACAGGAATGCTTCAGCAAACCGTGAAGATAGGGTGCACCAATAGGTGCTGGACACAATACACATAACCAAGGTAGAGGTGAAGAAACTGCTAGATGAACTAGATACCTCAAAGGCAGTGGGTCCAGATAACATATCTGCATGGATACTGAGAGAAGGAGCAGAGGAACTGTGTGTGCCGCTAGCAGCAATCTTCAGTAAATCTATCGAAACTGGGCAGTTGCCTGAGGCGTGGAAGACAGCAAATGTAGCTCCAATTTTTAAGAAAGGAGACAGACAGGCAACGTTAAACTACAGACCAGTGTAACTGATTTGTACAGTATGTAAAGTCATGGAAAAGATCATCAAGAGAAAAGTGGTGGAACACATTGAAAAGATTGGGCTCATACATGACAATCAGTACGGCTTCAGAGATGGGAAATCCTGTGTCACAAATCTACTTTAGTTCTACGATAAGGTAACAGAAGTAGGACAGGAGAGAGAGGGATGGGTAGATTGCATATTTTTGGACTGCAAGAAGGCTTTTGACACAGTACCACACAAGAGACTGGTGCAAAAATTAGAGGAGCAGGCAGGAATAATAGGGAAAGTACTGCAATGGATCAGGGAATACCTGACAGGAAGGAAACAACGAGTGTTGGTAAGTGAAGTGTCAGAGTGGGCGCATGTGTCGAGTGGGGTTCCACAAGGGTCCGTCCTAGGTCCGGTGCTGTTTCTTGTATACTTGAATGATCTGAAACATCCACAAAACTAGCTATCCTCCCGCACATCATCCTCCCCCGGAACCATCCACTCCAGGAACAACACAGTGAATCATCCACCCCAGGAACAACACAGTGAATCATCCACCCCAGGAACAACACAGTGAACCATCCACCCCAGGAATAACACAGTGAACCGTCCACCCCAGGAACAACACAGTGAACCATCCACCCCAGGAAGAACACAGTGAACCATCCACCTCAGGAATAACACAGTGAACCATCCACTCTAGGAAGAACACAGTGAGCCATCCACCCCAGGAATAACACAGTGAACCATCCACCCCAGGAATAACACAGTGAACCGTCCACCCCAGGAATAACACAGTGAACCATCCACCCCAGGAACAACACAGTGAAACATCCACCCCAGGAACAACACAGTGAACCATCCACCCAGGAACAACACAGTGAACCATCCACCCCAGGAACAACACAGTGAATCATCCACCCCAGGAATAACACAGTGAACCATCCACCCCAGGAACAACACAGTGAACCATCCACCCCAGGAACAACACAGTGAACCATCCACCCCAGGAACAACACAGTGAACCATTCATTCCAGGAACAACACAGTGAACCATCCACCCCAGGAACAACACAGTCAACTTTCTTTCCTGGGAAGCAACACATGAACATAAGAAAGAAGGTACTCTGCAGCAGGCCTAATGGCCCATGCGAGGCAGATCCAAGTCACCTACCGGCTTAAGCTAGTCAGGTCGGGTGAACCATTCATCCCAGGAACAACACAGTGAACCATCACGCCCCCTGAACCACATAATGAACAATGAGTTGGTTAAGTAATAGAGAGAGAGAGAGAGAGAGAGAGAGAGAGAGAGAGAGAGAGAGAGAGAGAGAGAGTGGTGGAGTCACCGTGCCCCAGAGATACCCAGCTCATCGCAAAAACTTGCCAGTAACACAGAAGTCATCGTACTTATGACGACTCCCACGATGACAACACCGATACTTCTATTAGTGCTACTCCCAGTACTACTGTTACTATTACTATTCCTTTCTACAGCTGTTAATACCACTATTTCTACTCCAACTCCAACTGCTACTACAATTAATATTATTACTATAATTACTTCTACTATTACTATTATTATTATCTTTGTTACTATCACCACAACTAGTACTGCTATAAACCCAACTACCTACTAATACCAGTACTTTGCCTATTTATTACTTATTGTACCACTACAGATATTACTACTACCGCTACCTCCTCCTACTACCATTATTACTACTACTACTACAGCTTCTACTACTATCAGCGTGATCCACCTCGCTCTTTTCTCACAATGATTAGCTATAAACTTTTAACTAAAAAATATAATGCAGATCCGATTTTAACCTAGTGTTCCGGGAGATCTAGATATAGCGGGGTTGTGGTGTACCGGGGAAGTGGAGGTGTACCGGGGAGGTGGTGTACCAGGGAGGTGGTGTACCGGGGAGATGGAGGTGTATCGAGGGAGTTGGAGGTGTATCGGGAGAAGTGGAAGTGTATTGGGAGGTGGAGGTATATCGGGGAGGTGAGAATGTATCGGAGAGGTGGAGGTTTATCGGAGATGTGGAGAACGTGTCCGGGAGCTGAGCCATGTGGCATGCAAAGAGTACGTAACCTTTATTCGGCGCATGTCACACCTTCTAAAGGCTACCTCCCTAACCAGCGAACCAGGCACTAAGGATCTTACGATCGGGGCCCCATCATCAGATCAGTACCTAGGTTCAGCCAATCATAATGTGGATCTGGCAATTGTAAAGGTGATGTGGTTACCATGCACGTTTTTACCATTGTCATTTTCATTCTGTGCTGGTTGATGCACGGTTGTCTCTTGTCTCTTGGCTGCTGTTTTCCCTATATCTCCTTACCAGTTTCAGTGCAGATTAAGACGTCGTTTTTAATTTCATATTTGATTGGGTGATCTGAAGGGGATTTACCCATGGCTGTCCGAAAGGACAGTCCCTTGGGCATGGAAACAGAGACATCTGGCAATCCTGCAACCCTGGAATAGGAAGGCTTGATCTGGGTCTGTTCACTAAATTTACGAGACCCTGGCCAGTTTTCATTGTAAAACAAATTGGCTAGTCCGAGATCAGAGTCGTCCAAGGACGAGTTAACATTCTCATCAGACATCCCTTGGGACTTTGCCAGAGTTATGGCCAACATAACCTCTGGCCCAAGATAAGCTGCACCAGATTATCAAAATCAGCGACACCACTTGCCTTCTACCACCACTTACCTCTACCACTTTGTAAAAGCCCTAGTCTGCTGTCTTACAAAATCAACATAAGACTGACCCAGCTGCCGTCTGCCTAGTTTGAATTCTTTCCTATACTTAGCAGGAATACTTGATAAGCCCCAAGAACAGTGGTTTTCACTATCCGATAGTTGCCAAAATTTTCATTGTTTAATACAGATGTAAACTCCTGTGCCTTACCAAACAACGCAGTATGCACCAATGCTGGCCAATGCACCTCAGGCCACCCTAAAGCTCGAGCCTAATTTTCAAAAGCTTCGAAAAAATGTTCAACAAATTGTACTGACCTTTGCAAACTGAAGTCATCTACAGTCTGTTTGAATTGTCTCCTCTCCTTCTCTCTATCAAACTCCTCCTTAGCAAATGCTCGCTGCTCTTTAGTTTGTTCAAGATTGAGTCTGGCTAACTCAAGCGCCAATGAAGCGGACTCACCTGTAGACAAACCCGACACACCTGTGACTTCACGAGACTTCTGGTTTTGTTCAGGTTGTGTCTCTCCCATTATTCTGCAGATACCTTAGTGGAGATCTACGGCTAACGGCTCCTGTAGCGGGAGAAACGTTAGTCTGATGTGCCATAGTTTCAGTTTTTAGCTTTGCCCGAATAATATCACGCAGCTGCGCAACAGTAAGTGTGTTTTGATAGTCAATATCAATAGAACGAGCAATTCGCCAACAATGCTGTAGAGAAAATTTAGGCAGGTTTTGTAGAGTGAACTCAGACACTAATGCCTGACTCGGATAGGTGGCATTAACCCCAACGTAACACACTGTTTGCAACACGCTCAAGCCGCTATGCACTGACTGCAGAATACTCACACGATAGCAAGGCTGACAAGCAATACAAAAGCCAACTGTAGAATACCCACACACAGTAGCAAGGCTGACACGCAATAGCAAAGACAACTGAAGAATACTCACACGATAGCAAGGCTGACCATAGCAAAGCGAATGCAAAGTTGACACAAAATTCGTGAAGCATTGGCAAAGCTTACGCAATGCCAAATAGCAAGCTATCTAAATGATACAAAGACTAGCTCCTGCTCCAGCTTCAACTCTAGGCTCAGCTCCTGCTCTAAGTCCAGCTCCAGATCCCGTACAGGCCCCATATTACAACCTCAGGTTCTCAAGGCCTGTTAACCTGGTCGTAAAAGGGAGCTTGGAACAAAGTAAACACAGTAGAAAAACTTTGAACTGTATTTTTCTTCACCAAGTATACATAGATTTATACAAAGTATGTACACTATATACAGCAGAATAGGTATTAGTGCACGCCACGGTAGTCAAGGCAAAATAGCAGCCAAGAGACAACCGTGTATCAACCAGCACAGAATGAAAATGACAATGGTAAAAACGTGCATGGTAACCACGTCACCTTTACAATTGCCAGATCCACATAATGATTGGCTGAACCTAGGTACTGATCTGATGATGGGGCCCCGATCGTCAGATCCTTAGTGCCTGGTTCGCTGGTTGGGGAGGTAGCCTTTTATGAAGGTGTGACATGCGCCGAATAAAGGTTAAATACTCTTTGCATGCCACATGTACCAAGGAAGTGGAGGTTTACCTTTGATGAGTTTCGAGAGTCTTACTACTCCTAGAGCCTGACCATGGGCCTGGCTTGTCTGGTGCTAGCCTGGTCAACTAGGCTGTTGCTGCTGGTTGCCCTCTGCCCCACATATCCATCACAGCCTGGTTGATCTGGCACCTAGTGAAGATACTTGTCCAGTTTCCTCTTGAAGGCTTCTATGCTTGTTCCAGCCGTGTTTCTCATATCTTCTGGTAAGATGTTAAATAATCTGGGGCCACGAATGTTGATACAGTGTTCCTTTATTGTCCCCACCGCACCCCTGCTCTTTATTGGGTTTATTTTGCACTTCCTTCCGTATCTCTCGCTCCAGTATGTTGTTATGGCAGTGAGCAGATTTGGGACCAGGACCTCGAGTACTTTCCAGGTATATATTATCGTGTATATATTATCATATCCTCCCACACCCCTAACACCCACAACACATCCTTCAACACAACTAATAGAAAAATAAAAAAAATTGCGTGAGAGAAAACCTGATTTAAAAATAAACTTTCAATATAGGATAAATATGATGTTTATTTTCATATCTAATTTTTGCAATATTATTTATTATATATTCAAATGGGATTACTAAACCCCCCAAGAAGAGAGTGGATCTAGAGCCCATCACTGCTTAAGAACTTTTGGACGAGAATTTGCTTTTCACAACAAACTTTAAATATGCTGGGTGGCTTCCCTCATCTCTTTACCCTGCTGGTCTCATATTTCCCCTCTACCCCTAGCAAAGGGGAAGGGAAAAAACCTTGGGGGATTAAAGGAAGTTCAGGTATTTATCTTAGCAGACTGAGAATGAGGAGTGTAGAAAGTTCTCAAGAATAAAGCGCAGAAAAGTTTGAAACCATCAGACACCTGATTCATGAATTTGTTATAACAACCAGATTTACACATGACGTTTTTCAGAACATAGTTCTACCTGCTCAGACAACTTATGTTCCAAATAGGGAAATTAAATCAGACAAAAATTATCCTAAATGGATAAACAATATATTAAAACATCTTATTGGTCAAAAGAGGATTCAAAGATTAATCCAAAAGGTTTCCTTCAGGTATATAGAAGTAAGATTAGGGACAAGATAGGCCCACTCACAAGTTACTCGGGTCAGCTCACAGACGGTGATAGAGAAATGTGCAGAATTTTTAACACCTATTTCCTTTCAATTTTTATGCAGGAAGATACCAGCAAAATTCCAGAAATAATAAATTATGTACAACAGGACGAAAATAAGCTACACACGATTAGAGCCACTAGTGACATGGTCCTCAGACAAATAAATACATAAATTAAAACCCAACAAATCCCGAGGCCCCGATGAACTGTTTGCAATTGTTTTAAAGGAATGTAAGGAGGAACTTAGCAAACGTTTGGCTAGTCTTTTCAACATATCACTACAAACTGGCATAGTGCCAGTGGAAAATGGCAAAGCCGGAGACGAGTCCTTACCTCCATAGTGGGAAAATTTATGGAATCAATAATTGCCGAGGCAATTCGTAGCCACCTTGAAAGGCATAAATTGAGTAATGAATCTCAGCACGGTTTTATAAACGTTCCTATCTTACGAATTTACTATTTTTTTTCAATGAGGTATGTGAGTAGGTAGATCATGGTAATGAATATGATATTGTGTATATGGACTTCAGTAAGGCTTTCGATAGAGTTCCACATTGGAGGCTATTAAGGAAACTTAAGGCACACGAAATAGGAGAAATTTTATCCTGAACAGAGGCGTGGGTGACAGATAGGCAACATAGAGTTTGCATAAATGGGGAGAAATCAGAGTGGTGGCGCGTCACGAGCGGTGTTCCACAGGGATCAGTGCTGGCCACTTTGTTATTCACAATTTACATAAACGACATAGATAAGGGAATAAATAGCGACATAAGCAAGTTTGCCGATGACACCAAAATAGGCCATCGAATTCATTCTAACGAGGACATTAGAGTGATCCAGGAAGATCTGATCAGACTGGTGCAGTGGTCGGTGAAGTGGCAGATGCAGTTTAATATTGAAGTGATCCTTAAGGTCTCAGGACCGAAACGTTTTCTAATAAATATGTCATAGTGTTTGCTTACGTGTCTTTCTAAACCAACTTGTCGGTATTTATTACCAAGGTTTATTCTATAGACAAATGCAAAGTTCTAGGAGTTGGAAAGAAAAATAACCATGCCAAATATAAACTAAATAATGTAGATCTTAATATTATTGACTGCGATAAAGATTTAGGAGTTCCGGTTAGCATTAATCTAAAACCAAGGCAACAGTGCATAATTGTTCGCAATAAAACGAATAAAATTCTTGGCTTCATATCAAGAAGTATAAATAATAGGAGTCCTCAGGTTGTTCTTCAACTCTATATATCTTTGGTTAGGCCTCATCTAGATTATGCTGCACAGTTTTGGTCACCGTATTACAGAATGGATATAAATGCTCTGGAAAACGTACAAAGGAGGATGACAAAGTTGATCCCATGTATCAGAAATCTTCCCTATGAGGATAGACTGAGGGTCCTGAATCTGCGCTCACTAGAAAGGCGTAGAATTAGGGGGATATGATTGAACTATGTAATTGGAAAACAGGAATAAATATAGGGGATGCAAATAACATGCTAAAAGTATCTAACCAAGATAGGACTCGCAGCAATGGTTTCAAGCTGAAAAAAATTAGGTTCAGAAAGGATATACGAAAGCACTGGTTTGGTAATAGAGTTGTGGTTGAGTGGAACAAACTCACGAGTACCGTTATTGAAGCGAAAACGTTGAGTAGTTTTAAAAATAAGTTAGACAAATACATGAGTGGGTGTGGGTGAGTGTGACTTGACTGGCTTGCGCTAGAGGGTCTGATGTGGGGCTCTATCCTTCTTAATTGGATGTAACCTGGACCTGACTGACTTCGGCCAGTAGGTGACTTGGACATGCCTAGCAAGGGCCAGTAGCCCTGCCGAAGTGCTCCTTCTTTATGGTCTTATATTCATGCAGACACGCACACGTGCACATACCCACTCCATACACTACATAGACACACACACAGCTGTGATTCGTCCCCTGCAACCACAACTAGGCAGTACACACACACACCAGTAGCTATAACATCGTACATCGAAGGGTAATGAGACGCCAAGTTACAAGTTTTATGATAAGGACAACCTACACAACCTAAACCAAGTATTTAGAGCGAGAAGATCGTACCTAGTTCAGCTACTAAACCACTATGACATAATTACGGAGGTGTTGAATGAAGACCAAAACGCGATCAAATGCGATCATGGGGTGACTGCTCACAATATGAGGGAACTGGGCATAGCTGGCAAAGCAGGGAGTTTGATGTACAAATAACCCGCACATAGAGAGAGGAGCTATCGACGACAAAGTCACACCGTGTGACTTTGTAAATGGCCCAAGTCGGACCGAAATGTCGTAGTTAGCTCCTCTCTCTCCATGTGTAGGTTATTGCATTGTTCCAGTCACGGTATTGTGCCTTTTTGTTGTTTAGGGAGATTGATATGCAACTTTCTGACAGATCGAGCACAAAGAGTGGTAGTAAACAGCGTAAAATCCAGTATTACCAAAGTAAAAAGCTCGGTACCTCAAGACACCATCCCAGAGTCTTTACTATTTCTTATCTTGAAAGCGACTTAGATAAAATCACTCACTACAATTTCATATCATCATTTGAAGATGAAATAAAAATATGCATGCAAAATAACTTTGGTTAGTTTGGAAAAACTGAAAGAAGATGAAAGCAAAGTCTTTCAGAGGGAAGTGGAAAATATCATGACTTTCAACTGTGACAAGTTCCAACTGCTTAGATATGGAAAGAATAAAGAGCTTAAAAGAAACACTGTATATAAACCGTAAGAAGAGCAGTAAAGAGAGAGTATTCGATATATTAAGGTATGTTAATAGTTAATATAAAATACTAGACATAAGCAAATATTCTGAATTTACTTGCAACAGGTAAATCATTTGTATAAAAAAATCCCCGAACTGGTGGGACTCGAACCCATGGCAGGACTCGCCTACTATGGGTTCGAACTCCACCCATTCTGTGAGTTGTTTGCAATCGTGATTTCAGTGTTGTGAATCAAGTCAATTATTGATATAAATCCAGATGTACTGCACTTGAACCTTACGGGGCTTTGTTGCTAGCTCTTCCGTGCATCATATACTCTCGCGCTACCACCCACACCATGGTATGAGGTACACGATAAACTAGCAGCAGCAAAATTTCCGTCACAGGTAAGATCTACCAAATCATTTTTGCGACAACTCGCAGAAACGATAACCATCGACACCGGAAACATTGCAACATTCACACCACGTTCAGTGTTGCAAAGCTTTCATTGTAATGCAGGAAGTGATCTCAAACTCATCGGAAACTAAGAAGCGACAAGAAAAATAAGACATGACAGAAGACACACCCAAGGATGAGAGTAGCACGACCACCTTGACACCAGCTGCAAGTACGTGTCAACACGTGATCAGTGATATTCTCACGCTGTTCCTGGCTTCCTAACCTTAGCCTCGACCCCCCAGAGTTCACTCGCGGAGAATGTCATGACACCCATTGTTACCTACCTCTCTACATTATTCGTCTGTTTTTTTTTTTTTTTAATGTTTATTTATTGTTCACTGTTAAGTTCTTTGTTCATAGCTGAGATAACACCCTGGTTCTCTGTTCTAGTAACCAATATTTTTCATATACTCTTAACGGGGTTTCAGAGTTTTTCTATACCTGCAGCCCGGTCCTGGGCCAGGCTTGTCTGTTGCATGCCTGGTCAAACAAGCTGTTGTTGCTGGTAGCTCGCTGACCCAGATCTAGAAATTCATAGTTGAATCCTACCTGGATTTAACTGTGAATCTAAATTTGGATCTAATCCTCTGAATTTGGAAGCTACATAAATGTGACCAAATTAGAATGTTAGGCAGACAAGTAAGACAGTCTTGTGGTTCTAGCACTTACTTTTGATATACCTTTGATGAACTTCGAGAGTTTTTCTACTCCTGGAGCCTGGACCAGGCCTCTCTGGTCCAGGCTTGAACGTGAACTTGTGCGCCAGTGGATCGCCAACAGCAACAGTCTGGGTGACCAGGCAAGCACCAAACAAGTCTGACCCAGAGCCGGGGTCCAGGTCAGGAAGACTCTCGAAACTAATCAGAGGTAAGTAAAAATAAAAGTAATTGATGTTTTTGGTTTTTATCAGCATTTATGACATCAGTTTTTGGATAATCACTACTGTGTAAAACTTGATAATAATATTATGATGCTTTGCCAGGACGACGCGGTGCCATACCAGATAAAGTGTCACTGACAGATTCATCCAAAGAGTAGTACTAAGAGTAGTGCCAAAGTCACCTTTCTGAACTATATTGTTGATAACAATAAAATGCTCTTATTCGCTTTATTCTACAAAGAGAGTCTATGCTAAGCACCTTACTGGTCTCGTCTTGTTATTTAAGGATTTACCTGTGACCTGTTTCCGGAGTCTTGCTACCCCCGCGGCTGGGCTCGGGGCCTGGTTAACCCAGGCAGTTACTGTTAGCGACCCGCGGGCCCAAATACCCATCACAGTCTGGGTGATGTAGCAAGCCGCTGAGGTGTGCTACACAGCTTCACCACTGATTTCAGCAATATTTCAGATACCTGCTTGCAGCAGACTGAAAAGTGTAGGCCCACGAATGTTTGTTCATTGTTCCCACATTGTGCCCGTGGCTTCCCTGTGTTTCACTGGGTCTGTTTTACACTTCTTCCCATAACTTTCACTCAGGTATTTTGTTACGGAAGTGTTCAGATTTGGCACCATTCTCTCCGGTATCTTCCATGTTTATGTGCATATTATCACGCATCTCCCTCGCCTTCCTTCCAGAGAGTACATGTTCAGTTCTTAGAGGCATTCCCTTTAGTTTAAATGTTTTATTGGTTATATTCAGAAGATAAACACCCATTGTAATTTTTATAAAAAACTTTGTGTTATAAATGGAAGTGGAGCATCACTGTCAGTACTACGTGAGCTCTACATTACATCACTGTCAGTACTACGTGAGCTCTACATCACTGTCAGTACTACGTGAGCTCTACATCACTGTCAGTACTACGTGAGCTCTACATCACTGTCAGTACTACGTGAGCTCTACATTACTGTCAGTACTACGTGAGCTCTACATTACTGTCAGTACTACGTGAGCTCTACATCACTGTCAGTACTACGTGAGCTCTACATTACTGTCAGTACTACGTGAGCTCTACATCACTGTCAGTACTACGTGAGCTCTACATCACTGTCAGTACTACGTGAGCTCTACATTACATCACTGTCAGTACTACGTGAGCTCTACATCACTGTCAGTACTACGTGAGCTCTACATCACTGTCAGTACTACGTGAGCTCTACATCACTGTCAGTACTACGTGAGCTCTACATCACTGTCAGTACTACGTGAGCTCTACATCACTGTCAGTACTACGTGAGCTCTACATCACTGTCAGTACTACGTGAGATCTACATTACAGGCATCACAACTGTTACAGACTACTATGCTGCTCCAGTGATCTTGACTCTTTGTAAAACAATATTTAAACTATTGCTTTTCACTGGTTTATTCTACATATCTCGTGAATGTATCACTCATCTAAACTGCTAAGGTTATGTGTAGAATTGTTAACAGGTTGTATCAGGGTTCTGTAGCATAATGAGCCAAGTAAAAGGGTACATATGAAAAGGTATTTAGCTTAGTGACGGCTCAAAGTCTCGTCAGCCGCCCCGGGATCGTTTTCCAGGAGCCGTCTATGCTACCGCCTTGGACTGTTGGAAATCAAGTAAGTATCAATACATAATTGCCCCTAAGGAGCATATGTTTCAGCATTTCTATTTTCAGGAACACCAGCTCCATAGAAGTGTTCTCTCAAAGGCGTTTGAATTTGATACAGTACACTAGTTTGTAATACATTAACGTACATAAGTGTACACGAGAAAGCTTAATGAATAATGTACATTGATGTGACATTTTAAGCTAGAATTTCATCAATATAAAATTAGATGTTAATAAAGAGTATTTGGTGAGCACTGTTCAGTACTGGTCTTTTATGGTGGGTACTGCAAGGAAGTGTCTAGGTGGGTACTTCTACTGTCTAACACTGCACTGCACAGGTGGGCATTGCAAGTATCTGTCCAGCATTGAACTTCCTTGGCATCTGTCCATCGACGAGAGTGCATTATTGTCCCACATTGCAATTAAAGTGATGCAGGGTTTTTCCTTTAAATTTCCTGCTACGGTGAAGAGTCATTTTCCTCATTTCACTGTCACTCTTATTGCGATGAACACTATGGTGCAACAAAAGGTGGCGTGACTTCTGACTGGTACACGCTGTATGTGCAATCAATTAAACTGTTGATCAGTAAGCAAGACGCCAATTGCTTTCCGGGGGGGTTGAGTCACTCAAGTGCCCCAGGGAAGGCTGAAAGAGGCTGAAGGGGTTGATACCCCCCTTTCTAGAGAAATTTTCTCCACAGGTTGGCACAATAAGAGAACATTCGTGGCCCCAGATTGTTCAACATCTTACAAGAAGAAATCAGAAACACTGCTGGGACAAATGTAGAAGTCTTCAAGAGGAACCTTAATAACTGTCTCTTCCAGGTTGTGAAGGTTATGTGGGCCAGTGGGTCGCCCAGTTGCTGGCCCACATAACCTTCATAGCTTGGAGGAGACAGTTATCCAGGTTCCTCTTTTGGTAAGATTTTAAACAATCTGGAGTTTAGCCTTAAAGTCTTGGCCCAAGGCCAGGCTCCGGGAGTAGAAAAACTCACGAAACTCGTCAAAGGTGCATCAAAGGTATATCTCCATGCCAGAAAATATATCCTTCATTCCATAAAATTCATTATCCATTCTAAAAAAAATGAGTTATTCATCCAGCAAAAGACATTCCATGTGGTTTAAGGTGTTCCAGTTTAGATGGTTTAAGTCTGTGGGTAGCAAACTATATCTATGCATTTTCCAGTTCTGATGTTTTTCTTGTCTTAAACGAAGTAGTCAGAAGAGAAAAATACCCAAGACTCGAGAACACAAGTAATATGAAAGACATTATCTTTGAAAAAACTTCTCTTGTTCTGATAATTCTTCGTATTTCATCATGCCATTTTCATGGCCATTGTTGGATTTGGTTTTATTTTCATCTCTAAACAAGAAATCACGCGACGTGAACATTTCTTAAATCTTTTATATATTCCTTTCGTTCTGAAGGATGAACTGAATGCATTTTGTATTCTGATGCCAGATTTCATTGTTGAATGCTCTAGACTGCCTGGTCAACCAGGCTGTTGCTTCCAGAGACCCACAGGCTAAAATATTCATCACAATATTGGTTACACTATCATGTCGACGGTGCAAAATCTTGTGAGAGAGGAAACCAAAGAATCACTCTTACCAGCCAAAGAATCACTCTTGCCAGCCAAAGAATCACTCTTGCCAACCAAAGAGTCACTCTTGCCAACCAAAGAGTCACTCTTGCCGCTCACTGCCAATACTCGGCCCCAGATGAGCTATAAAACCAGCCAGAAATATTCATAGACTGCCACTAAGTCAGAAAGGACCTGGACCCCATTTCAATATTGTATTCCTTGGTGCCTGGCCTCGACATGTAAAGTCACGAGTGACAGGAAAAGGAGGATGAATGATGGTGGGTGGAGAATAAATATGGAGGAGGAGGAGGAAGAAGAGAAGGAATGGCAAAATTGCAGACCAATATGATGAATGTACACTATTTTAATGACCACGTTTCGCTCACAAAAAAGCTTTATAAAGTGAATACAAGGTAAATACAATACAAAGCTGCCGTCCACCTCAATACATATATGGTGAGGTGGAGGTAGGTGTGGTAAGGGAGGTAAGGTAGTTCTCAATGCTGGAACGGCTCGATGTGAAACTTATCAACAATCAAGTAAAATCTTTTGAGCCCTCAATCCATTTCTCTGGAGAATGAACATGGCAAAAATTCTCCCTTTCTTTGATGTTAAAATCACTAAATCAGACACCCTGAGGTTTCAAGTCACTCCACTAAAAAGATTAACTTTATACATTTTTTTATTCCCACTGTCATAAATGTAGTAAACTTGGGAGTTTTTCCTAAATAATTATAAAATATATAGTCCTGTATTTCTTCAAGACACCTAGCGAAAAGCAGAGGGCGCTATAAGCACAATAAGAGAACACTGTGCCAACATCCGTGGTTCAATTCTCTACCTGCTTACACAAGGGTAACTACCAACAAACCTCTGCTGTTTTTAAGAGGAATATTGACAGGTTTCTCAACTCAGTAGTTCCTGGTCAGCTGGGCTGTGATACGTATATTGGATTTCGTGGAGCCAGCAGTGACAGCCAGAACGATGCACTGGGAAGCCTGGTCTGGAACCTGCCTGCGGGGTACTAACCCCTAAAAACATCCTTCAGGTAATTTGCAATAAGCAGATATCGAAAATATTGCTGGAACAAATGTTGGGGACTTTTTTTAATCTCAATTTATCAGAATATTTTAGAGACAGCGCATTAGCCTTCTCTACCCCCCGTGTGTTGAGATGCCTACATCACTGGGGGATATTGGTTAATGTATTCCTTATTTCCTTTTCTGCCGAGTGCTTGAGAAGGGAGGTTAATGACTCTTGTCAAGGGTTGTGGAGGCGAGTCCTGCCTAGAGTGCTAACGGACCCCTGCCAGTCCAGGTGTATACCTCCAATATGAGAGTTCAGACCCAGTTGATTTCAGAGTATCAGATTATTATTGAGTATTATGAATGTCTCTGTGTTATGCATTCTACTACATGCCAAGAATGACCAATTAACACTCACCATTGCCGGAGTCTTGCAACAGGGTCTCGAGTAGAGGCCCAATTCAGACTAGTCTCGCCGAGTTTGGAATATCATGGGCGTCCGTTTTTTGAGAAAAAAACAAAAAGGACACCATGACTGGTCGTGACTTCTCAGCAAGTAAGCCCGAGTAACTAGTTACTCCTCCCGGAGTACATTACTGAGAGAAGGTACTAGCAACGCTCTAAGCGTTGCTCTGTGTCGCTGACTTAGGAAGACACAAGACAGATTTAATAGTATATTTCTGAACTTAGCCAGTAGCCACATCTTGATTGTGGACTCGTATTATCAAGAGAGATAAATGCACCTCTAATATGTCGAGTGTCCTGCCACTGATGTATAACTTTGATGAGTTTCGAGTTTTTCTACTCCCAGAGCATGGCCCTTGGCCAGGCTTGTCTGGGGCATGCCTGGTCATTCAGGCTGTTGCTGTTAGCGTCCCGCTGCCCAGCATGTCCATCAGAGCCTGGTTAATCCGGCGCTTTGTGGAGATACTTATCCAGTTTTCTCTTCAAGACTTCTACACTTGTCACATGCAATGATTCTGATAACTTCTTTAAGGACTACTGATGTTGATACAATAATCTCTTGTTGTGACCACGACGTCCCTGCTCTTCACTGGGTTTATTTTACACTTCCTCCCATACCTTTCACTCCAGTATGTTATGGCAGGGTGCAGATTTGGGACCAGACCCTAAAGTTCTTTCCACACATATATATCATCTCTCTCTCTCTCTCTCTCTCTCTCTCTCTCTCTCTCTCTCTCTCTCTCTCTCTCTCTCTGTCTCCCCTCAGCTCCAGCGAGAGTGTATATATTACTTTGAGATGCTCCTAGTAATTTATATGCTTTATTGATTACATGATATATGTAAATGATATCTTTATCTGTTCCAGCTCTGACATCCTCCACCCTGAATGAAGTCATTAACTCTAATCAATACTCTAAACGAGAGAGCACAAGCAGTTTGAATAGTGTCATCAATGGCACAATTTCCCCTTGTTTCTAAAGCTCTCATTTTTCACCCTCATTTTCCTTAGTGTCGTGACATTTGCCTTAGTGTCTTCTTTGAATGGTCAGTCGATATGATTATTCCCAGGTCTTTCACGTGCACATTTCGTTCTATTTTATTCACTTGGTTTTTTTATACAGTATCACTTTCGAGTTCTTCATTCTTTCCATCCCTATCAGCTGGAACTGTCACCACTGAACCACCGAACTGAAAAACTCTGCTTATCTCTTTCTGCATTTTTTTTGTCTTCTTCCGGGGTGTTTTTTATGCTTATTTTCATGTCATCTGCAAATGATGCTACAAAACTGGCGAATGTTTTAATTAAGTCTGCTAAAAGGATAAGAAACTGTAGATGGGCAAAACAAATTCCAACCACACAATAGAGCGAAAACCTAATGTCAAAGACCTGGGAGTGATCATGTCAGAGGATCTCACCTTCAAGGACATAACACCGTAGCAATCGCATCTGCTAGAAAAATGACAGGATGGATAATGAGAACCTTCAAAACCAGGGATACCAAGCCCATGTTGACACTTTTCAGGTCGCTTGTTCTATCTAGGCTGGAATATTGCTGCACACTAACTGCACCTTTCAAGGCAGGTGAAATTGCTGACCTAGAAAATGTGCAGAGAACCTTCACGGCACGCATAACTGCGATAAACCACCTCAATTACTGGGAACGCTTGAAGTTCCTAAACCTGTACTCCTTAGAACGCAGGCGGGAGAGATACAATATTATATACAAGTGGAAAATTCTCTAGAGATTAGTACCAAACTTGCACACGAGAGTCACTCCTACGAAAGCAAAGACTCGGCAGGCGATGTAACATCCCCCAATAAAGGCAGGGTGCCACTAGCACGTTGAGAGACAACACAATAAGTGTCAGGGGCCCAAGACTGTTCAACTGCCTCCCAGCATACATCAGGGGGATTACCAACAAACCCCTGGCTGTCTTCAAGCAGGCACTGGACAGGCACCTAAAGTCGGTACCTGACCAGCCAAGCTGTGGTTCGTACGTTGGACTGCGTGCGGCCAGCAGTAACAGCCTGGTTGATCAGGCTCTGATCCAACATGAGGCCTGGTCACAGACCGGGCCGCAGGGGCGTTGACCCCTGGAACTCTCTCCAGGTATACTACCCTATGTGTTCTGTCAGAAAGTTGAAAATGCATCTGCCTGTCTACCCCGTTATGACTGTAATCCTCATTTTGTGTGTAATCACCCCATGATCGCATTTGTCAAACGCCTTTGCAGTATTCATGTATACCATATCTGCGTTTTTATTTTCTTCCAGCGCGTCCGTAATTCAGTAATTGAGGTTTAGCATTTGTAACAAGTATGATCTTCCAGTTCTAAAACTCTGACTGGTTTTGGTCGTGTTGTTCCATAAAATTTATAATTTGGAGTCTCATCACTCTTTCGAAGACTTGTGATGTGAAATGTTAGAGCCACTGGTCTGCAAATTTTGGCTAATACTCTACTACCTCTCTTATGCGAAGGAGCTATGACTGCACTTTTTGAGGTCTCTAGCATTTCACCTAGATCGAAGCTCTTTCTCCAGGGGGTACTAAGTGCTTGTGGTAACGGCACTTTACACTTTCTTATAAAATAATTCCAAGAATCCGGTCCAGGTGCTGAATGAGCGGGCATGTTTTCTATTTCTTTTTCGAATACTATGGGATTAGTACTGTCAGTTATTTGGTTTGCATGGCCTTCAGAGAGAATGAATCCTTTTTTTTGCCGTTTCCTCCCTGTTTTCATTTAGTGGGTTACTGAACATCGAACATGTTGGTCTTTTAGGACTTCGCTCATTTCCTGTCCAGTTCTACATGTAGTTCTTAACTTGTGTTTTGCATATGTTTAGAAATGTTTGGAGTTTCCTGCAATATCCTGGATGACTTTTTGTTCCCATTGTGCTTCTGTCTGGTACGACACCTTAAGTTTTTGTTTTGTCTCGGTGATGTCTCAGGTAAGATTATTTTTCTATTCTTGTGTTATTTTCACGTTTTTAAGCAATTAGACAGTCCAGAAATAGTGAAGGAGAAGAGATTTTCAGTAAATTCAACTTCATTAGAGGATTGACTGGGACAAAATAAACAAAGAACCATCAGACAATCTCTGGGAAAATAATCTAAGTGAAAAAGTTAAATAAAGAGGCAAATAATGTCTGGCTGAGAAAGCTCACTAGAAGAACTTTAAGAATTAAAACGTAGACGAATGTATAGAAGAAAAAAGTTATTAAATTGAATAAAAACGAGAACATGTCACAACGAAGGAAAGAAAATGCAATTCACGAGGTTACGGATACAGAGCGAAAACAAACATTTGTACCAAAAGGAAGAAGCACAAAGGCGATGCAAAATACCTACAATAAAAACCAGGTAAACGACGAATAGACTAAGAAAGACCTCAGTGAGTGTCAGAGTCCCCCGACTCTTCAAGGTTCTCCCTTCGTGCATAAGGAATTACAAACAATCCTCTGGTTGTCTTCAGAAGATATCTTGGTAAGTTCTTTAAATAATTTCCTTACCAGCTGCACAACGTGCAGCTATCAGTAACAGTATGGTTGATCAGGCCTCTATCCATCAAAAGGTCTGGTCTGGTCTGGGACCGGGCCGCGGGAGCATTCACCCCCGAAAACATGCTCCAGGCATCCACCATGTATTTCTAATGATGATGCTAATCAAATTTCTTGTAATCTCTTGTCCTGAATACTGTTTGCTGTTGACGGCACAATTCAGGGCAGGAGAGATGCATTTAAACTACTGGGAACACTTAAGAGGTCTTAATATCAACTTTCTTGAGCTGAAGAAAGAGAGATACATAATAAAATATAGACAGAAGATACAAGAGCGTCTGCTTCCAAACCTATACGGTACTATAAATGTACTGCATGGCGAGATAATAAAATGTAAAAGCCTATTCAACATTCTACCAGGTCTCAGAAATACTGTAGGGACAAGTGCAAAAGTCTCCAAGAGGAAACTTGATTAGCATCTCTGCCAAATGCCCGATCAAGCAGGTTGTGATGAGTGTGTTGGCCAGCGGGCCGCCAACTGCAAGAACCTGGTTGACTAGGTAATCACCAGACAAGCCTGGCCCAGGGCCAGGTTACTGTAGTAAGAACATTCTCGAAACGGGTCGCAGGTTTTTAACAGGTATATTCCCCGTCCTGTGTGATAAGCGTGCGAATATGAACGCTGAGACACTTGCTCCTTTTCTTAATTTGAATATTTGAGGTAACATAATTTTTATAAGTTCACGTAATCTAAATTTAAACAAAAATCTAAAAGCAGGAAACGTTTAGAAACTGATGCTGAGACATGAGCAATGTTGGCGTCTTTTACTGAGGAAATGTTTCACCAATAATATTAATGTCCAAACGCTGCATGATGTTGTATCTGAGATACAATGTTGTTCCTTTCTTATAATTACTGATGACTTCACTCACTTCAAACATTATATTCTCTGAAATAAAACCTTGTTTCTCTTCTCTCACAGACTATATTAATGACGTCTTTCACTTCCAACATATTACATCAACATGAGTATTTTAAAGAGTTGAAAAATGTTACTCCCCGACACTGCCAGCACAGAAGGTAAGAACATAAAAGAATGAAGGAATATTGCAGTAGACCTATTTACCCATTCTAGGCAGCTCTATCTCGCACCCTACCTCAGAGACAACCCCTGTAACCAAAAGCACACGGGTACAATTATGAACGCGCCCCTTCATCCCATATTTAAAGCCATTCAAAATATTTGCTTCAGTGACGCTAACTGAGAGTTTCTTCCACTATCTTCAGTTCAACTGGCAAACCAGTACTTCCCTATACCCTTTATTTATATCTTTATCTTGAATTCACTGCTTTGAGTTTTGTATTGGTTAGATACTTTCAGCTCCTATTTACATTCCCTTCATTTATTCATATTTTCCATTTGTACACTTCAGTCACATCCTCCCTGATTCTACCTATCGCCTGAGAGTGCAGATTCATCGCCTTCATCCTATCTTCGTAGAAAAGGATTCAGAAATGTGGAATCAACTTCGTCCTCTTTGTATAATTTTCAGCTCAATGACGTTCATGTTGTACTATAGAGACCAGACGTCAGCAACATAATGTAAATGTAACCTAATCCAAGATATATAAAGTTGAAGCAAAAGCTTACATTATTTATACCTCTTCATGTGAATTCTAATTGGGCATCACATTTGATATTTTCTACTTATCAGGTACGATACCCGTTTATAGTAATCTGTCGAGGAAATTAGTTAATTCTGTATAAAATGTTTCTTTAAATACTTTCAGAACTCTTGAAAACAGCTTGTCACTAGTGACGGTGATCTAGAATAATGTAAATCTCGCCCTGACCTGCGGTATTATTGATCTCGGGGATTTCATTTGAATATCATGAAAAAAAAACAGAGGAAATGAGTGTTAAAAATAGTACACATTTCATCACTAACAGTTAGCTGAACTGAGTTACATTTAAGTGGGTCTATCTTTTCCCAAATATTATTCCTTCATACCTCGAAGACATCCTATGGATTGGTCGAAGTATTTACTAAAGTAAAGTGTAGCAAGTAAAGTGTAGCAGGTGAAGTGTAGCAGGTGTAGTGTAGCAGGTGTAGTGTAGCAGGTGTAGTGTAGCAGGTGAAGTGTAGCAGGTGTAGTGTAGCAGGTGTAGTGTAGCAGGTGTAGTGTAGCAGGTGTAGTGTAGCTGGTGAAGTGTAGCAGGTGTAGTGTAGCAGGTGTAGTGTAGCAGGTGAATGTGTAGTATGAGTGTAGTGTAGCAGGTGTAGTGTAGCAGGTGAAGTGTAGCAGGTGTAGTGGGATTAGCAGGTGAGTGTAGCAGGTGAAGTGTAGCAGGTGAAGTGTAGCAGGTGAAGTGTAGCAGGTGAAGTGTAGCAGGTGTAGTGTAGCAGGTGAAGTGTAGCAGGTGTAGTGTAGCAGGTGAAGTGTAGCAGGTGAAGTGTAGCAGGTGTAGTGTAGCAGGTGAAGTGTAGCAGGTGAAGTGTAGCAGGTGAAGTGTAGCAGGTGATGTAGCAGGTGAAGTGTAGCAGGTGAAGTGTAGCAGGTGAAGTGTAGCAGGTGAAGTGTAGCAGGTGTAGTGTAGCAGGTGAAGTGTAGCAGGTGTAGTGTAGCAGGTGATGTGTAGCAGGTGAAGTGTAGCAGGTGAGTGTAGCAGGTGAAGTGTAGCAGGTGTAGTGTAGCAGGTGAGTGTAGCAGGTGAGTGTAGCAGGTGATAGTGTACAGGTGAGTGTGCAGGTGAAGTGTAAGCAGGTGAGTGTACAGGTGAAGTGTAGCAGGTGAAGAAGTGTAGCAGGTGTAGTGGCAGGTGAAGTGTAGCAGGTGAAGTGTAGCAGGTGTAGTGTAGCAGGTGTAGTGTAGCAGGTGAAGTGTAGCAGGTGAGTGTAGCAAGTGTGTGAAGTGTAGCAGGTGTCAGTGTAGCAGGTGAAGTGTAGCAGGTGAGTGTAGCAGGTTAGTGTAGCAGGTGTTGAAGAGTGTAGCAGGTAAGTGTAGCAGGTGTAGTGTAGCAGGTGTAGTGTAGCAGTAGTGAGTGTAGTGTAGCAGGTGAGTGTAGCAGTGAGTGTAGCAGGTGTAGTGTAGCAGGTGTAGTGTAGCAGGTGTAGTGTAGCAGGTGTAGTGTAGCAGGTGAGTGTACAGGTGTAGTGTAGCAGGTGTAGTGTAGCAGGTGTAGTGTAGCAGGTGAAGTGTAGCAGGTGAAGTGTAGCAGGTGAAGTGTAGCAGGTGTAGTGTAGCAGGTGAAGTGTAGCAGGTGTAGTGTAGCAGGTGTAGTGTAGCAGGTGAAGTGTAGCAGGTGTAGTGTAGCAGGTGTAGTGTAGCAGGTGTAGTGTAGCAGGTGTAGTGTAGCAGGTGTAGTGTAGCAGGTGTAGTGTAGCAGGTGAAGTGTAGCAGGTGTAGTGTAGCAGGTGTAGTGTAGCAGTGAGGGGTGAGTGTAGCAGGTGTAGTGTAGCAGGTGTAGTGTAGCAGGTGTAGTGTAGCAGGTGATAGTGTAGCAGGTGAAGTGTAGCAGGTGTAGTGTAGCAGGTGAAGTGTAGCAGGTGAAGTGTAGCAGGTGAAGTGTAGCAGGTGTAGTGTAGCAGGTGTAGTGTAGCAGGTGTAGTGTAGCAGGTGTAGTGTAGCAGGTGTAGTGTAGCAGGTGTAGTGTAGCAGGTGAAGTGTAGCAGGTGTAGTGTAGCAGGTGTAGTGTAGCAGGTGAAGTGTAGCAGGTGTAGTGTAGCAGGTGTAGTGTAGCAGGTGAAGTGTAGCAGGTGAAGTGTAGCAGGTGAAGTGTAGCAGGTGTAGTGTAGCAGGTGAAGTGTAGCAGGTGAAGTGTAGCAGGTGAAGTGTAGCAGGTGAAGTGTAGCAGGTGAAGTGTAGCAGGTGAAGTGTAGCAGGTGAAGTGTAGCAGGTGAGTGTAGCAGTGAGTGAGCAGGTGTAGCAGGTGAGTGTAGCAGGTGAAGTGTAGCAGGTGTAGTGTAGCAGGTGAGTGTAGCAGGTGTAGTGTAGCAGGTGAGTGTAGCAGGTGAAGTGTAGCAGGTGTAGTGTAGCAGGTGAGTGTAGCAGGTGAGTGTAGCAGGTGAAGTGTAGCAGGTGTAGTGTAGCAGGTGAAGTGTAGCAGGGGAGTGAGCAGGTGTAGTGTAGCAGGTGAAGTGTAGCAGGTGAGTGTAGCAGGTGTAAGTGTAGCAGGTGAGTGTAGCAGTTAGGTGAGTGTAGCAGGTGAAGTGTAGCAGGTGTAGTGTACAGGTGTACAGTGTGCAGGTGAAGTGTACAGGTGAAGTGTAGCAGGTGAGTGTAGCAGGTGAAGTGTAGCAGAAGTTAAGTGTAAGGTGTAGAGTGTAGCAGGTGTAGTGTAGCAGGTGAAGTGTAACAGTTGAAGTGTAGCAGGTGTAGTGTAGCAGGTGTAGTGTAGCAGGTGAAGTGTAGCATGTGAAGTGTAGCAGGTCGGCTACATCAGGTAAAAGTATTGTTGTGAAACACAGGTTGCAAGGTCGACCCTGGGAGGTCGTTGTAACAAAAGAAACAAAAACAATCATTCGTGAACAAGTAATCTCATGATGCCGGTTAAAGTTATGATGAAACACTGAATTTTTACCCAGGGAAAACCTGGATGGCAAGACATTCTTGATTAAATATGGGTAGCAAGACTCATCCTTAAGAACCGTGAGTAGCAAGACTCATCCTTGAGAACCGTGAGTAGCAAGACTCCTCCTTGAGAGAACCGTGAGTAGCAAGACTCATCCTTGAGAGAACCGTGAGTAGCAAGACTCATCCTTGAGAACCGTGAGTAGCAAGACTCATCCTTAAGAGAACCGTGAGTAGCAAGATTCATCCTTGAGAACCGTGAGTAGCAAGACTCATCCTTGAGAACCGTGAGTAGCAAGACTCATCCTTAAGAGAACCGTGAGTAGCAAGATTCATCCTTGAGAACCGTGAGTAGCAAGACTCATCCTTGAGAACCGTGAGTAGCAAGACTCATCCTTGAGAGAACCGTGAGTAGCAAGACTCATCCTTGAGAGAACCGTGAGTAGCAAGACTCATCCTTAAGAACCGTGAGTAGCAAGACTCATCCTTAAGAACCGTGAGTAGCAAGACTCATCCTTAAGAACCGTGAGTAGCAAGACTCATCCTCGGCAAACAACATGAGTAGCCAAGACTTATTCTAGGAAGAAACTTATATAGGAACACTCATCTTGAAGGGAACTGCTGACGTCAAGATATTTCTCTAATAGGAAGGCTCATTTTAAGTAAAAAAAAAAAAAGGAAGAGCAAGGTTATTGCTGGGGAAAAACACGGACACTAAAGCTTATCCTAAGACATGCACACTTAATGAAGATCGTATCATTCTAAGAAGTGGACACATAAGGTCGACGCATCCTAGGACGTAGACACACTTGGAAGGTCGTGTCACCCTTGAAAGTGGACATACAAGGAAGGTCGTGCCTTCCTAAGAAGTAAACACACTAGGTCGTTCCTAAGTCAACACACAAAGTCGCACCATCCTAGTAAGTGAACGCACAGGTAAGGAAGGTCATAGTATACTAGGAAGTGAACGCACAGTTAAAGGTCATACTATACTAAGAAGTGAACACACAGGTAAAGGTCATACTATACTAGGAAATGAACACACATATAAGGAAGGTCATTCTGTATTAGGAAGTGAACGCACAGGTAAGGAAGGTCATATCATACTAGGAAGTGAACACACAGATAAAGGTCATACTGTACTAGGAAGTGAACGCACAGGTAAAGGTCATACTATACTAGGAAGTGAACGCACAGGTAAAGGTCATACTATACTAGGAAGTGAACGCACAGGCAAAGGTCACACTATACTAGGAAGTGAACGCACAGGTAAAGGTCATACTATACTAGGAAGTGAACGCACTGGTAAGGAAGGTCATATCATACTAGGAAGTGAAAACACATATAAAGGTCATACTGTACTAGCAAGATACATGTCTCTATCAATACACTTGATGTTATTAGAATGATTCACTTGTGACGCGCACTTAAGTGTTACTTCTGACCGTAAACAAAGAAAGAAAAATATCTTCCTTTTCTTTCATCCAAGAGCCACTATTATCCATTTCTCTTGCCCTTCTTTTTTTTCCTCACTATCCAAGAAACTGGAGCCACCATTTCCTTCATTCCTGGATTAAACATGATTACCTCCCAATCATCTAATTTGGCCTGGTACAATATGACCCCTAAGAGTTTAGTGCTTCCCTTTGAATATAATAATAATCTCCTTACCTAGTTTATTCCCACTCACTTCACTTCAGTGGATCTTAGTCTTCTTTGCCCATTCTTATCCTCACTCTTCTCCCTCTCCAGTATCAGCTTCCCTCACCCCTTTCCTTCTGCATAATCTCTCATTGCCCTTCTCTTTAACTAGCCACGGGTGTTATATGGTTAGGTGGGCCTTCGCACTGGCGGTCTAGTCCCAGATTAGGCCTACTGATTGAAAGCCTCGTCAGTCAGGCTGTTGGTGATAACTGTCAACAGTCTAACACAAGTATCACAGCCTAGCTGATCAGGAACTAACTTGATTACTTTGTCAAGTTTCCTCTTTAATAAGTTAATAGTCTGATGGTAATTCTCTTGAGTATGTATGAAGTTAGTGACTTAAAGTGTCTTGGGCATGCCATATTTTTTTGTCCCCTGGTACAATATTTTGCTGGCTACCATACCTAGCTGTTCTTCCATGAAAAAAGTGCTGATCCATCCTTCCATAACCGGAAGTTGGTATTGGGAACCACGGGAAGGACAGAAAAGTCACGGCTACATACGTTATTATTTCCTGTACTTTCAATTGCATTCTTTGTGACTGCATCTGAAGACAAAAAAAAAGTGTAGCAAACTGACTTTCCCGGAGGAGTTTGTAGCAGCAGCAGTAGTAGTAGTAGTAGTAGCAGTAGTAGTAGTAGTAGTAGTAGACGCTGATTTTGCGTTGACTGTCAAGGGAGAAGCCAAGAGTCTGACTTAACACATTGCTTACCTGAAATAAAGAAAACTAGATGTACTTGGGTAACTGCGTGATCCGAGAAAGGTATCCCGGTATTTCATAACCCCAGCCCCATCTCCCTGAACATCAATACATGCGATATGATTGGTGCAGAATGTGGTATAAGTTTGTAATACACTTACACCAATATATGAAAGTTTGAAGCCTATCAGAAAAGGCCTTTTCCAGTAATTGATCGGAACCGAAATTTATATTTACATGGTCTAAACTAACCGCGTGTCACCATTGTTATCAAATACATTGGCATTAATACTTTGAAGCTGATCGACAGATACATTCTTTAGTTATTGAATGGATGTATATATATATATATATATATATATAGTGTGTGTGTGTGTGTGTGTGTGTGTGTGTGTGTGTGTGTGTGTGTGTGTGTGTGTGATGTGTGTGTGTGTGTGTGTGTGTGTGTCGTTAAAACTTACGATTTTGGCTTATATTGCAATGCTCTTCTTGCCGAGTAAGGCAAACGAAAATTTGTGTATGTAATAATTTCTCAAAAAATCATTCTGAACCTAACGAAAAAAAACTATATTTCATTGTGTTTGCTTATTGTTAAATTATTGTAAACTTATCTAAAATATATTTAGTTGGATTAGGCTAAATTAAATTGCGCTTGTTATAATAAGGTTAGGTAAGTTTTCTAAGATTCTTCTGGTAAAAAATTATTAATTTTTACATTAACATAAAAGAAAAAAATATACATCTTTAAAAGTATAAGAGAAAATTTTAGAAAGAACTTAATTTTAAATGAGTTCTTTCTAATTGACCAGTTTTACCTATTCGGCACGACACAAACACACACACACACAAACACATGATAACGACGTATAAAATACTGAGAGGAATTGACAAGTTGGACAGAGCTCGAATGTTTCAGAGAGGGAATTAAGGAACAAGGGGCCACAATTGGAAGCTGAAAAACCAGATGCCTCATAGGGATGTTAGGAAGTATTTCTTTAGCCTGAGAGCTGTCAGGAAGTGGAATAATCTGGAGAGTGAAGAAGTGGAAGCAAGTTCCATACATAGCTTTAAGGAGATGTATGATAAAGCTCATGGAGCAGGGAGAGAGTGACTTAGTATCGACCAATGAAGAGGCGGGGGCCAGGAGCTATGAATCGACCCCTGCAACCATATATAGGCAGTACACACACACACACACACACACTATATATATATATATATATATATATATATATATATATATATATATATATATATATATATGTGCTAGGAATTCGCAAGAGCAGGCGAAATATTCACAAACACTGATCTCTGGCCGACGGAGACTCGAACCTACGAACCTCATGACAAGGTACGCAGTGCTTACCGACCGTACCACACTGGTCCAATACCTTGGCATCCAGCTTTCGCTAGACGTTATTCCGTCGGCCAGAGATCAGTGTTTGTGAATATTTCGCCTGCTCTGCAATCCTAGCATTGTAAATCTCTAGTTGTGTCGATGCATGCAGGGGATGAGATGAAAAGCTGTAAGCCTTCCTGCCTGAAAGCTGGCTGTCTTGGAATAACGTCTAGCAAAGCTGGATGCCAAGGTATTGGACCAGTGTGGTACGGTCGGTAAAGCACTGCGTACCTTGTCATGAGGTTCGTAGGTTTGAGTCTCCGTCGGCCAGAGATCAGTGTTTGTGATATATATATGTATGTCGTGCCGATTAGGTAAAACTGGTCAATTAGCAAGAACTCATCTCAAATTAAGTCCTTTCCAAAATTTTCTCTTATACGTTTAAATATATATTTTTTTTCATTTATGTTAATATAAAAATTTATAATTTTGTACCAAAAGAAACTTTGAAAACCTACCTAACCTTATTACAACAAGCGCAATTTAATTTAACCTAACCCAACTAAATACTATATTTTAGATACGTTAACATTAATTTTATAATAATCAAACACAATGAAATATTTTTCGTTAGGTTCAGAATTATTTTTGCGATATTATTGCATACACAAATTTTCGCTTGTCTTATATGGCAAGAAGAGCGTTGCTATTTAAGCCAAAATCTCTTTTGGGGATTTTCTTTCTTTTGGGTCACCCTGCCTCGGTGGGAGACGGCCGACTTGTTGAAAAAATATATATATGTAACTTATATATATATATATATATATATATATATATATATATATATATATATATATATATATATATATATATATATATATATATATATACGTATGTCGTGCCGAATAGGCAGAACTTGCGATTTTGGCTTAAATAGCAACGCTATGAACTCTGGACTACAAATGAACTCTGGACTACAAATACGTAAAGCTCTCAAAAACATTGAAGAAAAAACCGACACTTTAACTCTATCATAGATGAAGAAATCTCTAAAATTTATGAAATAGCTAATGATTTAAAATACCCTAGAAACATAATTGATAAATCTTTTAAAATAGCTAGGAATACTTTTACAATCCCAAAAGGGACAACCAACCTTATTTAACCAAAAATATGTTGGTTCTCCCTTACCATGAAAACTTGGTTGATATGCCTTCCTTTCTTAAGAATTTTAATATCAAAGTTGTATTTAAAAATCTTGATACAGTAAAAAGACTTTTGATAAAAAATTCCCCCCAAAATGCTGACGGATGTGTCTATAAGATTCCTTGTAAAATATGCGATAAAGTTTATTATGGTCAAACTGGTAAAAGTCTTGAACTAAGATTAAAACAACATAAATATAGCATTAGAACTGGACAAGATTCTAATGCTCTATTTATTCATGTGAGAGATTTTAACCATCCAATTGATTTTCAAAATGCTGAGAAGGTTGTATCAAACAAGTCCATGGTTGAGAGGAATATAATAGAATCATGTTTCATTAAAAGCAGTTTTGAAAATAATATGAATATTTCTTTTGGTTTATATAAATTGGATTCTTTTATAATTAATAAAATTTGGGAAGAATTTAATGATAAATTGGACTAATCTTAATTCTTGGGAAGAGTTTCAGGTCCTTTCTTGTTTTCCTCTTCACAGAGTCGTGCGATGTTACGCCACTGTGAGGTGTAGTCTTTGTTAGTGTGATGTGACTGTGAGGTGTAGTCTTGCCCCTTATATAAGTCCTCTTGTCATGTTTCCTTTTATAGTTCCTTGATAATGTGAGTAGTCACGAAAGCGCTTGGAATTCCTCTATTTTTTCATAGTGGTTGTCTTGCATATATATATATATATATATAAAGTTTGTATAAAAAAGATGGGGTGGTAGGGGAAGTGGAATATTCAAATGGCTTCAGAAAGAAATCTAAATATTCTTCCTTGAAGCCTTTATATATATATATATATATATATATATATATATATATATATATATATAGTATATGTGTGTGTGTGTAAGATGTACCGAGGTATACATATTTCAGTGTCAAAGTGGTATTTTTTTTTTTGTGGGTTTCTATGAAAGCTGTAAATAGTGCATTTGAGTTTGTGAGAGACCAATAATAAATGTTTTTTTTTTTGTTGGTGACAGTTTAAGTCTATGTATATCTGAAAAAACAAAAATATTTTGCTTGTTTGTTGAAGATTTTTTTTTTTTTTTGGTTGGCTTCAATATCTGTGTCTGGAGTGGAGGCTGATGATCGTGCCTCCAATCTAACAATACTCCTTTTAGCACAATTTTTTTTTCTAGATTCTGAATGATTTTAAATCACATAGTTAATTTGTTTTCATAGTTTGTGTGGCTTGTATCTCGCAGTGTCTTTATAAGAGTATGTTTGGCAGTTTATGATATACATCGGTACATAAAAAGCGTTACAGGAATTAGAACTATATGCTCCTTTTTCAGGATATCACAGCATTTTCTAATACGGCCAAATCTGCATTTCGGATTTCTGTTGGTTAAGTTTTGTGTGGGCAGAGTTTCCAACTGGCGTAGTTTTAAGAACCGTCCCAGGACCATTTTCAGAAACACCAGAACCAATAACAACATAAACTGAAAACTTTTGTATTTCCAGATCTGTCATGGAACTATCTTCCGAAACAGCAGCAGTACATGCCACAGCAACAGTACATGCCACAGCAACAGTACATGCCACAGCAACAGTACATGCCACAGCAACAGTAAATGCCACAGCAACAGTACATGCCACAGCAACAGTACATGCCACAGCAACAGTACATGCCACAGCAACAGTACATGCCACAGCAACAGTACATGCCACAGCAACAGTACATGCCACAGCAACAGAAAATGCCACAGCAACAGAAAATGCCACAGCAACAGTACATGCCACAGCAACAGTACATGCCACAGCAACAGTACATGCCACAGCAACAGTACATGCCACAGCAACAGAAAATGCCACAGCAACAGAAAATGCCACAGCAACAGAAAATGCCACAGCAACAGAACATGCCACACCAACAGAACATGCTACAGCAACAGTACATGCCACAGCAACAGTACATGCATCAGCAACAGAAAATGCCACAGCAGCAGTACATGCCACAGCAACAGTACATGCAACAGCAACAGTACATGCCACAGCAACAGTACATGCCACAGCAACAGAAAATGCCACAGCAACAGAAAATGCCACAGCAACAGAAAATTCCACAGCAACAGAAAATGCCACAGCAACAGAACATGCTACAGCAACAGTACATGCCACAGCAACAGTACATGCATCAGCAACAGAAAATGCCACAGCAGCAGTACATGCCACAGCAACAGTACATGCCACAGCAGCAGTACATGTCACAGCAACAGTACATGCCACAGCAACAGTACATGCCACAGCAGCAGTACATGCCACAGCAGCAGTACATGCCACAGCAAAAGAACATGCCACAGCAACAGTACATGCCACAGCAACAGTATTTGCCACAACAGAAAATGCCACAGCAACAGTACATGCCACATCAACAGCACATGCCACAGCAACAGTATATGCCACAACAACAGAAAATGCCACAGCAACAGTACATGCCACAGCAACAGAACATGACACAACAACAGAAAATGCCACAGCAACAGAACATGCCACAGCAACAGAACATGCCAAAGCAACAGTACATGCCACAGCAACAGTACATGCCACAGCAGCAGTACATGCCACAGCAACAGTACATGCCACAGCAACATAACACGCCACAACAGCAGTACGTGCCACAGCAACAGTACATGCCACAGCAACAGAACATGCCACAGCAAGAGTACATGCCACAGCAACAGTACATGCCACAGCAAGAGTACATGCCACAGCAAGAGTACATGCCACAGCAACAGTACATGTCACAACAACAGTACATGCCACGACAGTACATGCCACAGCAACAGTACATGCCACAGCAACAGAACATGCCACAGCAACAGTACATGCCACAGCAACAGTACATGCCACAGCAACAGTACATGCCACAGCAACAGTACATGCCACAGCAACAGTACATGCCACAGCAACAGAACATGCCACAGCAACAGTACATGTCACAGCAACAGTACATGCCACAGCAACAGTACATGCCACAGCAACAGTACATGCCACAGCAACAGTACATGCCACAGCAGCAGTACATGCCACAGCAACAGAACATGCCACAGCAACAGTACATGCCACAGCAACAGAACATGCCACAGCAACAGTACATGTCACAACAACAGTACATGCCACAGCAACAGTACATGCCACAGCAGCAGTACATGCCACAGCAACAGAACATGCCACAGCAGCAGTACTTGACACAGCAACAGTACATGTCACAGCAACAGTACATGACACAGCAACAGTACATGACACAGCAACAGTACATGCCACAGCAGCAGTACATGCCACAGCAACAGAACATGCCACAGCAGCAGTACTTGACACAGCAACAGCTGAAGCACTGTTTCGTATCACTGTGTCTTCCCAGCTTCTGGTGGTCAGCTCCTGTGTTTCTTCTTTATCAGAGTTACTCCGCGTTTGAATGTCTGGCACACCTGAGATGTGTTTGTGTTGCACATGTGTTTCATATTCATCTATGTTGTTCGCAAGTGTTTTTCTGAAACCTTCACCTCCCGCGTGTTTTTCAACTAATATACGCCATCTATTACTTCATAATAGATGCGCACACGGAATCAAAGGACGCATTGCTGTATCAACACAGCCAGACCCCAGAATAATTAAGTATGGGCGCCTAGCTTAAGCTAGACGGTCACTTCCATACCCTGGAACACCAGTCTGGTAAAAAGTTATTTGATCATATAATACCATATGCAGTGAACTTCGAGATTTTTTAATGCTTAACAGTTCACAAATAGGCGATATTATTTATAAAGCACTGACTGAAGCATGATATAACACTGACTGAAGCATGATATAACACTGACTGAAGCATAACACTGACTGAAGCATGATATAACACTGACTGAAGCATAACACTGACTGAAGCATGATATAACACTGATTGAAGCATGATATAACACTGACTGAAGCATGATATAACACTGACTGAAGTATGATATAACACTGACTGAAGCATAATATAACACTGACTGAAGTATGATATAACACTGACTGAAGCATAATATAACACTGACTGAAGCATAATATAACACTGACTGAAGCATAATATAACAATGACTGAAGCATAATATACCCCTGACTGAAGCATGATATAACACTGACTGAAGCATGATAAAACACTGACTGAAGCATGATATAACACTGACTGAAGCATGATATAACACTGACTGAAGTATGATATAACACTGACTGAAACATGATATAACACTGACTGAAGCATAATATAACACTGACTGAAGCATGATATAACACTGACTGAAGCATAATATAACACTGACTGAAGCATGATATAACACTGACTGAAGCATGATATAACACTGACTGAAGCATGATATAACACTAAAGCATAATATAACACTGACTGAAGCATGATATAACACTGACTGAAGCATGATATAACACTGAAGCATAATATAACACTGACTGAAGCATTATATAACACTGACTGAAGCATGCTATAACACTGACTGAAGTATGATATAACACTGACTGAAACATGATATAACACTGACTGAAGCATAATATAACACTGACTGAAGCATGATATAACAATGACTGAAGCATAATATAACACTGACTGAAGCATAATATAACACTGACTGAAGCATGATATAACACTGACTGAAGCATGATATAACACTGACTGAAGTATGATATAACACTGAAGCATGATATAACACTGACTGAAGCATGATATAACACTGACTGAAGCATGATATAACACTGACTGAAGCATAATATAACACTGACTGAAGCATAATATAACACTAACTGAAGCATAATATAACACTGACTGAAGCATAATATAACACTGAAGTATGATATAACACTGACTGAAGTATGATATAACACTGACTAAAGTATGATATAACACTGACTGAAGTATGATATAACACTAACTGAAGCATGATATAACACTGACTGAAGCTTAATATAACACTGACTGAAGTATGATATAACACTGACTGAAGTATGATATAACACTGACTGAAGTATGATATAACACTGACTGAAGTATGATATAACACTGACTGAAGTATGATATAACACTGACTGAAGCATGATATAACACTGACTGAAGCATAATATAACACTGACTGAAGCATAATATAACACTGAAGTATGATATAACACTGACTGAAGTATGATATAACACTGACTGAAGTATGATATAACACTGACTGAAGTATGATATAACACTGACTGAAGCATAATATAACTGACTGAAGCATAATATAACACTGACTGAAACATAATATAACACTGACTGAAGCATGATATAACACTGACTGAAGCATAATATAACACTGAAGCATAATATAACACTGACTGAAGCATAATATAACACTGACTGAAGCATAATATAACACTGACTGAAGCATAATATAACACTGAAGCATAATATAACACTAACTGAAGCATAATATAACACTGACTGAAGCATAATATAACACTGACTGAAGTATGATATAACACTGACTGAAGCATGATATAACACTGACTGAAGCATGATATAACACTGACTGAAGCATAATATAACACTGACTGAAGCATAATATAACACTGACTGAAGTATGATATAACACTGAAGTATGATATAACACAGACTGAAGCATAATATAACACTGACTGAATCATGATATAGCAATGACTGAAGCATAATATAACACTGACTGAAGCATGATATAACACTGACTGAAGCATGATATAACACTGACTGAAGCATAATATAACACTGACTGATGTATGATATAACACTGAAGTATGATATAACACTGACTGAAGCATAATATAACACTGACTGAATCATGATATAGCAATGACTGAAGCATAATATAACACTGACTGAATCATGATATAGCAATGACTGAAGCATAATGTAACACTGACTGATTCATGATATAACAATGACTGAAGCATGATGTAGTACTGACTGAAACATAATTTAGAGATAACTAAAGCGTGATATAGAGGTATATGAGGTGTCATGCAGCATGACCGGGAGGCCTTTTATGGGACCGGGTCGTTGGGTGGGTGACTTTAGAAATTGTCTCCAGGTAGTCTTCCAGAGTGCTGCTCTGTGAGAGGGACGGGGTGGTGAGAGGGACGGGGTTGTGAGAGGGGACGGGGTGTGAGAGGGGACGGGGTGGTGAGAGGGGACAGGGGTTGTGAGAGGGGACGGGGTTGTGAGAGGGGACGGGGTTGTGAGAGGGGACGGAGTTGTGAGAGGGGACGGGGGTTGTGAGAGGGAAGGGGTTGTGAGAGGGGACAGGGGTTGTGAGAGGGGACGGGAGTTGTGAGTGGAGGAGACATTCTTGGTGAGTGTTGTAGGGGAAGGAACCCGGGAGGGGGGGGATGGTGGGATGGAGACGGGAAGGTGGGGTTAAGGGGGACGGGGAGTGGATTAGAGGAGGGAAAGGGGAAAGAAAAGGAAGGATGTGGTTTTCGGTGGAAATATAAAAGGAAAAAAAATGAGTTGTTGTGAGGTGGATTGGTAGTAGTGAGGGTAATCCAGTGTGGCGACGCCGCGGACACGCGCGAAGAAGAGAACCTTTCCTGATATTGTTCAGCAAGCTCGCTGCCAGACGTATCGCATTCATTTGTTTGTATTATTTACATATTTGTAATAATGCAAGGCTTTATGCTCTCATTATATGCTTACAGGAAACTCACAGAAACATACGCTGGGACGCACACATGTAAATTAGCGATGTAAAATGAATATAACTTACGAAATCGTAATAATACGATTACGAACAAACCAGGGAACGGATGGGGTATGAACTCATGGCGAGTGAGTCGTAAAACTCCAGGCCAGTGTGTAAGCCACTGGGCCCGCTGGCTACAATAAGATTCATCCAACTAGGTATATTTCTATACACAATAGGGAGGTTAGCATGGGCCACCACTGTGACCACAATTGCAAGTTTTTATTGATGGCTCTCCTATCAGTGTGGCTGCGAGCTCTAGCTCAACCACTCTTAAGAGTCCACCACATCCACGCTGGTGGAAGGCTCATCAGTAGAAACCTGCTCTGTGGTAGTGGTGGATGTAACATGGTGAAAAATATACCTGGTGGATGAATAAGGTATGGCCAGTGGCTTGCGCTGGCCAGGTTAGACCACTGCCAAGGGGAAACAGGAACCTGGTTGAAGATGAAATATACTGAAATGTAGGTTTATGGACTGGAAAGGAGGGTAGGAGTGAAAAGGAGAGGAGTGAAAAGGAGGGTATGAGTGAAAAGGTTGGAAGGAGTGGGAAGGTAGGTAGGAGTGGAAATGTAGGTAGGAGTGGGAAGGTGGGTAAGAGTGGGAAGGTAGGTAGGTAGGAGTAAGAAGGTAGTTAGGAGTGGGAAGGTGGGTAGGAGTGGGAAGGTGGATAGGAGTGGGTAGGTGGGTAGGAGTGGGAAGGTGGCTAGGAGTAGAAAGGTGTTTAAAGAAATGTTAGCTTACATTATTACTCCCAGGTGTTTCACGTGTTGCTATCGTTCTACATGGTGATCCTCTCGAGCATTGTATACAGTATTCATTTTGAGTTCTTCATTCTTTCCACATGCAAGCAGCTGGAGCTTGTCACCAACGAATGTCATGTTATTCCCCTAGTTAAGCGTCTGACTTCTGGACAGAGTATGTCATATATTGCACGTTTCAGAGGAGTTTTCATTGATCCTCGCTAAGGTAGGGAATATGGCTATGATTACATGTCAAAGATTTCCAAAACTCAATCATTTTTCTAAGGGGAAGAAAAGGGGGATGTGATGTTACCATCTACTTTCAATGCCGGAGTCTTATCACTAGATTTTAAGGAGTTGGGTTCCTATGATAAAAGAAGGAAGAGGTTTCGACACTTCTCCTTTGTTATGCTGGGTGATGAATGGTATCTTCGATCAGAGTGAACGCGAAGGTCTCGTGAGGTGGAGAGAATTCTTGGCGCAGTGGAAAGACGTTTCAGCGTATAGTTCGTGTGAGAAGAAACAGAGAAAAGATCAGTGTGTGTGGTGGAGGAAGAACCTCTCATGGAGAATAGGCAAGTGAGTATTGAAGGTCAGACCTATGAGAGTTTTCTGCTCTTAATATCTCATTATCAAGTAATTTTATATGATCTATATACTCACTTCTCTATAAGTCATGACAGGAAAAACTGTATTCACTTTCATATTGGTTAAGTGTTACCCCTAAGAAATACTTTACATGATTATTTCTCAATACACTTCAATAGTTATACTGTTAAGCGGCTTACATAAAGAAGAATTAGTTAGATCATCCCCTACCCCCCCGGGTAAGTGGTTAAATTATTACTCTCCTCAAAAAATGTACTTTATTGGTGGAAACTTATGCCTATCCACTTAAGTGGTATTCAGCTCATTTTTTGTAATTAACTATTCCGGGAGTAATTAGAGGACACACGTCTTACCCCCGGTAAGACAACAGGACGACAGTGGACACATGCCTGGAACTAGAGAGACTTTTGTTGCTGACACAGTGGGACTTCGTGACACCTGGTGACCAGCTGGTTGTTGCGTGACACCTGGTGACCAGCTGGTTGTTGCGTGACACCTGGTGACCAGCTGGTTGTTGCGTGACACCTGGTGACCAGCTGGTTGTTGCGTGACACCTGGTGACCAGCTAGTTGTTGCGTGACACCATGGTGACCAGCTGGTTGTTGCGTGACACCTGGTGACAGCCTAGTTGTTGCGTGACACCTGGTGACTAGGAGAGCCCCTTCATTTCTGTTTAAGATATCCTGTTGTTCTGTTCTTTCGTAGTGTCTGTTTCCGAGTCCTGTCATAGTGTCTGTGTCCCTGAGTCCTGTCATAGTGTCTGTGTCCCTGAGTCCTGTCATAGTGTCTGTGTCCCTGAGTCCTGTCATAGTGTCTGTGTCCCTGAGTCCTGTCATAGTGTCTGTGTCCCTGAGTCCTGTCATAGTGTGTGTCCCTGATTCCTGTCATAGTGTATGTGTCCCTGAGACCTGTCATAGTGTCTGTGTCCCTGATTCCTGTCATAGTGTCTGTGTCCCTGAGTCCTGTCATAGTGTATGTGTCCCTGAGACCTGTCATAGTGTCTGTGTCCCTGATTCCTGTCATAGTGTCTGTGTCCCTGAGTCCTGTCATAGTGTCTGTGTCATAAGAACATAAGAAAGGAGGAACACTGCAGCAGGCCTGTTGGCCCATACTAGGCAGGTCCTTCACATTCCATCCCACTAACAGAATATTTGTTCAACCCAATCTTCAATGACCCTAGTCCCTGAGTCTGTTTGCTTGTCTGAGTCCTGTCATAGTGTCTGTGTCCCTGAGTCCTGTCATAGTGTCTGTGTCCCTGGACCTGTCATAGTGTGTCCTGAGTCGTCATAGTGTCTGTGTCCCTGAGTCCTGTCATAGTGTCTGTGTCCCTGAGTCCTGTCATAGTGTTCCTGTCCCTGAGTGTATAAGTGTAAGATAACTGTATATTTTTAGGTTACTAATAATGAAAGTAAAGAAAATTATAACATTACCGTTCATTCTTTTGTATTAAATTTTGGATTATGGTCCAAGATCACCCACTGTGTGTGTGTGTGTGTGTGTGTAAGAAAGAGAGAGAGAGAGAGAGAGAAGAAGAAGAGAAGAGAGAAGAGAGAGAGAGAGAGAGAGAGAGAGAGAGAGAGAGAGAGAGAGAGAGAGAGAGAGAGAGAGAGAGAGAAAAGAAATGGAGAGGGTGGAGACTAAATATTAAGGAAGGAGAGAGATGTGGGACTCTGGTGTTCACAGTCACTGTGATCTTAACTGCAATACTGATCATTAATCAGTAGTGTAGCCAGGAATAATTAGCGTGTTCCTAGTGAGCTAAAACTTTGGGTATTAATATCACATGAAGAGCATAGGCTGCTAACTGTAATGATTATTTTACTTACAGGCAGAACATGGTCACTTACTACAGTTGCCAGTACAGCCCCGACCACCGTCACCAAAATACCTGGTGCACAAGAGTAGCTTTCAGGGGGGATGCCCAGGCAAGACACCACAGGGGCAGCGTCAATACAATAGCCAGGTAGCCATCACTGACCAGGGAGATGGAAGAATAAGGGATGAGAGAGAGGGAGAGAGGTAAGAGAGGAAAGGAGGCAGAGAGGGATGGTGACAGGGTGGGAGGGGGAGGGGGAGAGAGAGTTTTGTTGTACACCTCTGCACCTTCTAGATTCTTAGCATGCATGATCAGATGTGGATTTCATACTGATGTTGCATACTCTTTTAAGACTGGCCTGACATATGTAGTAAATAGCACTGTATATGTCTTGGAAGATATTTATCTAAAATATCTTAGATTTGCCGGATGCGAATTTGCTGCAGAAATTATTCTGATGTTCAGCTCAGGCGGTTTGCTCAGCACTATGCTCAGCACTATGCTCAGCACTATGCTCAGCACTATGCTCAGCACTATGCTCAGCCTTGTACTCCTTTTCTCAACTACTTTTTCCTTACCCAAATTTCATTACCTTGCATTTCCTGTGAGTGAATTCCAATAAACACTTGTCAGACCAATCCTGCAGCTTCTCCAGGTAACATTTTGTTTTTATTTTTTTCGTTTGTGTTACGTAATCCGCAAACATAGTTGTATTAGACTATCAAATTCCGCATATATTTTATGTACACCAAAAACGGTACAGGTTACAGAGCTGATCCCTGTGGAACGTCAATTGTTACACTTGCCCTTTTTTGTACTTCAAACTGAGCAATCACTGTTTCCTTCCTGATAGTTATTCCTTGATTCATTGCATTGCCTTTTCTTTTATTCCCGCCTGCTCTTCTTCCTTTAGCCAGTCTCTGGTGCAGTTCTGTGCCAAAAGCCTTCATATATTCCAAGAATATATGTCTCTTACTTATGTTACCTTGTCATACAACTCAAGCTGTACTGAGGCAAGTTTTACCATTTTTAAAACCATGCTAGTTGTTGTTGCTGGTGTGAGTGTTTGTTTGTTTGTGTATGTGTGTGTGTGTGTGTGTGTGTGTGTGTGTGTGTGTGTGTGTGTGTGTGTGTGTGTGTGTGTGTGTGTGTGTGTGTGTGTTGGCTGTAGGGGTTATACGGCTGATGTGAACCTCTGGCTATATACCAGGCACTATGCTAACCTCTAGCGATATACTAGGCACTATGCTAACCTCTGGCGATATACCAGGCACTATGCTAACCTCTGGCGATATACTAGGAACTCTGCTAACTTCTAGTGATATACTAGGCACTATGCTAACCTCTGGCGATATACCAGGCACTATGCTAACCTCTGGCGATATTCCAGGCACTATGTTAACCTCTGGTGATATACCAGGCACTATGCTAACCTCTATCGATATACTAGGCACTATGCTAACCTCTGGCGATATACCAGGCACTATGCTAACCTCTGGCGATATACTAGGCACTATGCTAACCTCTATCGATATACTAGGCACTATGCTAACCTCTGGCGATATACTAGGCACTATGCTAACCTCTGGCGATATACTAGGCACTATGCTAATCTCTTCGTCTTTCTTTTTGAAAGAGGTCGGCAGTCTCTTTCTCCAGAGTCTTTACTCTGTGTCCGGTCTTCTTCCTTCCAGTCTTCATGAGCTTGCATTTGCAGTTTGTCCAGATCCACTTTATGTGTACTAACGGCCCCTTCAAAGCAGGGGAAATTGCAGAGTTGGAAAATGTACAGAGAAAATTTACAGCTGGAATAAACTCATACAACACCTAAATTACTGGTTGTGTTCGAACGTAGGCGGGGAAGACACATCATAATCTACACCTGGAAGGACTGGTTCCAAACCTACACACAGAAATTACAGCTTATAAACACGAGAGGCTTGGAAGACGGGGCAGGATTCCTCCACTGGAAAGTAGGGGACCGATGAGTATAGTGTTAAGGGACCACGACTCATCAACATCCTCCCCTCGTGCATAAACAAAAGTATCAACAAACTTTCAGCTGTTTTCAAGAGGGAACTCGAACGGGTTAAGATGCATACGTTGGACTGCGGGCGGCGGGCACTAACAGCTTGATTGACCAGCAACTAGAAGGCCTGGTCTAGGACCGGGCCACGGTGGTGGTGATCTCCGGAAGCAACTCCAGTTCTCAGTTTAATTTTCCCTACTAATTTTACATCTCCAGCAAACAGGTACACACCTGATTTAATCACATCTAATATGCCATTTATATGAACCAGAAACATTACTTGTTTTAACATCAATCCTGCGGAACCCCGCTTGTTATTCTTCCCCATTTTTGACGTCTCTTCCCAAACAATCACGTTGCTTCCTTCCCTTAATTAAGGTGCTCTTTGATCAGCCAGAAAACCTTCCATCTTATTCTTACTTATGCTTCAGGTTTTTGCCTCAGCCTATTGTGGGGTACAATATCAAATGCTTTCTTGCAGTTTAAGAAAATGCAATCCCCCCTTTATATCTTTCTTTCTCTCATATTTGTTAATTTGTCATAGAACTCTAACATGCTAGAAAGGCAACACTCGCCATCTCTTAACCAGTGTTGGTTATTATTTATAAAAATCACTCTCCTGATAACCTACGTTACCTTGCATGGCATGCATGTCACCTACGTTACCTTGCATGGCATGCATGTCACCTACGTTACCTTGCATGGCATGCATGTCACCTACGTTACCTTGCATGGTACGCATGTCAGTAAAGTAGTCTGTGGTTCAACCTTTCATTGTTGTGTGGGTCTTGGGAGAGATAATTAGGTAGACATAGACACTCCTTGTAGGATGTTTACAGTATATTTACGGTATGAGTAGGAGAGAGTCCAGCCACGTCTGTCCAGTTATAGGTCTGTCGCTACTGAGAGGGTACGCCTATCTGAGACTATGCACATGCGCTGAGCCTCTGACGTCAGCGGGTATCGTGACGTCACACGCAAAGGGACCAGCTGTATAAGTGGGATGAATGCTGAATGCTGGTACACTACACAAGTGTACATATGATACTGATACGACAGCTCGGCCATGTTATCGTATGACGTCTCGGCATACTATACAACTCTATAGACTGAACAGACAGGTGGTACTGGGTGAATCTATACAATAGCAAACACATTATAACTTGGAACTGATCAAGATTAATCTTACTCTCGCACTTCTTGAGTTAATGGTACATAAGAGAAACTTAATGGATCTAGATATAAACATGTCAGTAAAGTAGTCTGTGGTTCAACCTTTCATGTCTGTCTACTTTCTTAAACGGACTACATTAATGTCTTCCAGATATCATTCAACTGTCCTGAGTCAAATGCAGTATTGTAGATTTTAGTTAGTATGTAGTAATAATAATAATAATAATAATAATATCTTTATTTCTACAAGTACAGGTACACAGTCCTAGCTGACATCAGTGACATACTACTATATAGAAAGCCGCTTGTTATGTAAAACATTTCGGGCAAATTAGGTTCAGTTTTGTCCCAGGATGCGACCCACACCAGTCGACTAACACCCAGGTACCCATTTTACTGATGGGTGAACATGGACAACAGGTATCTTAAGGAAATACGTCCTAATGTTTTGCAGCCGTACCGGGGGATTCCATCTCCGGTACTCAGTGTGTGAGCTGAGTGCGCTAGCAATCGTGCTACGGGACACGTCGTCGTAGTAGTAGTAGTAGTAGTAGTAGTAGTAGTAGTAGTAGTAGTAGTAGTAGTAGTAGTAGTAATAGTAGTAGTAGTAGTAGTAGTAGTAGTAGTAATAGTAGTAGTAGTAGTAGTCATAGTAGTAGTAGTAGTAATAGTAGTAGTAGTAATAGTAGTAGTAATAGTAGTAGTAATAGTAGTAGTAATAGTAGTAGTAATAGTAGTTGTAGTAGTAAAGGCACTTGCCTAGACACTTGGCCTATGTCTTTGGTGTCTGTGTGTGTACTCACCTAATTGTGGTTGCAGGGGTCAAGACTTAGCTCCTGCCCCCGCTTCTCGTGTGTGTGTACTCACCTAGTTGTGGTTGCAGGGCCGAGTCACAGCTCCTGGCCCCGCCTCTTCACTGGCCGCTACTGGGTCACTCTCACTGCCCCATGAGCTTTATCATGCCTCTTCTTAAAGCTATGTATGGAGCCTGCCTCCACTACATCGCTTCCTAAACTATTCCACTTCCCGTGTGAGTGTGTGTGTGTGTGTGTGTGTGTGTGTGTGTGCAAGTTCTAATGTTAGTATGCGGAAACTTGACAAACCTACCTACCTACCTACCTGGTGGCTCACTATGGGCTCCCGCGCCTCTGGTGGGTCAGTTGGAGACACCAGGAAGGAAGGGTCTGTGGCCACCGCCTCCTCCACCTCCTGCTACAGGTAGTGACGCTAATCTCTTCCGTCTTGTGGTTCCTGTGTCCTGACCGCAGTCTCCTAATACTCATTCCCCTAATAACGCAGCTATTTAGGTGTACATATGTTAAATAATACTAAATAAATTTAGACTGACGTAAGATAAGTTTTGCTTATTTGGCACCACACATACACTATATATTTTAACTATGAAATTTAGGTCAAAGGAGAACAAAAAGGGACAAGTTTCTAGCAACCAGATGTTTGTTGAAGTACAATGAGACATGTGTTCTCTGCTTCCCTTGCCTCTACACCTTCATTCTCCATCATCTCTCTCCTTTCTTCTATAATATCCATTCTCACCTCCCTACATCCCTGTTATCTTCCCCTCCCGCCCGTTGCCTTTATGATATTCATCCATACTTCCAACACAAACATCTTCCTATCTCCCTCCCCTGTCCCAGAATACCCATCCCTCTATCATTCACCTCCATGCCTTCTGTCTCCCTCCCTCCTGTTTCCCTAATGTCACTCTCCTCGCTGCACCTCAGTGCCTTTCCCTCCATTCCTTCTTGAAATAACCTTTCCTCCTCCCTACGTGTCCATCCCTCCTTCCTTTACCTTATTTCTGTCTTCTTCCCTCCCCTCCATAATATCCATCCCACCTCCCATCACTCCCACCCTCCTACCCTCTTCCTCAGGCCCAAAATATCCATTCCTTTTCCACAGCGCATATACCTTCCGAGAGTGAGCGTAGCTTACAACTTATGCCGTCCACCAATAGTTTTAGGACTATTTTACGAAAAGAGCTTCAGCTGAATAGCTATGACTTTAACTGAGGGAGACTGACAACATTCAGTCAATCGATCATCATCGTTCATCATTTTATCATGAAGGAGCCACATGTCTTTGGTGTTTCCAACAAAATCAGGAGATTCCCGGATGTCACCACTGATGTACTGGTGAGCCATGTCCTACATGTGAGCTTGTGGTCCTTCCCTGTGATCACCACATTGCACCTCCTCTTGTGACCTGCACTGCATGTTCGACAAGCCAGGAAGTGCGCTAGACACAGCTTAGTTCCACCCCAACTGGGTTGCAATCCTTGATATCCATTAAGTAGGGATTCCTTCTTTCGCTGTTCAGGTGAGTCCTGGGTGCTGAGTAGTAAAAGTGTTTAAGTGTTTTAAATTCTCCCAGTCTACCCTTGTAAAGGAAAATGTGAAGCGATGAGGGCCAGACTCTTGTGTAGGTGTCTTGGCAGTGGCGTCTCTCTCCTTCATGGGAGGGCATATGTGCGAGAGAGACATCCCTTCCTCAGAAGGAATCTTTTCCCTCAGGCTACTTGTTGCAACTCTTGCATCACTGCATAGCTTCTGACGAAGCATGTTAATGTTATAGGACTACAGCAGTTAGTGTTTTCCATCCCCTAGTGGCTTGTTATGCGTACATACCTTTGATATACATTTGAAGGCTTACGAGAGTTTTCCTTCTCTCACACCTCGTCTCTGGGCCAAGTTTGTCTTATGCTTCTCTGATCAACCAGGCTGTTACTGCTGGTTCACATACCCATCACAGCCTGTTTGATATGGCACTTGGCAGAGGTTTACATCTAATTTCTTCTTCAAAAACTTTTACTTTTTTGCTCTTGAGTTCTCTGATGTTGACACACAGTACTTTTACTGTGTCCATGACACTCCTGTTTTTCACTGGGTGTATTTTACACATTCTTCCATACCTTACTTTAGTATGTTGTCATGGCAGTGTGCAGATTTAAAACCAGACCCTTCAGCACCTTCCACATATACACTTCCACATATATTATCATGTATTTCTGTCTCCTCCAATCCACTGAGCACATATTTAGGACTTTGAGCCGTTCCAAGTAATTTAAATGATTGATTGGCTATTTGCGGGTTGTAAATGATCTCTTTATATGTTTCAGGTCTAATATCTGACCTGCCCTGATAGGACAATTGATTAAAAAAAATCACAATTGGAACTATTTCCCTTTCTTTAAAAGTTCTCATTATGCACCCCGTTATTTTCCTTTCCTGTATTTTGTGATATTTGCCTTGTGTTCTTTGAAAGAAAGATCTAACATTATTACACCTAGAACTCTCGCATGTTTCTTTCGTTCTATTTGGTGATCTTACATATTTGTGTATGCAATAATTTCGCAAAAAACATTCTGAACCTAACGAACAAAATATATTTCACTGTGTTTGTTTATTATTAAATTATTGTATTGATTTGTATTCCCTGGAATGCAGGCGAGAAAGATATATGATAATATACACTTGGAAAATCCTAGAGGGATTGGTACCAAACTTGCACACGAAAATCACTCCCTAACAATTCGCAAATAAGCAAAATTATTTTCATATATTATTTCAGACCACAGCAGGATCGAGCATGTGCATTGTGCATCAAAATGCAGTACTTATATCTCACAGCCAAACCCCAGATATGTATAAGTGCCTAGTAGACACTAGGCGTGGTTTCCCGTGTCCCGGTGCACCAGGCCTGAGATCAAGTTGTTTCACATCATTCTGCTACATCATTGGCCCACTAGAGATTTTGAGAATGCTGCATACGGCAGGAAGAGATGATATAACCTGAGACCTAAAGTGGTGCTCCGGAAGAAGCATCAGGTCCAATTCCCTGAATCAATATCCTTTTACCAGCGTCAAGGCATCTCACATGAAGAAATGGTGTGTTTGCCCGTCAGTATGAGGGTCACTGTGACTCAGGTCACATTCCTGCAAACTGTGACCAATCTCAGACAACTGCAGGTTTCTTATTTTGTTCTTGCGAGACCAACAGTCGAGGTGAACTCGCACAAGTCAGGTCACGGCTGGAGAAAGTGATGAGCTTCCTTAATTAACAGAGTTTCTACGATCAGCAGTTGTTGCAGAGGCCACGAGCAAGATCCTCAGTTAATCACTTTTATTGCCTTATTTGTCACCTCTAATGAGGGTGGTTTAGGGGTGAGGGTCATTATCTCGCTGCATTATTTTCATTACAGCCATTAGACATTGATGTAACTATTGTTGCAGCTCTTAATACACCTGATGGGTGTTAGTTAAATAATTACTAAGACGAACTGGATTCACGATCAAATGAACTCGCCTTGTGGAAAACATTTATTTATGGATGAAACTCCATCACCTTTACTTACTTTACTTCCCTAAGACAAGAGATACTGAACAACATGAAGGGGCAGGAAGAATACGCCGAACATGAAAGGGCATGGGATAGACACTTGACACGAAGGGGCAGGGAAGACACAGGGCATCACTAAAAGGCAAGAAAGACACATCAGACAACATGAAGGGGCATGTGGGACACTCCAGACAACATGAAGGGGCAATAGGGACACACTAGACAACATGAAGGGGCAAGAGAGAAGGGAAAGGAGGCCACATACTTGTGGGTGGAGGGTAGGGGATGGGCGGACCAGCAAGTCTTCACTAAGCCGCCCTGGCCACATAAATCTGTCACCAGACACTTCGGGAATTTCACCATCTGACCTCTTCTCTGATTATCTTTGCCTTTATTTCATTATACAAGATGTGAAGAGAATAGCTATTAATTGAGATAAAAACATTCTCGTTCTGTTTAAAAAATATATATAAATTCTGAAAAATTACTTTAAATTTAACGGGAATTTATTACAATGATGATAAAACAATAGTGACAATAGAGACGATGTTTATCTGGAGATAGTGAAAGAAGTGGAGAGGTAATTTTAGGGTGTTCAGTCCCTTTGGCTTTATAGGTTTCAGTTCTTTAGCTATGATTTATCTTGGGCAGTTCACCTTCTACGCAGACAAAATGTCTCATTAATAAAGACATTTGTTTTATTCATTAACCTGTCAATGCTGAATAATATTAATGTAAAGAGTCTTGTCTGACACAGCAACACAATGGAACATTGTTTCAGAGGAAAACTTTTGCAACTCTATTGCCAACAACTGAGCTAACTTATGAGCATGATCTACTTCCACTACTTGGAGGAAGTTCCGGGGGTCAACGCCCCCGCGGCCCGGTCCATGACTAAGCCTCACGATGGATCAGGGCCTAATCATCCAGGTTGTTACTGCTGGTTACAGGAAATCCAATGTACGAACCACAGCCCAGCTGGTCAGACACTGAGTTTAGGTATCGATCCAGTTTCCTTTTTAAGACAGACAGGAGTCTATTGGTAGCTCCTCATATGGGCCTCTTACAAAAATAGATTTATATAATATATATATATATATATATATATATATATATATATATATATATATATATATATATATATATATATCAGTAACAATACTGCACTAGCCAAGGACTCGAACCCATGTTGTACTGGCCCGCCTATGGTGAGCGAGAACCACATGACGATTTAACCCACAGGACCACCAAATCCTGTGGGCTAAAGCGTCACGTGGTTCTCGCTCACCATAGCGCCAGTAACATGGGTTCGAGTCCTGAGTAGTGCAGTGTTGTTATTGATCAATACCACTCGTTAGTGGTTACAAATAATATATATATATATATATATATATATATATATATATATATATATATATATATATATATATATATATATATACGTATATATATGTCGTGCGGAATAGTTAAAACTGGTCAATTAGCAAGAACTCATTTAAAATTAAGTCCTTTCTAAAATTTTCTCTTATACGTTCAAAGATATATTTTTCTCATTTATGTTAATGTAAACATTAATAATTTTGTACCAAAAGAACCTTAGAAAACTTACCTAACCTTATTATAACAAGCGCAATTTAATTTAGCTCAATCCAACTAAATATGTTTTAGATAAGTTTACAATAATTTAATAATAAACAAACACAATTAAATATAATTTTTTCGTTAAGTTCAGAATGATTTTTTCGAAAGTATTGCATACACAATTTTTCGCTTGCCTTATTATATAGTATATATATATATATATATATATATATATATATATCAATAACAACACTGCACTAGCCAAGGACTCGAACCCATCTTGTACTGGCCCGCCTTATTTTGAGCCAGAACTACATGACGCCTTAAACCACATGACCACCCACGGAGGGAGTAGTATGATAGCTCTAAGCTTTTCGTGTTGCAACATCAGGAGCTTGCAAAAATTGCAGAAAAGAGGAGGATGTCCAAGCAAGTACGTTCCGAAAGGACCGTCTTCACTGAAGTGAGAGAGTGAGGGAGAGAGAGAGAGAGAGAGAGAGAGAGAGGAGAGTACCGGAAGTGCCCCCAGGCACAACAGTGCCCACAGCCAGAAGGATCAATATTATAGCATTAGAAAAATCCCACAAGCATTGATATTGAAATAGCCTAAACGAAATTAATGTGACAATAATACTGTGGGATTTTTCTAATGCTATGATATTCATACTTCTGGTTGTGGGCACTGTTGTGCCTGGGGGCACTTCCTGTATCCTTCTCTCTCCCTCCCTCATTCACTCACTCCTTTTCTGCAATTTTTCAAGTTCCTGATGATATGTTGATTGCAACACGAAAGGCCTAAAGCTATCATTCTACTCCCCCATGGTTGTTTTGCATCCTGTATCGCATGGTTTGCGATATTTGCATATATATATATATATATATATATATATATATATATATATATATATATATATATATATATATATATATATATATATATAATATTGTAACCACGAACGAGTGGTATTGAATCAATAACAACACTGCGACTAGCCGAGGACTCGAACCCATGTGTTGTTATTGATTAAATACTACTCGTCCGTGGTTACAATAATATATATACTGCTCGTGGAGGCTAGTACACGAAACGGTGAGTAGAATGAAATTAGCTCTGAGGCCCCACACCACCGTATGTCCTCGGATCACGGTAAAACACCTAGCTCTGCGGGTGCGTGATTCTGTAGATGTGGTCCTGCATGGAGCGTCGTGTGACTTCTCACATGAGGCGGGCAACGACATGATTCGGTCCTCAGCTACCTGCAGGGTTGTCATTTATATATATATATATTATATATATATATACTATATTATATATATATATATATATATATATATATATATATATATATATATATATATATATATATATATATATATATATATATCAATTCTAAAGAGTACTTTCCGAGTGCTCTGAGGTAATCTGGTTATTTAGAAGTTTTATTGATTCTGAGCATGTAGTTAAAGAGCTCAGTATAGTGTAAATTTTCCTGGTTGGATATTTGTCCTGCATTGAAAGATGATATTACCCAAGAATATTATTCTAGACGAGGAGCACCCTTGTTATGATGAATACCAACACTTGTGTTTTTTCTACCTTTTAAAGTTTGCATAATAATTTTCTTGGTGTTAGATAAATTTGTTTTGGTGTGACGAGGAAAAGGCATAGATACAAAGCCAGCTTTTATTGTGATGTTTCTCTCTGTGTGTACAGCGAACTGGTCTCTTATTTATTCCTCTTATTCTTATGTATTTCTAATCATGTGTTCGGTTTTAGTTTTCAGTTCTTCCTTATAGATGCAGCTGTATTTTGTCATTATTGAACACTTGCCTTTGCCCACTAGAAGACTTTGTATATACATACACAATTTCTCAATTATTTCTGCTTCTCATTTTTATATTTGACATTAACAAGCACATAAATCATAGCACTTAAGATCTTTTGCTAATGACACCAGAATCTCTATGAGAGTGGCATCCGTCGAAGGAAGATATCCTAAACAACACGGATCCGAACAGTTGCCTAGAAAAAGTAACTCTGTGGTTCTTGAGATCTGCTCAAGACACATTCCATTAAGAAAAAGAAAGAGAGGATGTAAACTAGAGTGAGACGCTCCTATACAGACGAAGGCGAAGAGTCAAAGAGCTGCTGAGAGGGGCCAATATATCTGAAATACGTAGAGGCACTGGTCAATGAAATTGCAAATATCGAACTTAAACTGAAGGAATCTTACAGGAGACAAGAATCTCAGGAAGAACTAAAAGCCATAAAGGAAATTGAAAAAAAAAAAATACTTCTTCTCATATGCCAAATCTAAGGGAAAAAAACAACAACATCCAGTATTGGGCCCTGCTTAGGCAGGATGGGACATACACAGATGACAGCCAATAAATGTGTGAGATATTAAAGTCCCAATACGACTCAGTGTTCAGCGAGCCGCTGCCCAGACTAAGGGTCGACAATCCAAATGAATTCTTTATGAACGAAACGCAAAATTTGGTCATCTTAAAAATCTCGGATATTATTTTAACTCCACAAGACTTTGAAAAGGCAATAAATGACATACATACCTATGCACTCTGACCCAGGCCCAGACTCATGGAACTTCGTGTTCATCAAGAATTGCAAGAAGCCCCTGTCGCGTGCCTTCAGCATTCTATGGAGAGGGAGCATGGACACAGGGGTCATCCCACACACTAAAAGCAACAGACATAGCCACACTCCACAAGGGTGGCGGTAAAGCAATTGCAAAGAACTACAGACCGATAGCACTACATCCCATATCAAAAAAATTTTTGAGAGGGTTCTAAGAAGCAAGATCGCCAACCACCTAGATACCCATCAATTACACAACCCAGGGCAATACGGGTTTAGAGCAGGTCGCTCCTGCCTGTCCCAGCTCCTGGACCACTATGACAGGGTCCTGGAGGCTGTTGAGGATAAACAAAATACAGATGTAGTATACACAGACTTTGCAAAAGCTTTCGACAAGTGTGACCATGGCGTAATAGCACACAAAATGCGTGATAAAGGAATAACAGGAAAAGTTGGTAGATGGCTCTATAACTTCCTGACAAATAGAACACAAAGAGTAATAGTAAACAGAGTAAAGTCCCAGGCAGCCACGGTGAAACGCTCTGTTCCACAAGGCACAGTACTCTCCCATTCTATTCCTCATCCTCATTTCTGACATAGACAGAGATGTAAGCTATAGCTCCGTGTCTTCCTTTGCGGATGACACCCGGATTGCCATGACAGTGACCTCCATTGAAGACACTGCAAGACTCCAAGCGGACATCAACCAAATCTTCAAATGGTCCACTCAAAACAAAATGAACTTCAACGAGGAGAAATTTGAACTACTCAGATATGGAAAACTTGAGAAAATAAAAAATGTATCAAGGTATACGACAAATTCTAACCATACAATAGAGCGAAAAAGAAATGTGAAGGACTTGGGAGTGATAATGTCAGAGGATCTCGCCTTTAAAGACCACAACAATATATCTACCTCATTGGCTAGGAAAATGATAGGATGGATAATGAGAACCTTCAAAACTAGAGACGCCAAGCCAATGATGACACTCTTCAAATCACTTGTTCTCTCTAGGCTGGAATACTGCTGTACACTAACGGCTCCCTTCAAGGCTGGCGACATTGCAGACCTGGAGAGTGTACAAAGAACTTTCACAGCACACGATAAAGCACCTAAATTACTGGGAACGGTTGAAGGTCCTTGATCTGTATTCCCTGGAACGCAGGCGAGAGAGATACATGATAATATACACTTGGAAGGTCCTGGGGGGATTGGTACTAAACCTGTACACGAAAATCACTCCCTATGAAAGCAAAAGACTCGGCAGGAGATGCAACATTCCCCCGATGAAAAGCAGGGGCGACAATAGTACACTGAGAGAGAACACCATAAGTGTCCGGGGCCCAAGACTGTTCAACTGCCTCCCAGCACACATTAGGGGGATTACCAATTGACCCCTGGCTCTTTTCAAGAAGGCACTGGACAGGCACCTAAAGTCAGTACCTGACCAACCGGGCTGTGGTTCGCACGTCAGTTTGCGTGCGGCCGACAGTAACAGCCTGGTTGATCAGACCCTGATCCACCATGAGACCTTGTCTCAGACCTGGTCGCGGGGGCGTTGACCCCCGAAACCCTCTCCAGGTAAACTCCAGACCTCAGATAATAACATGAGGTTTAACGAGGACAAGTATCAGGTGCTCCGTTATGGAAGAAAAGAGAAAATAAATACTGTAACAGAGTACAGGGAAAATTCAAAGCATTCAATTGAGAGAAAGTGCACATGTGCGAGACCTGGGAGTAATGATGCCTTAAGAACTCACATTCAAGCATAACAATGTTGTCATTGCTACCGCAAGGAAAATGGTAGGCTGGATAACTAGAACTTTTAAGACAAGAGATGCTGAGCCAGTGATGACACTCTTCAAGTCACATGTTGTCTTCAGGTTGGAATACTGTTGTATAATAACAGCTCCAGCTCAGCTGGAAAACCTACAGACAACTTTAAATGTCGTAATTCACTCAATTAAACATCTAAGCTCTTGGGAACGCTTGAAGAACCTTCAGATATACCCCTTGGAATGTAAGCGAGAAGAGTGTATAATAATTTATACCTCAATTCAAAAACACTGATATTCCGTATGGCAACAACACTTGCAAACGGTTCAAAATCCCTCCACTAAAGGAGGGGCGTGACGGTACTCTGCAGTACGAGAGAAGTGTCGTCAACAGTGTCTGACCAGCCAGACTGTGGTTTGTATGTTAAACTGCGTGAGACTAACAGTACCAGCCTGATTGATCAGGCCTTGATTCTCTACGAGGCCTGGTCTGAGACCGGCTCGCAGGGGCGTTGACCCCCGGAAAAGTCCTTCAGGTATCCTTCAAGAGAGTTCATAAGAGTGCTACGAATTTTAATACCATCCACCGTGATATACTGAACTCACAAATATGTACACACACACACACACACACACACACACACACACACACACACACACACACACACATGTGTGTGTGGGCTTTATTTAGTCCATGTGTGGGCCAAACTTCATATTCACATAAAAGATTTATTTTGCAAAAGTGCTCTCTTACAACGAAAACATTTGTTAATTGTAATTCTTGCTCATAAATCAGTGAAGTATATAAGAGCAGACCTTTCTTATTAAGCTTAATGCAAGACGATATATCTAACTAGACAGGAACATGTGTGATAGGAATATAAGTCTCACTGATAACATTAAACTCAAGTGGTGTGACACATTAAAAAGGGAAGGTCAAATAACACTGGATATAAGTGGTGTGACACAGTGGAAGAAACAAGGTCTATTAACATCATATACAATAAGTTAGTTGTGAGGGGGCGAGGGTAATTAACACTGAAGACAAGCAGTGCAATGCAGTGAAAGAAGCAAAGGTTAATAACATTACATACAAGAAATAATGTAATGCAGTCAAATACGTAAGGTTGTGACAAGTGACTAGTGTGTCTGAGAGTGAAAAAGTGAAAGATGGAGTAGCACACAGTAGCACATATGATTACACAGGTGTACCCCAACTGTTTGCCAGATGTACTGTGCAAATTACATAATCAAATCATATAGTCTACATAGACATATTAAACAACTCAGGATTTTATCATAATATTCCAGTTAGGAAAAGATCTATCAACTTCAGACTTTTTAGAAGATAACTTCATTAACATGATCAAGCTTTTATTAACCGAATTATTGTGACGAAAAGACTTTTGCTGTTTCATTCCTTTGACATCTGCTTCTTGGCTTGATGCCTCAGCTGCCTACCTGGCAGTGACAATCATATGATAAAGTGAATAGGGCTTACTTCCCTTTCACGGCAGAGTGGCTTACCACTCCCACGGCAAGGTGGCTTATCACTCCCACGGCAAGGTGGCTTATCACTCCCACGGCAAGGTGGCTTATCACTCCCACGGTAAGGTGGCTTACCACCCCCACGGCAAGGTGGTTTACCACCCCATGGCAAAGTGGCTTACCACTCCCACGGCAAGGTGGCTTACCACCCCTATGGCAGAGTGGCTTACCACTTCCACGACAAGGTGGCTTACCACTCCCACGGCAAGGTGGCTTACCACCCCATGGAAACGTGGCTTACTCTCATCAACAAGAGCATCGAAAGTTCACGTCACCCCCCCCCCTCGTCTTCCCCCCAGGCTTCATCACTCAGGTGTCAACACTCTTATGACACAACTTGATACCATCCAAACATCGTTAAATGCGCTCCATTAAGCAACAAAAAAAACGATAAATCATCAGTGTTAAGCAGACATCTACAGCGTCATGGATTTTTTATATACATTCCTTAAGGCTGATAAATAATTTCTTAAGAGTTACCAGAAGATAAGTCCAAGGATACAGAGATGACCAGAGCAACTGGAAACAAACATGGTAGACAAACATAAGATATAACAGCACGCTAAATTCTACTTTCAACAACTATATACACATTTTGTGGAGCACTGAATCCGTGTGGATCATTCAGCTCATTCATATCATTCCTACTTAACTGTTTTCACGACAATGCTTTGCTTATGCAGACAGGATAAAAACATATACTTTCTTACTCATTGAGGTATACGGTATATCTGTTGCATATACGGTATATCTGTTGCATACTATCTGGGATGATCGCCCCCGCCGCCCGCCCTCAGGTGAGGCCTAGTGAAGGAAATACTACAGGTCTAAAAGCCGGTATAAAAGGTATGCAAAGTGTACATTGAATGCAAGTAGAAGCTTGCAAGCGTTACCTGTCATCTTGCACGCTGATGAGCAACAAGAGTGCAGTGTTGTGTGCAACATAATAACATTCTTTGCAGGATTAAATTCAGTAATAAAAAATAATGCTAGGAGAAAGAATAGAGGAGAGAAGCGGTAAACGTAAGGGAGAGGAAAAACGGTCAGTGGGAGAAGAAAAAGGTTACAAAAAAGAAGGATGATTGCCAGGGAAGAAGGGAAAACTTGAGGAAGAGGAAAGAAGAGAGAATAGAAAGGGGAAGAAATGGAAGAAAATGGAGGAGAGGAAAGAGAGAAAAGAGATAAAGAAAAGAGGGGGGAGAAGTACCTGGTAAGGGAGGGGGAAGAAGAGATGAAGAGAGGAGGAATAGAAGGAAAAAGGGAGGGGGAACTGAGGAGGGAATAAGGAATAAAGTGAGATGAGGGGAAAAAACGGAGGGGGCAAGGCAATGGAAGTGTAAGATGGGAAGGAGGGAGGAAAAGTATGGGAGGAAGAAAACGAAAATTGGAGAGGAGGAGGGAAAGAAAGGAGAGAGAGAAGTGCGAGTGGAGGAAGAGAGGAAGGTTCTGGGGTACTTTGTGGTTTCTGGAAAGATATTAGAGCACCAGGTTGTGGCTTGGCTGGGAGTGTGTCATGGTGTTATGTAGACAGCAACCACCCAGGCTGGTACTACAACTGAGGTGCGTCAAGAAGAGTGTGTTATGTAGACAACTATCCTGCCTTGACAAGTGCTTTAAGGGAGGGTTCTCCCACTATCATCAATTTTTTCTTAAAACGAAAACTGGATTGATGGTTCAACGTTGCTGAGCCAAGTTTAAACATTCTAAATTTCAAAACTTTTAAGGGTGACAACGAGGACGTGGTGTTGACGTGGTGTTGACGTGGTGAGGAAGTGGTGAGGACGTGGTGAGGACGTGGTGTTGACGTGGTGTTGACGTGGTGAGGACGTGGTGTTGACGTGGTGTTGCTGGGAAGAATGCTGGTGGTGTTATTTCCCCGGGTGTTATTGTCGTGCCGAATAAGTAAAACTGGTCAATTAGGAAGAACTTATTTAAAATTAAGTTCTTTCTAGAAATATCTTTTATTCATTTAAAGATATATTTTTTTTTCATTTATGTTAACGCAAAAATTAATAATTTTGTACCAAAAGAACCTTAGAACAGTTACGTAACCTTATTATTATAACAAGCGCAATTTAATTTAGCCTAATTCAACTAAACATATTTTATATAAATTTACAATAATTTAATAATAAACAAACACAATGAAATATATTTTTTCCTTAGGTTCAGAATGATTTTTGCGAAATTATTGCATACTCAAATTTTCGTTTGCCTTATTGGGCAAGAAGAGCGTTTCTATTTAAGCCAAAATAGCAAGTTTTAACTATTTGGTACGACATTGTTTTGGTGAAGATGTACCCTTCAATAAATCCACCATACCACAACTAAATAAGAAGAGTAAAGATAGGTTAAATGCTCTCAAAGCTGTTGCTGGCTACAACCCCAACTATGGTGCTGTGAGAATAATAAAAATGATATACACAGCCAATATTAGATCCTTAATTGATATTGCTGCGCCCTTATTAATATTAGCTAAGGAAAATTTTCCCCGGCCAATGAAGCCAATGCTGTCCTAAATCTACCAAGATTCTTGATAGGAGGAAAGAGTTTGGTATTCATTGTATCAGTGATATGATTATTGAGATTAACACTGTATACTTGGTATTAGAATGTTAAGAAATGAGCCAGACACTGTCACTACCAATCTTACTAAATCTCTAGAAATACACACAGATCTAAATGGGTTGCAAAAACGTGTAATTACATTAAATTTTCTAACCTGCATGAACTGTATCACTGTAGACAACAAGAGCATTTCACCCCTCCATGGAAGATGTGTTCATTTAATATCACATACCTGCAAGTCCCTCCCAAGAAACTAATTACCAGTCATCCCTTGCAAAGGTAACTGCTCAAGAAGAAATTTTTCGCTAAATTGTTATTAATAATTTATTACAACTGATAAAGTCACTTCATGACTAGCCGAGCTGTGGTTCATACGTCTGCTTTCGTGCGGCCAGCAGTAACAGCCTGATTGATCAGGCCCTGATCCACCGAGAGGCCTGGTCACGGACCAGGCAGCGGGGGCATTGACCCCCGAAATACCCCTCCAGGTATACTCCAGGAGTGTGCTGACAGGGCTGTAACTGCTCTTGTTGCCACCTCCTAGATAATGACGATAAGAACCACGTTGTCTTAGGCATAAGAATTAACAACTCGGTGTCAACACTACAAACTTAACTGTTTACCATCTTAATTAATGGCGCTAAAGTTAATCTACGACACTGTGGATGGCTCTATGATTATTACTGAGTCTATGTCATCACTGAAGGTTCCTGACTCGTATAATTTTATCTATTATTATAAAAAAAAAAATACAAACGAATCTATTTTTTTATGAATAACCAGAAATACTGTAATGGGTATTAAAATTAAACACGTAGAAACTATTCTATGTTCTACTTAGTATAAGTTCAAGCAATATATTCAGATGGTACAAGAAAAAATCATAGAAAGATATGTATAGTATTCTACCAACCTGAGTCTACCTGAGGGTGTGCCAGGGGTCAACGCCCCCGCGGCTCAGTCCTTGACCAGGCCTCCCAATGGATCATGGCCTGATCACCCAGACTATTACTGCTGGCTGCGCGTAGTCCAAGGTACGAACCGCAGCCCGGCTGGTCGGGTACTGACTTTAGGTATCTGTTCAGCTCCCTCTTGAAAGCAGCCAGGGGCCTATTGGTAATTCCCCTTATGGATGGTGGGAGGCTGTTGAACAGTCTTGGGCCCCGGATACTTATTGTGTTTCCTCTTAGTGTATTGATGACGCCCCTAGTTTTCACTGGGGGTATACTGCTTATCTGCCCAGTCTTTTGCTTTCGTAGGGAGTGGTTTCTGTGTGCAGATTTGGGACCAATTCCTCTAGGATTTTCCAAGTGTAGATTATGATGGATCTCTTTCGCCTGCACTCCAGTAAGTACAGGTCAAGTGATTCCAAGCGTTCCCAGTAATTAAGGTGTTTGACGGAACTTATATGTGTAGTAAAGGTTCTCTGTACATTCTCTAGATCTGCGATTTCACCTGCCTTGAATGGAGATGTTAGTGAACAGCAGTATTCCAGCCTACACATCTACTCACATGGACAATGGAAATAAATCACTTTGACTGACTTTTTTGGGTTATCCTAGGTTCTCTACACATATGCTGCTATGTATGATAATCTATGTATTTGTGTATACCTGAATAAACTAACTTACTTACTAAGATGACGTGCATAACAAATTTCTCTGCAACAGGTTCACTTTCCACTTCTTGGGTGTTAGCAAGCACATTTGCAAAATTGCTTGCGTGGTGAGGATAGCATTGGCTTTTGAACGAGAGACTGGCCCCAGATGTGACCTGGTAAGCTGCTCCTGTAGGCTCTAAGACATCATAGTGTTTGTTCTTCATGAGTCATCAATATTTGTCAAAGTAGATGAGCTGTCATAACAAAACTCTCTAACACCTGCATGTTTCTCTCATCCACAGATGTTGGTCATCTGCCGAGCTGGCTGAAAGACATTCATGGAATACATTCCAACTCCAGGTTTGAAGTAAAGATTTTTTTTTTAACCTTTTCCTTTGAAGGCAGACACAGTGTCACAGCCGCTGAGTGAGTGAAAGAGGAGGAAACTATTCTTTTTGCAGGTTCCAATAGTTTCTATAAGATCATGGATAGTCAACCATATTCTCGTTTTCTGCACTTCCAAATGCAACACACAACTGTAGAAGCCCTAACAATTTTGCATATCAGTGATATTCAGTACTGACATGATTTAGACACATGTGCAACATCTGGGTATCTTTTCTTGTAGACGTGTTTTCATTCAATGGCTTCATCAATACATGAAGACTGTAGAAATATATACAGCAGACTAGTCCCACCTGGCACACCTGACCTCAGCCTTATCGTGTGCAGACCTCAGCTCACTGTGCACAAATTACCATATCTTTGTTGCTTTTGACATCAGTGGGATCTCAGCCTTAAGATTTCAAGTTAATACTTCAAGAGAGTCTACTTCACATGAAATGTAAATACTCTTATTAGTATATATATTCCAGGTTTCAGATCATTGTACTCTTTATGGAATATAAGAAACATATTTTTACTATATTCTTTACTTTAAATTATATTTTCTTAGACATTAAAATGTAAGAAATTTATCATCGCTTCAAATACTACTTTATTTTACTTGATAAATATTTACGTTAAAACTTACTAAAGTTAATATTATACAGAAAAAATTGTGATCATTCAATAATTATTACTTATGCAGTTAAAACACTTAATAACGAGGCTCTAACCGCGTAAACCTGAAAGTACTACAGGGTTCTATTCTCTTGAAACTCACCTTGATGACAGTGAGGTGCTCTTGATCTACGGAACGGGATTTAGCCTTCCCATCCTTGGATCGAACCTGGATGCCTCCCGTTCTTCAGGTGCTATATGATCTCTACAGGTTTAGTGCTTCCCCGTGAAAACAAACAAATGAGTGTCATGGAGCTGAGAGAATCATATGTTTGCGGAACAGACTTGAAAATAGTTGTTTGAAAACCAGAAACACTGTATTGTTTGAAACACCAGGGAAACACTGTCAGCTTGTTTAAACACAGAAACACTGTCAGCTTTTTGAACCAGGGAAACACTGTCAGCTTGTTTGAAACACCAGGGAAACACTGTCAGCTTATTTGAAACACCAGGGAAACACTGTCAGCTTGTTTGAAACACCAGGGAAACACTGTCAGCTTGTTTGAAACACCAGGGAAACACTGTCAGCTTGTTTGAAACACCAGGGAAACACTGTCAGCTTGTTTGAAACACCAGGGAAACACTGTCAGCTTGTTTGAAACACCAGGGAAAGCACTGTCAGCATGTTTGAACATTATGTGTGTCCCACGCAGGTCGTTGACCACCTCTTACACAGAAGAGGAAAGCAGGATGAACGATATAAAAACGGCGTAAGCCTTCAATGTAACAACATTTCTCTCAAGAAGACGAAACATTGCTTCTCTTAACGCAGTTTCTTTTTGTTCATTCACTTGTCGGCTGGCCACTTCTTCCACCAGAAAAGGGCAAGTTTCTCGGGGGTAAGCGACGAAGACATGGGCGGAGTGGTCTCTTGAAAGAAATTACAACCCACAGGGACCTTAAGGTAGGTCTGCAAAAAAATATAATGTGTGGGGGAGAGCTTTACCTACAGCTGTGGGTTGACATGGTATTGCCACTAGACCTGAGAAACCTTAGCTGGGTGTTTTCTGAGCGGCGTTACCAGACCTGGCGGCCACTTTCATGTGTCTGTCTCCTAATTGGTAATGAGATGAGCCGATAAATGTGAACCCCTGAGCCTAGATGCACGACCTCGTAGAACTGAGAGAATATGCTCTAGCCTCGTTGAACTAAAAGAACAAGGCTCGAGTCTTGTAGTGGCTCGTGTCTTGTAGCTGGACCTCAAAGCTTTCCAGCCTCATAGAGCAGAAATAACCACAAGAGCTCTATGCCTCTGAACCAAGTGTTTAATCATCAGAACAGCGATGGCTATGTGGACCTGCGGGCCGCTATCACAGTCTGTTTGATCAAGCAGATAAGGAAGGATGGTTCCAGGAAGGGCTAAGCGCCATGCTTCTGAATAACCCAGACATCATTATACAGTATACTGTGAGAGATAAACAACAGAACTATCTGTTGGATCTAGGTATCAATGCTTCATGTTTTTCTGTCTAAAGAAATATATTTAACACAGACTCGGAAAAGCGTATTTTTTTTTTAACACACCTGCAGTCTCCCATCAAGATATGGTGACCCGAAAAAGAAGAAACACTTTCATTCACTGCCTTCCCAGAAACATGCTGGCATCATAGTCCAGATGACCCTCTCAACAGCAACATACCCACCCTCGATAAATTAGACACATGTGCAACACTTGGGAATTTTTATAAAGATACCCAAGTATTTCACATGTCTCTAATTTATCAACTTGTCGGTTATCTGAACCATTTGTCTGCATACCCACCCTTCCTTCAGGTTACAGGCACCGTATTTTCTACCTCCATGACTCAAGTCTTGCCGCTTCTCCCTAAATCCCATCATAAAAGTTACTGTGTTCACACTGTGAGGGAAAAGTTAATTAAGTAAGAGTGGAAGACTGAATGGTGGAGGAAGTATGAGTGGTAGTATGAGTGTTCAGACAAGAGTATGTGAGCAGTTACCTTACACTCATCCCCTCCCCTTTTGCCAACCGAGTGAGAGGCAACAAGGGACACTTGCGGACTGATTAGCGTCACTTGGCTTCTGCTCTCATCAAGTCTGCTTGCTGGAAAGCTTAGGGTCACCCACCAGATGCGGGATGTGAAGAGCAGCGTTGATCTAATCATAGGTAAGAAACAATAATCCGTAATCCTGGAAACTCTGTGGTTCCTTTACCTTTGGTCTACCCGTCTACTACTTTATGAGAACTCTGATGTGCTGATCCACTATCTTGTCTAAGGTCTCATCTTGGGAACCCTGTTGTTCCTTCACCTTTGGATCTACACTCCTGTATCATCACAAGAAACTCTGCTGTTGCACCCCGAGGACAGAGCTACTATATCGGCAACATATTGAGGAACTGACCTTGTCCTTTATACTCTGTTGGCGATTTCCAGTTGACTACTACGGCCGGCAGCTATTACCTACGCTGCAAGCTGTGCCCTTCATAGAGCATTGTAATAGTCTGGTGCTGGACTTCACCATAGTCACGACCATCGGTGACCTCATTACGCTATCTCCAGCGTCCCATTACACACAAGAGATTCCTGTGCGCCTTGCCATAACACCGGCAGATTCAGAAGATCTTTCTGCTTGTTCAATTCATTTATGTATTAATTAAATTTTTCATCATTTGCTTCATTTAGGACTATTTCATGTTTAATTGTTATAAATTTTATGATATTTGTTTTATATTCAATAAAAAGTTGTTTATCTTATTTTGTTACTTATTTTTCTGTTTTCTTTTCATAAGGAGGGGGGGGAACCCCTTCAAAAGCTCTTTGAGGATTTGAAGGGCCCTTACACCTTCACACACTTCAACATCTATCTTCACCCCCACATTTAACATGCTCACACAAGCCTGTTGGATGTCTAAGACCCCTAGCACACAAAACCTCTCTTACCCATCCCTCCAACCCTTCCTGGGACATTATCCCTCCTGCCCAGATTTATACACCCTTCTAGTCATCATTGTTCCTCCATTCTCTCTAAAAGTCTAAAGTATCTCAACAACCCGTCACCAGCTCTCTAAATAATACTTCTCTTAATCACATACCTGATTTTCAAGCTCAGATTTATCAGCGTAATATTCACACCACACATTGCCCACAAACACCTGCCTCCAGCCTCTTCCTATCTGTGACACTATAAAACTCATGCTCCACACCCATGTAAGTGATGCTACCACTGTACTCTGGTACGTTTTCCTTCTTGTCTCCATGGATAAGGTTGTCTCTAGAGATGCCTCACTACAGTGCCCAACTTTTTTTGCCTCTCCAGTTCTATGATTTACCTTATCTTTCATAGACCCATCAGCCGAATCGTCCACTCCCAAACATCTAAACACACTGACTTCTCTCATACTCCTATTTGATTTTCAATCATTCGTTGCCTAGATTTTTTGTTACTCTCAATATCTTGCTTTTCCCTTTGTTCACGTTTAAAATCCCTCTTTTACATATCCTCCCAGATTCGTCTTCCAGCTTTTGCACCAGTCGCTCACACTTCTCACTGTGTCGCTCACACTTTTCACTGTGTCGCTCACACTTCTCACTGTGTACATACATTGTATATATACTTGCACGCTATTTTGGTGAAGGAAATGTATAAGAATTTTGCTCGTTCCTCATTCCTACCTTGGTTAATCGTGCTACGAGCAGGTGTACAGGCCACAAAACTACACTTGTGTTCGTAATACAACTTCTCATCTTAATATCCCAAAATAACCGTGTTATCTGCAAGAACAATAGTAACAGCTCTCACTTTGTATCAGATTCTTTATCTTTTAATCTCACAACTCTCCTCAACACCATTTATAAATACGTTAAAAAAAACATAGTGACATCACACATCCCTGCCTAAGGCCTACTTTTACTGGAAAATAATCTCCCTCTCTCCTGTATACCCTAACCTGCGCCTCACTATCCTCATAAAAAACATTTAACTATTTTTAATAACCTACGACCTATTCCACACATCTGAATCAACCACATTGCTTCTTAATCCATAAATGCAACAAACAGTTCCTTACCAATATCTAGGCATTGTTCACATGCTTCAGTGTAAACAATTGGTCTACATATCCCCTACCCTTCCCAAAACCTCCTTGTTTATCTGGGATCCTACTCTCTTATTCTTAATTCTTTCAGTAATTCTACCACTCACTTTACCCGGTATTCTCAACAGGCTTATTTCCCTGTAATTCTTATACTCTTTTATTTCCTTCTCCCTTATACAAAAGAACTATGCATGCTCTCTGCCAATCCCTATGTATCTTCCTCCCCTCTCATGCATATATTGAACAAATGCACTAACCACTCCAAAACAACATCCACACTTGCTTTTAACATTTATGTCTTGATCCTATCTACTTATCTGCTTTCCTCTTTCATTTTACCCACTGCTTCACGCTCCTTCCTCACTCACATCTGCCTCTTCTTCACCTTTAAGATACTATACTTTCATGCCCAAATGCATGAAATCACCAAATCTTTCTTCACCAAAACTGAACAACTCCTCAAAATATTCCCGTCATCTTACCCATACCTCCACACACTCAACCCCCTATTAATAACCCCAGGATTGTTTAATACCTTTTAAATCCAATTGTTTCCCAGCCGTTCTGAATTTATTGATTTCAATTCAACATTTTATCTTATTTTTTGCAAAATTTGTAGGTAAAATCTCACACACTCTCCCATTAACCGTCGTTTTGCATTACCTCTCCTTTACTATTCATATACTCTGTCTTCCATATATCACTTCTACATATAAAAATTTTTTAATGTGCTATTTTTTCTCCCTTACCATCCTCTTTTCCTCATCATTCTACTAATCGCTAGTCTTCCCTCCTGACCCCACCCTGCATGAGTGTCATCCACTGAGGACACGGCAAATCTCCAAGAAGATATAAACCAAGTTTTCCAATGGGCAACAGAGAACAATATGATGTTCAATGAAGACAAATTCCAACTACTCCGTTATGTAGATGAATGGTTCAGAGAACCGACAAGTTATAAATTAGACACTTATGCAACACTTGGGTATCTTTATTGAGGAAACGTTTCGCCACACAGTGGCTTCATCAGTCCAATACAAAGTAGAAAGGTGTAAGGAGAGGAGGAGTTTGAGGTAATCAGTCCCTCGGCCTGGAGTCGATGTGTTCAGTCCATCAATCTTGTAGAAAGTAACGCATATATCCGTAGAGGTGGCTTATATACTGTAGTCAGGTGAGGTGAAGCAGCAGGAGGCGGGGTCATAGTGGTACCATCCACTACTCGAAGTAGGTCTTCGTCCACAGGTTGGACAAGTGTTGAAGAAATCGTTTGTATTAAGATCCCAAGATGTTGCTGTGACTGAGTATACTACAAATTCTATTTACACAATAGAGCGGAAAAGTAATGCGAAGCACCTGGGAGTGCTAATGTCCGAAGACCTCACCTTCAAGGACCACAGCAATGCCAGTATTACATCTGCGAGGAAAATGATAGGATGGATAATGAGAACATTCAAGACAAGAGACGCCAAGCCAATGATGATCTTTTTTAAATCACTTGTTCTCTTTAGGCTAGAATACTGCTGTACATTAACATCCACATTCAAGGCAGGTGAAATTGCAGATCTAGAGAATGTACAGAGAACCTTTACTGCACGTATAAGTTCCATCAAACACCTTAACTACTGGGAACGCCTGGAAGCACTTGACCTGTACTCACTGGAACGCAGGCGAGAGAGATATATCATAATCTACACCTGGAAGATTCTAGAGGGACTGGTCCCTAACCTGCACACAGAAATCACTCCCTACGAAAGCAAAAGACTTGACAGGCGATGTAACATTCCCCCAGTGAACACTAAGAGAAAACACAGTAAGTGTCCGGGGCCCAAGACTGTTCAACAGCCTCCCACCAGCCATAAGAGGCGTTACCAGTAGACCCCTGGTTGTCTTCAAGAGGAAGCTGGACAGATATCTATAGTCGGTGCCGGATCAGCCGGGCTGTGGTTCGTACCTTTGATATACCTTTGAAGAGTTTCGAGAGTTTATCTACTCTCTGAGCCCGGCCATGGGCCAGGCTCGTCTGGTGCTTGCCTGGTCAACCAAGCTGTTGCTGCTGGAGGCCCGCGTACGTTGGACTGCGTGCGGCCAGCAGCAACAGCCTCGTTGATCAGACACTGATCCACCGGGTGGCCTGGTCGTGGACCAGGCCGCGGGGACGTTGATCCCCGGAATACCCTCCAGCTAGACTTCAGGTAGACCCTCTATACCCACAAACTTCTGCTGCACCTTCTAACACTACATTTTTAGATCTACTCCATATCTCTTTGACCCGATTCCTCATTACCTCTCTAATCACTTTCATTAAACCTAAAATCTCTCCTTTAGACACCTCTTTTCTCCAGGTGCATAAACACTAACTAACTATAACTTCCTTTCACATCTTATCCTTATTGTAATCCACATAACAGTTAATCATTTAATATTACCGATATCCCTTCTTTAGCTTTAGTTCTCCCAGATACACCCAATTTTACCCTATTTACTCCTCCCATTGAAATTCTCCTACCCCCTTCAACTTTGTTTTGCTTATATCTAGAACACCTAAATTATCTTCGTTCATAATATTCATAAACTGAGGGACTGATTACCTAACACTCATCATCTTCCACCGTATCTCTACATTGGACTGACGAAGTCAATGGTTGGCGAAACGTTTCCAGAATAAAGATACCCAAGTGTTACACAAGTGTCTTATTTATCAATTTGTCGATTTTCCAACCCATTTATTCTAACAAGGTAATATATTAAGCGAGGATAAATTTAAAATTCTTTGCAATGGAAAAAAAATATGAAATGAAGGCTGATTCAGTCATCTGTTGTCTCCCAGCTGGAGAGTTGCTGTATACTAACAGCCACCCTCAAGGCAAGTGAAACTGCACACCTGCACAATGTATAAAGAAATCTCACTGTTTGTATTAGGTCAGTCAATCACCTGAATTACTGTGAATGCTTAAAATCCCTGAAAAATTTGTGTAGGATTGAACCAAAACCAACACACGGAAATAACTCCAAATGAAGCAAAATCTTCGCAGACGGTGCAAAATGTCCCTAAAGCAGAGGAGAGTTGAGCACACTAAAAGAATGTTCAATAAGTGTAAGGGGACCGAGACTATAACACTATCCCTTCATGCTTAAGGGGAATTACCAACAAATCCCTACCTGTCTTTAAGAGAGAACTTGCTGAGTTCCTCAGGTCAGTTCTTCATCAGCCAAAACAGAGATTCATACGTTGGTCTGCATGCGGCTAACACAAACAGCCTGGTTGATCAGGTTAGCAACCAAGAAACTGATCAGAGACCCAGGAACTGGGGTTGTGATCCCTGAAAATTACTACACTTAACCTACAGGTAAACTTTCCTTGACTACTGTCGTCAGTACGTCATTACGATCTGGACAATATCTTAGCCAACATCTGCCGTCCTCCTATCAAGGTGCCTTTAGCCTTACCTGGCATACTTACCTATGATCAGTCTGGCGAGTCAGATTAATTGGTGAGAGGATAATGTGGCGTCACATGAGTCGCTGGTGATGGCGTCTAAAGTGATCCATTCTCTCTCTCTCTCTCTCTCTCTCTCTCTCTCTCTCTCTCTCTCTCTCTCTCTTTTTAACTAAAGTAGAGGTGCTGTGTAGCTCATTGATCAGATCATTAGGCCAACAATTACACGATCTCGGGTTTAATTCCATAGCACGGAATAACATGCTAGAATAGGCCAGTTCCCTACACCACTACCCACCTAGCAGTTACAACAAGTATTAGTGTTTTAGCCTCTTGTTGTGAGATGTTTCCACTAAAGAAAAAATGTTAGAAAGCCCAGTCACAAGCACAGCGTGTGTGGAAAACTCAAAAACAGTATTGATGTGGGTACAACATGTATCTGTAAGCCTGGAGATAATTAAAATTGATTTAAATGGGTAGCATCCCCAGCTGGGGGGACGGTTGGCAAAGGTAGGTAGGTAAATGGTCAGGCTGATAGGTAGGGAGGTATGCAAGTAGTTAGACGGGTTGGCAGAGGTAGGAAGGAAAGGAGATAGAGAGGTAGCTAAGAAGGGAGGAATGTGCATAGGAATGAAGACAGAAGAGTAGGAAAGTAGATAGTTGACAAAGGGAGCAGGTGGAAGGAGAAGGGGTGGGGAGAGAGGAGAGAAGGGGTGGGGAGAGAGAGGAGATAAGGGGCAGAGGGGTGATAAGGGGAAGGATAAGAGTTACCTGGAGGGGGGTTTCGGGGTCAACTCCCCCGCGGCCCGGTCCGTGACCAGGCTTCGTGGTGGATCAGGACCTGATCAGCCAGGCTGTTACTGCTGGCAGCACGCAAACCGACGTACGAGCCACAGCCCGGCTGGTCGGGTACCGACTTTAAAGTGCCTGTCCAGCGCCTTCTTGAAGACAGCCAGGGGTCTATTGGTAATTCCCTTTATGTATGCTGGGAGGCAGTTGAACAGTCTTGGGCCCCTGACATTTATTGTGATGTCTCTTAGCGTACTCCTGTCTCCCCGGTTTTTCATTGGGGAAATGTTACATCTCCTGCTGAGTCTTTTGCTTTCGCAGGGAGTGATATTCGTGTGCAGATTTGGGACAAATCCTCTAAGATTTTCCAAGTGTATATTATCATGTATCTTTCTGCCTGCGTTTTAGGAGTACAGACCAGGTCTTCATCGCCTGCATTGACAGTGGCTGTTAGTGTATATCAATATTCCAGCCTAGAGAGAGGGAGAGGGATATGGGGCAGGAGAGGGATGAGGGAAAGGGGTAATGGGCAGGGAAAAGGGGATAGGAGAGGAAAGGGGACGAAGGGTGAGGGAGAGGGGATAGGAGCAGGAGAGAGGGTGAGGAGAGGGATAAGAGGCAGAGAGGAGAGATGAGGAGAGGGGATAAGGGGCAGGTGAGGAGATGAGGGCAGGGAATAAAGGGCAGGAGAGGGGTTAGGAGAGGGGTAAGGGGAAGGAGAGAGGATTAGGAGAGGGAATAAGGCAAGAGAGGGGGTAAGGCAGGAGAGCGGATGTGAAGGGATAAGAGGCAGGAGAGCGGGTGAGAAGGGGGTAAAGGGCAGGAAAGGGGTGAGGAGAGGGGTTATGGGGCAGGAGACGAAGTGAGGGGCAAGAGAGACATAAAGACATACTTTTTTATTGACCAAAACCGGATATATCAGCAATGTGCTGCGTCGTACTCTAAAATAACAATAGCATAATAGGAACAAAAGCAACCAATGTAACCTGGCAGGTTGCATCACGCAGGATGCATCTCATACAGCATTTCCCTGGCATGTCATTTCACGCAGGATAGTGTTCATATAATGTTAACATCTGTCAGCCTAAGCTGGGAGATTTCTGTAGGATAATGACTGTGTTGTTAAGTTCCAAGTCAGGGTTCATACCAAGGGTGAGGTAGGAAGTGGGTGGGGAAGGTAGGGGTTGCTAGGATGGTGGGGAAGGCAGGGTTGCCAGGATGGTGGGGAAGGCAGGGGTTGCCAGGATGGTGGGGAAGACAGGGGCAGCCGGAGAGGTGAAGAGTGCAGCATACCTTATGCATCAAATACTATAACAATGATACAATAAAAACACTTAAAACAATGCTAACTATTATTTGGTGTCCCCGATGGAACCTTTAATTGGTTTCTGAAATTTTCTTTTCCTTTTTGTTTTTTACGTCTTCTAACTTTTCATTTTTATTCTGTTCATAAGACAAGTTATTATACGACTGTCATCAAATTATCCACACTGTTGCAGTGCAACTCAAGCAACCACTGGTGCAGTGCAACTCAAGCAACCACTGGTGCAGTGCAACTCAAGCAACCACTGGTGCAGTGCAACTCAAGCAACCACTGATGCAGTGCAACTCAAGCAACCACTGGTGCAGTGCAACTCAGGCAACATTCATGAAGCTACTGCCATGTGTTGTTCCCTTAACTCAAAAATTGTATAACCCATTCTTATTATTATTATTATTATTATGACACTGGTGAACAATTTTTAAAAAGTTGTATGCTTCTTAAATGAGATTAGTTAATTCTTATGTATTTTCATGTCCTGAATCCAAATATCACCTTGTAAAATGCTTATTGGCTATAGTTTTAAAGATACGTTCCATGTAATATTTGAGTATTTTATTATAACGTACAATATGTGTCAGTATGTTTTAAACTCTAATCCGTACCTACTCTCTGACTTTTTGCTTGACGCTTATAGTGGGCTGAAGAATCATCTCTTGTCAATGTCCAGCAATAGTCTGCAAGCATTCTTGTGCCCCATTTGCCCTGGTACCATACTTCCATGGTTGAAATATCTTGGTGAAACCTTTCACCATGTTCGTCACTAACTGCCCCACAGTTCGCTGAAAAAAAGTCTAAATGTGAGTCCAAAAAATGGATTTTAAGTGACATGTTACATCCCATGTTCTTGTAAGCCTTGATGAGGTTTTCCACCAATTCTTCATAGTTGCCTTTTTTTCTGTTTCTGAGAAATCCCTTCGCCACTAACTTGAATGCTTCCCAAGCAGCTTTCTCCTCCCCATGAAGGTCTGATTGAAAGTCCCTGACCGGATTTATCCATAGCTTTAACAAAGTTTTTCATGAGCCCCAGTTTTATGTGTAGTGGTGGTAGCAAAATTTTGTTTGGTTTAATGAGAGGTGGATGTTGAACATTGTTCATCCCAGGTTCCAATGATTGACGAGGTGGCCAGTCTCTCCTGATGTAGTGGGAACCTCTTGTGCGGCTGTCACATTCACGTAGAAAGCAGCAGTACTTGGTGTATCCGCCCTGCAAGCCCATCACAAGAGCAACAACCTTGAAGTCACAGCACAACCACCTTGTATGACTGCTGGAACAATAATAAAGGTCAGTGAGACTGTGAGTGTTGGTAAGAAACACACTGCCACAAGCCTGTTGCAACCTGTTGTGACACGTAGGTCTATATTGTAAAGTAGAGCTAACAAACAATTTTAACCATGATATTCATTATCAGCGACCTAGAATTAGTTGGAAATTGATACTCTGGTCTCGGAAACATTTTGGCTGTTGACCAGTGATATAATCAACACTAAGCGCTAAACCCACAATTACAGTTCATTCCTGGGTTCGTGGAATGGTTCCAATAACTCAAAAACTTTTGTTTCTTTGCTTTACACGTTTTCAAAAAAAGGTGGTTGTTACGTCGAGGACGGTGGAGAGTGCATGTGCAAGTCTTGTCAGTTTCATGTACAGTGTGAACCTCTTATTACCATTAAATCACATTATATTTCAGTACCTGTTATGAACGTGTTCAATAGTTAATGGCTGATGCATCTTACTCTCATCAGATTATCCACTAAGTTTTGTTTGTGTTGTGTGGCCGCGCAAATTTCTCAGAATAAATTAGTTGAAAAAAAAAATTACTTAGAATAGTTGGAATCAGTGTGATACCTGGAGAATGCCTCTTCTGACTGGCTTCAAATTTTCAGCCCAGTTGTATTTTTCAGAAAGGAAGGTTCGCGTTGTTATCACGCTCTATAACTCCTAGTTTTCCAGTTTTATTGTATAGCGATATTGATTTTCATTACCCGTATGACACCCAGTAAAGTTATACTATGAAGATACAAACTGAAAGTTTTCCTGCAATTGTTAAAAAAAACTTGGAATCGTTGGATTCAGAGAAATTACTTCAGAATATCTTTTCTAAAAAGATAGGCTTCAGACTTTCAGTGTTGATGCTTTATTAAAAAACAGGTTGGTTTTCTCTTTGAGTTGAATAAATTTTAAATTGCCCATTTTATTAAATAAAGAGGTTATAATATAACAACTAGGGAATGCCTCACATGATCGGCTTCAAACGCTAAGAGCTGGTGTATCTTAACTGGAAAAGTTTTTTTTTGTTCTAAATCAGGGGAGCATAGGTGTTAATCAGTGATCATGTCATTTGTATTGTTAGGTACAGTGATCATGTCTTCCATTAACTTCGTCCCAGACTTTCGTTTATATGTAATAGTCCTAGTTTTTTATGCAATAAAATGATATATATATCAACTGTAAAGTGATAATTTTTGAGTGCTTAATCTTACTGCCTTCAACGTTTCAACGCTGGTAACTCGACAATGCAACTTCTCAGTGGTTTTAAACGTAAGATGCGGGAGTATCTGAGGATAGTCTCTCTAAGATAACAAGAATATGCCTCGTCAGTTTGGCCTGAAAACGGGTGTTTCTTAGTGGAAGGTTTGATTTAGTTTTGCGATGTGATTTTCTTAATTTAACACTTTTACTGAAGATATTAAGATATTTCCATGTGATAACTTGAGAATTTGCTTTAAATCTTCATCGCTAACATTTAACTTCATTATAAGTTAAACTTATGCTGCACTCTGCAGTATTGCAACCCCGTGCACTGAGGTGCACGGGGTACGGGCTTAGGGAATAAGGGGATATATTTCTCGGAACGCACGGCGACCAAAATACATCCAGTTTGTGCATCGTTCCGCTTGCAGATGAGCGTAACTGTGGACATATGCAGCCTTGCACAGCTGTAAATATCTCTGTTCTCTCTGTTCTATCATACCTGTCAGTAAATTTTTGACTTTGAAACCATTGAGTTGATAAGGAAAGAGCTGGAGAGAGGAAGTGTTGCCAAAAAGGAGAGAAGCAAAGGTGACTCCAGAGGAAGATCAGCGGTGGAACACGACACTGAACTTCTTCAGAGTACAGAAAAAAATGAAACGATATACAGAAAGTGGTACTAAAGGCGACCACCTGACACGTTTCAGCGGATATAGTGTGTGTGTGTGTGTGTGTGTGTGTGTGTGTGTGTGTGTTAGTTACCATTTTGTCCTAGGCACATGTCGATTTGACACTAGGCCTGTTGTATGTATGTGTGTGTGTAAGGAAACACTTCGAAATGTTTCCGCCCCGCCGGGAATAGAACCCGGCCCCTCCGTGCGTGAAGCGAGAGCTTTACCACTAGGCCACCGGGGCGTTTGTGTGTGTGTGTGTGTGTGTGTGTGTGTGTGTGTGTGTGTGTGTGTGTGTGTGTGTGTGTTCGTTCTCGTCTTCCAAACTCACTTCATCGTATATATTTTTGAATTTTCAATAGTAAAATCACTTACAAATACATCATTTAGTGTATTCTACTGGTCAACTACTGTACTAGTCATAGCAACGGCCGCCCACACAGCCACCCACACACTACAAGTCACAGCAGAGGCCACCCACACACTACAAGCCACAGCAGAGGCCACCCACACACTACAAGCCACAGCAGAGGCCACCCACACACTACAAGCCACAGCAGAGGCCACCCACACACTACAAGTCACAGCAGAGGCCACCCACACACTACAAGCCACAGCAGAGGCCACCCACACACTACAAGTCACAGCAGAGGCCACCCACACACTACAAGCCACAGCAGAAGCCACCCACACACTACAAGCCACAGCAGAGGCCACCCACACACTACAAGCCACAGCAGAGGCCACCCACACACTACAAGTCACAGCAGAGGCCGCCCACACACTACAAGTCACAGCAGAGGCCGCCCACACACTACAAGTCACAGCAGAGGCCACCCACACACTACAAGCCACAGCAGAGGCCACCCACACACTACAAGTCACAGCAGAGGCCGCCCACACACTACAAGTCACAGCAGAGGCCACCCACACACTACAAGCCACAGCAGAGGCCACCCACACACTACAAGTCACAGCAGAGGCCACCCACACACTACAAGCCACAGCAGAGGCCACCCACACACTACAAGTCACAGCAGAGGCCACCCACACACTACAAGTCACAGCAGAGGCCACCCACACACTACAAGTCACAGCAGAGGCCACCCACACACTACAAGTCACAGCAGAGGCCACCCACACACTACAAGTCACAGCAGAAGCCACCCACACACTACAAGCCACAGCAGAGGCCACCCACACACTACAAGTCACAGCAGAGGCCACCCACACACTACAAGTCACAGCAGAGGCCACCCACACACTATAAGTCACAGCAGAGGCCGCCCACACAGCTGATCACACACTACAAGCCACAGCAGAGGCCGCCCACACACTACAAGTCACAGCAGAGGCCGCCCACACACTACAAGCCACAGCAGAGGCCGCCCACACACTACAAGCCACAGCAGACGCCGCCCACACACTACAAGCCACAGCAGAGGCCGCCCACACAGCTGATAAAACACTACAAGGAGTCTACTTCAGACCGGTTCAAAAGCAAGAAATTCCGTTATTACACATGTGAGTGGCACCCCGTAGTTAACATTGGGAGCGTGTAGTCATTAAGAGCTATTAACCAAGGTGAGCACGAACGAAGGGTAATGGTCGGAGGCTTGCTGCAGGTACTCCCACGCTAAGCTTCTCTTAAGCACCAATTGCTAAGCACTAACAAGTCAGCACTCTTATCAATGATTAGATAAAAAGATATGACAGTTTGAATCATTATCTGTCAAGTGGTCCCGGGATGGCAGTAGCCCCAGCACCATGCTAGTAGCCTTACCACAAAACAACATACAATCATATGTACTTTGCTTACCTACCTTACCTTTCCTACCTACCTTACCTACCTACCATTCCTACCTACCATTCCTACCTACCTACCTACCTCCCTTCCTCCCTCACACACACACACACACACACACACACACACACACTCACACACACACACACACACACACACACATAAGGAGAGGAGTCGTAGAGCCAGAAATAAATATGCACAGGTAAGAAGGGAGGCCCAGCGACAATACGAAAATGGCATAGCATCGAAAGCCGAATCTGACCCGAAGCTGTTGTACAGCCACATCAGGAGGAGAACAACAGTCAAGGACCAGGTAATCAGGCTAAGGAAGGAAGGAGGGGAGATCACAAGAAACGACCGCGAAGTATGTGAGGAACTCAACATGAGATTCAAAGAAGTGTTCACAGAGGAGACAGAAGGGACTCCAGAAAGACGGAGAGGTGGGGTACACAATCAAGTGTTGGACACAACAAATACAACCGAGGAAGAAGTGAAGAGGCTGCTAAGCGATCTAGATACCTCAAAGGCGATGGGGCCGAATAACATCTCTCCATGGGTCCTGAGAGAAGGAGCAGAGGAGCTATGTGTACCACTAACAACAATCTTCAACACATCTATCGAAACAGGGCGACTACCTGAGGTATGGAAGACAGCAAATGTTGTCCCATTTTTTAAAAAAAAGAGACAGAAATGAAGCATTAAACTACAGACCAGTGTCACTGACATGTACAGTATGCAAAGTCATGGAAAAGATTATCAAGAGGAGAGTGGTGGAGCACCTAGAAAGGAATGAGCTTATCAACGACAGCCAGCACGGTTTCAGGGACATGAAATCCTGTGTCACAAACCTACTGGAGTTCTATGACAGGGTGACAGCAATAAGACAAGAGAGAGGGGGGTGGGTAGATTGCATTTTCTTTGTACTGTAGGAAGGCGTTTGACACAGTTCCACACAAGAGATTAGTGCAAAAGCTGGAGGACCAGGCAGGAATAACAGGGAAGGCACTGCAATGGATCAGGGAATACCTGTCAGGAAGACAACAGCGAGTCATGGTACGTGGCGAGGTGTCAGAGTGGGCGCCTGCGACGAGCGGGGTTCCACAGGGGTCATTCCTAGGACCGGTGCTGTTCCTGGTATTCGTGAACGACGTGACGGAAGGAATAACCTCCGAAGTGTCCCTGTTTGCAGATGATGTAAAGTTGATGAGAAGGATTCAATCGGACGAGGACCAGGCAGAACTACAAAGGGATCTGGACAGGCTGCAGGACTGGTCCAGCAATTGGCTCCTGGAGTTCAACCCCACCAAGTGCAAAGTCATGAAGATTGGGGAAGGGCAAAGAAGACCGCAGACGGAGTACAGTCTAGGGGGCCAGAGACTACAAACCTTACCCAATGAAAAAGATCTTGGGGTGAGTATAACACCAGGCACATCTGAGGCGCACATCAACCAACTGCTGCAGCATACGGGCGCCTAGCAAACCTAAGAACAGCATTTCGACATCTTAATAAGGAATCGTTCAGAACCCTGTACACTGTGTACGTTAGGCCCATACTGAAGTACGCAGCACCAGTTTGGAACCCACACCTAGCCAACCACATAAAGAAACTAGAGAAAGTGCAAAGGTTTGCAACACGACTAGTCCCGGAGCTAAGGGGTATGTCCTACGAGGAGAGGTTAAGGGAAATCGACCTGACGACATTGGAGGACAGGAGAGAAAGGGGGACATGATAACGACATATAAATTACTGAGAGGAATTGACAAGGTGGACAGAGACAGAATGTTCCAGAGATGGGACACAGCAACAAGGGGGCACAGCTGAAAGTTGAAGACTCAGATGAATCACAGGGATGTTAAGAAGTATTTCTTCAGTCACAGAGTGGTCGGGAAGTGGAATAGCTTGGGAAGCGATGTAGTGGAGGCAGGATCCATTCATAGCTTTAAGAAGAGGTATGATAAGGCTCATGGCGAAGGGAGAGAGACCCAGTAGCGGCCAGTGAGGAGGCGGGGCCAGGAGCATTGAATCGACCCCTGCAACCACAACCAGGTGAGTACACACACACACTGCTGAAACATTGACAAGGTTCAACGTCACACAAATCTACATTTCATCTTTATTCCCGTCATCTGCTGTGCTTTGTAGCAATTCCCAGGGGACACCCCTTCTACCCTCACAACTCCCAAGGGACACCCCTTCTACCCTCAACTCCCAAGGGACACCCCTTCCACCCTCACAACTCCCAAGGGACACCCCTTCTACCCTCACAACTCCCAAGGGACACCCCTTCCACCCTCACAACTCCCAAGGGATACCCCTTCCACCCTCACAACTCCCAAGGGACACCCCTTCCACCCTCACAACTCCCAAGGGACACCCCTTCCACCTTTACACCTCTAGTAGTAGTAGTAGTTACTGTTATTGTTGTTGTTGTATAGTAGCAATTTTTGTTCTAGTATTAATAGTAGTAGTAGTAGAAATAGTTGTTATTGTACTAGTAGTAGTAATAGAAGTAGTTGTATTACTAGTAGTAATAGTTGTACTACTACTACTAGTAGTAGTAGTCTATAAGAACCAGATAAAAGAGGAGCACTGGAAGAGAGTGGCTCACGAGGGTAGTATCCCCATCTCTCCTTAGAACAAAACCCACTACTTAGACGGTAATACCTTCCTGGATGGTTGCTGTCTACCATCCTACTACCTAGACGGTAGTACCTCCCTGGACGGTTGCTGTCTCATCCTATACTACGGTCCCTGACGTTTGTCTACCACCTACCAGACGGTAGTACCTCCCTGGACGATTGTTGTCTACCAACTTACTACCTAGACGGTAGCACCTCCCTGGACGGTTGCTTTCTACCAACCTAGATCCTGACTTCAAATAGACAATACATGATTACAAAAAAAAAAAAAATAGAAAGCAAACGCGTTAAGAAATTGACGTTGAATTCCAGGTGCAAACTTCGTATACTGTATTGGCTTGATCTGTCACTACCTCCCTCTCCTGGCCCTTCTCACACCATCAGTGATAATCGTACAAATATGAACGTTTCTTGGTGCTGCTCAGCAACTGCGTTGCCAGACGTAAGTTTTTATATAATCATAAAGGTTAACCAAACTTTAAATAAAGAAAACCGTATTCTTACGTTTACAGGAACCGTTCAAAAACTGACGTTGTTACTCACACAAGAATATTAAAGTTGGACAATAACAATAGTTTCCACAGAATATTCCATTCCTTCCCATTCATTTACATTATCCTTCTCTTCTATTTTTTCTCTCACCTCATTTGTTTGATTCCACAGCTTTTGTTTTCCTCCATTTCTACCACCCATTTCTTTACTCGCTCCCTCCTTTCCACTCCTCTATAATACCCTCCTACCATCCCTTCCTATACGCCCTCTCTCCTGTTCCTTCCTTTCCTCACGCTTCTTCCTGTTACCCTCTTTCCCTCCCTCTTCTTTACATCTTCCTTCCCTCCCTCTCACCCCTCCCTCCCACCTCGCAACGTCGAGATAAATTCAAGAGAGTCTCAAGGTGAGCCTTAGATTGATCTTAAAGGGAGTGAGTGAGGGAGTCTAAACTTGAATGAATGTCTTAAAGTATAGGAATCTTAAAAAGAGTCACACTGAGACAATGCTAAGTCAGAAAAAGCAATCTGTCAGGTACTCATGTCAGTCTGTCAGGAAGTCAGCCCTGCCTGTCTGTTGATTAGCCCTTGCAATTAGTCACATCTGGTTGTATGCCAATTAGGTCTGCCTGCTAATTAGTCAGAACCGTCTGTATATCAGTTAGTCAGGTCTGTCTGCTAATTAGTCAGAACTGTCTGTATATCAGTTAGTCAGGTCTGTCATTTAGATCTGACTGTCACTTAGATTGGTCGCTCTCTCTCTCTCTCTCTCTCTCTCTCTCTATCTCTCTCTCTTCTCTCTCTCTCTCTCTCTCTCTCTCTCTCTTCTCTCTCTCTCTCTCCTCTCTCTCTGATCACAGGCCGTCAATCACCCTTGGTCGCACCTTGATTACCTGTGAAAACCTGCAGGTAAATGGTCCATTCACCAACGCATTTTCCCTTCCTGGCCTTGGGAGCTGAGGCAGCGCTGGAGACCAGGAAGGAGAGGGAAGGAGGATAGGGATAGAAGGGGGAAGGAGCATCAAAGTACCGAAGGTAGAGAAGTAAAGAGGTAGATGAAAGAAAGGTAAAGGAGGAAAGTGATGGAGGGGGGAAATGATGGAGGGAGGGAGGGAGGGAGGGAAGGGGAATAGGGAGGAGAGAATGAAAGAAGAAGGCGTTGTGTGAATAACAGTAGGGAGAAATAAAATGAGAATGCTTGAGTCTCTTGGAGAGTACTCTGTGGAATGCATGCGAGAATGATTCATAAGCTACAGCTGGGAAATCCTGGAGGAACTCTTGCCAGACCTGCACACTAAAATCCCTCCATATGAAAGAGACTCGAAATGCGGTACAAAATATCTATTCATGGATAGGACATTCTGTCTTAGCGATAAGAAGAGGAGGCATAGTGTGTGTTTTCCTGAGGTTAGGATGCAGGATATTGTTAGCCGTCTTGACAACATCTTGGAAGGTAATGGAACCAATCATATTATATGCCTCACTACCGGAGGCAACAGTGCTGGCAAGCGTTGGAGTGAGGACCTGAATAGCAGGTAGAGGTCAGCAACAAACATAATTAGGAAGAAGGAAGATTGCCCTGTAATATGTGGCATTTTGCAGTACCATTCATAGACACCTGGGACCACTTCTGTGGCAGAAATGACATGTTTGCCAGGGATAGGGTTCATTTATCTAGGGAAAGTCTGGGAGCTCTGGTTAGTTTAGTGGACGGAGCTGTTAGGGTTTTAAACCAGAAATAGTTTGTGATATGGGTTTTTGTGGGAAAAAATGGATTGTGGAACCAGTGATCTGAGCTGTGAAAATTATCAAGCTTTTGATAATGTGGATTTTAGGAGTAACCTTATCTTTACTCACTGTTAAATGACGAGGGTTAAAATCCACATTATCACAAGCGTGATAATTTTCACAAATCAAACCTTCCCCCAATGTTAAATGATAATTACAACAGAAATTATGGAAAGGCAACGATACGTAGGGGAAAGACAAATGAAAACAAATAATCTTAACACATTTTATACTAATAGTAGAAGTGATAGAAACAAGTTATGACTGGTTGCATGTGCGGGAAACGTTGATGTTATTGCAGTAACTGACATGTAGTTTAATTTGAAGAGTCGAGACATGAGTGCAGAGTTGACACATTCAAGAATTCAAGTTGTTCCAAGTTGATGGAAACTTGGAGAAGAGGGGCGGGGTACAGCTATATGTTCGAGAAAACATTATTAGCTGCATAAAAGGAGGTATAAAATTCGAAGGTATAGATACATAATCTATACCTACAAGCTTCAAGAACTCTAGTGAACCATATTCTGCAGGTCCCAGTCAAATCCAACCCCTACCTCTCTCTCTCGGGTATGTATCTAACCTATTTTTAAAGCTATCTAATGTGTTAGCTTCATTGACCCTACTTGACTCGATATAAAAAATAAAAGACGGTGAGAGAGGCCCTGGCGTCACTGGTACACAATTAGCAGCCCAGTCTCTCACCACGTGAGATAAACATTCTCTCACCACGTGAGATAAACAGTCTCTCACCACGTGAGATAAACAGTCTCTCACCACGTGAGATAAACAGTCTCTCACCACGTGAGATAAACAGTCTCTCACCACGTGAGATAAACAGTCTCTCACCACGTGAGATAAACAGTCTCTCACCACGTGAGATAAACAGTCTCTCACCACGTGAGATAAACATTATCCCAAAACATATGACAGACCATTCTGTGGGTCTATCCTGAGTGACATGACATTACAAATCTAGTGTCATATCCGACACGTTATGGAGTTGTAGTGACATAGATGAAGGGTGTCACTACTAACGCACAGTTTTGCAGAGGAAACTTCAGAAAACATTTCAGTCAGTCTTTGACCTGCTTGTGTTGCAGCTACGAATACTGTGACGAATTTTTCGTCACGGTACCGGGATAAGCTGGTCACATTCCAGGGTAGCTGAACCTCTGGCTGCCTCCTTCACCTTGGTAATAGATACCCACAAATTGGTTTTGAAAGACACGTAAGCAAACATTAGAACACATTTATTAGAAAATGTATCAGTCCTGGGACTTTACCTTTGAAGAGTTTCGAGAGTATCTACTCTCTGAGCCAGGCCATGGGCCAGGCTCGTCTGGTGCTTGCCTGGTCAACCAGGCTGTTGCTGCTGGAGGCCCGCTGCCCCACATATCCATCACAGGCTGGTTGATCTGGTTGATTCTGATCACTTCTAATATACAGAGGTTAAAAGACAGTATATATAGGCGGAGAGTGAGGTGTCTGTGACGCATGGTGACCTGAAGAATGACATGTTGGGATGAGGACAGGTAGACAAGGTGATCACGCGACTCCTGCGTTGTTAGGTAGGTGGTGCTTTGCCTGGTTGAGTATCATGTATGCTAATGTTTTAGAAATTTTGTAGTTTCTACTATTATGGTCTTTGGTGTCGGTGACGGAGATTAGCGAGGCTTCCAGACATCGTCGGCGTCGAAGTTCTTGTTCAGTGAGGACGAGCTGTGCCTCATCCCAATTCATCAAATGTCCCGTGGAGTCCTTGTAGATGACTCAGGCGTACCTTAAGTAGACGCCCGATGTGGGGCTACGTTTAGTAGTGAGGTCTTTGATAGATGATGTGCTTATGGTGGAAATATTTATGTTGCTCTTAGCAAGGTAGTAGAGCACTAGCTAAAAATTACAGACCAGTAGCCCTCACTTCTCACATCATAAAAATCTTTGAAAGAGTGATGAGACGGCAGATTACAAACTTCATGGACCAGCACAACCAACATAACCCGAACCAGCATGGCTTTAGAGCGGGACGATCATGCCTGTCACAGCTGCTGAACCATTATGACAGAATTAGGGAGGCATTGGAGGACGACCAAAACGCAGATGTGATTTACACAGATTTTGCAAAGGCGTTTGACAAATGCGATCATGGAGTGATAGCGCACAAAATGAGGGCCATAGGCATTACGGGGAAGGTAGGCAGATGGATTTTTGAGTTCCTAACACAGAACACAAAACGTAGTAGTGAACAGGGCAAGATCCAGCATTAGCGAGGTCAAAAGCTCAGTGCCCCAAGGCACTGAGCACCTCTGGCACCTCTGCTGTTTCTCATCCTCATAGCAGACATAGATAAAAACACCCAGCACACTTTTGTATCATCATTTGCAGATGACACTAAAATAAGCATGAAAGTCACTACGGTAGAAGACCCTGAAAAATTACAGGAGGACATAAGCAGGGTCTTCCAGTGGGCAGTGGAGAACAACATGACGTTCAATGGTGATAAGTTTCAGCTGCTTAGGTATGGAAAAAATGAAGAACTCAAAAGGAACACTATATACAAAACGCAAGAGGGTCACCACATAGAACGAAAGGAACACGTAAAGGACTTGGGAATAATTATGTCTGCTGATCTGTCGTTTAAAGACCATAACAAGACAAAGATCACAACAGCCAGGAAGATGACGGGGTGGGTATTGAGAACTTTCAAAACAAGGGAAATAATGCCGATGGTGACACTATTCAAATCGCTAGTGCTCCCTCATTTAGAATACTGTTCAGTGCTGACGGCCCCGTTCAGGGCAGGAGAAATATCAGAGCTGGAACAAATTCAGAGATCGTTTACGGCTCACATTGAGCCATTGAAACATCTAAATTATTGGGAACGCCTTCAAGTCTTGAACATGTACTCATTGGAGCGGAGGAGAGAGAGATACATGATAATATATACTTGGAAAGTACTTGAGGGCCTGGTCCCAAATCTGCACACTGCCATAACAACATACTGGAGTGAGAGATATGGGAGAAAGTGTAAAATAAACCCAGTGAAGAGCAGGGGTGCGGTGGGGACAATACGGGAGCACTGTATTAACATCCGGGGTCCCAGACTATTCAACATCTTACCAGAAGATATCCGAAACATGGCTGGAACCAGTGTAGAAGCCTTCAAGAGGAAACTGGACAAGTATCTTCATCGGGTGCCAGATCAACCAGGCTGTGATGGATATGTGGGGCAGCGGGCCTCCAGCAGCAACAGCCTGGTTGACCAGGCAAGCACCAGACTAGCCTGGCCCATGGCCGGGCTCAGAGAGTAGATACTCTCGAAACTCTTCAAAGGTATATCAAAGGTATATAAGTACCTGGCGGGTATTCGTGACATCACCACATGGGAGAACTATGAGAATAGCTTGTGCCTTAAATCCGCAATCCTGCATGAAGATGCAAAATGAAGACTTGTGAAGGCTTGTGTTATGTAGATGTAGAAACAAGGGATGAAGATGCGAAGAGCTCTCAAGAAGTCCTTGTTAGTAGGTTTTCTATACAGTCTGAAGAGAAGTACTTCTCTTCATGTTGCTAGGACATATATATAGATATATTATTATATATATACATATATTATATAATATATATATATATAGCAGAACAGTCACATGGGATTGCTTGTTCTGCATTGTTAAATTGCTTATTTGCACACACGCACAACACACAAACATTTCTAGTATTGCATGGTCCCGTGGGTTAGAGCGTCGTTGAATTTTCGCTCACCATGAGGCGGGCTAGAACAACATGGGTTCGAATCCTCGGATAGTCGCAATGATATACATTATCTCTACGTCTACAGCAGGACTCGAACCTACAAACTCTGCATCAGAGTACACAGTACTTTACCATGAAGCCAGACCCCAGATAAGTATGAGTGTCGTGGTTGTCTTTCGTAGATTGGGTAAGATAATGAAGACGAGTTTGGGTGGTAACGGTATATTGGAGTCAGATATATGGGAGTAACTTAGAGCCCGTAGTAACCTGCGCCTGTCTACACTGACTGTCCGATGGTAACTAACGCTAGGAGGGCCGAGGGGCGTTCATATTCGAAGACTGACCTTTGACACTGCTTAGGTCATCAAGAATGTAATGGCCAACGGTTGTAACGGTTGTAAGCTACTAATACAGTACTATAACTGAACTGCTTGACAGTTCGGCTACGTTACGTATGTCGTCCCGACATACATCTATACGGCAACAGGCGTACGACTCTGGGCTGATTCTATACAATATCAAAGTACACAACAGTTGAACATTATACTACACATAGATACTTACCTAACCTTATTATAACAAGCGCAATTTAATTTAGCCTAATCCAACTAAATGTATTTTAGATAAGTTTACAATAATTTAATAATAAACAAACACAATGAAATATATTTTTTTCGTTAGGTTCAGATTGATTTTTGCGAAATTATTGTATATACAAATTTTAATTTGCATTATTCGGCAAGAAGAGCGTTGCTACTTAAGTCAAAATAGCAAGTTTTACCTATTCGGCACGACATATATCATCGCCAGTGCACCGAACGGGGTACAAGTTGAGGTCCTTTAAGCTCTCCAAATTGTTTGTCGAGTGTTAACTGTAAATCTTTCAAACACACAAACTCACACTCTCCTTGATTTCTTCATTCGCTTCTTTTATTCCTTCGTACCTTCATCATATCCATCCCTAGGTGCTCTGCATGGTAAGTGGCTTTCTATTATGCATGCATCTGTATTCAGCTGAACTGTATACCGAAGCACTGTAGTTTGTATATATGTGTGGAAAATATACATTTTCATTTTCATCCTTCATTACCACCTTCCGTCCGTCCAGTTACCATTCATTCTACCGTCCTCGACCTAATAACACTTTCGTCCTCGACCTAATAACACTTTCGTCCTCGACCTAATAACACTTTCTCGAACATCCGTCCCTCACTAACACTGGGCAGAGGGAAGGAACAACGTTGTTCCCGTAATTAGTGTTTACGGTGTTATTGCTCTGAGGGAAAACAGTGACCACCTGGTGGCGATTCACTAAGTTATGTCTACTCTTTAGACTACAGTAGTGTCACTCACTGCGAGGCTCCTTGAGGGTTGGTGGACATACTGACCTAGAACACGTACACACAACATTCACTGTGTTCCTACACTCAATAAGCAATTTGAAGAGCTTAAAAGACCTCAAATTGTATCCCTTGGAGCGCTGATGACGGTGTTCTATATAATATAAAGCTGGAAAATTCAGTTCTTTCTTACTATAGCTGGAGGCTGTGTGAAATGTGCCATACTCTACCAGTGAACGTCAGCGGGCGTGTAACTACACCTGGAGCGGTTAAGCCTTCAAGACAACGTTTCGTTCAATGAGACCGAAATATGTCATAATAAAGCTTGCTCTGCCCTAAATGTGTTTGTATTACCATAACGATAAGGGCAAATACACCAAGTGTATGTTTCTAGGTGTATATACACTGACAGCTTAAATTAATCCCTCTTTTAAGAATTCACGTAGCCTTGACTTGCACTGCGTAACGGTGAATGAACACGCTGTCGGTGAAACTACCTGCGATCAGGTCGTAACCCCACAGGCCCTCGAAGCTTTCTCGTTTCGTATATCATGAGAGAAATTACAACCCTAATAGGAATACATGTTCCTAGAAAATAGTTATTTCTTCCAGTGCCTGGAATATGTGGCATCTTCCTGCTCTCAATGCCATTTTATTCTGTGGTATGCAGTTTGAAGTTTTCCAATAAACCAATAATTATGTGATATGTCAAGTACCTAATTAATGAAAATAAGATGACAGATATTTTAAGCTACCTTAAAGTCGCTTGCAACAAATGAAACATAAATTTTAGATATATATCAGGATGCACTCACTCCTCTTAATACTTTTGGGCTCTAGTTCTAGGTCTTTTGTGTATATATATGTTACTGTGGATATGGGGAGAGCAATATATTAGCCGCTTCTGCGCAACACAGAGAAAAATTTTTAGATAGCCCCGATGGAAGACCTTCAGTCTGTTAAGTAAAAGGACACAAATGCAAATAATGTGATATTTTATTGTGGCAACGTTTCGCTCTCCAGGATTTTTGTCAAGTCTTGACAAAACTCCTGGAGAGCGAAACGTTGCCACAATAAAATGTCACATTAGTTGCATTTTACTTACTTAACACATTGTCGGTAATTCTACCAATATTAATACGACCTTCAGTCTGTTACCAGAATATTTTTTATATTTGTTCTTCCTCTAGCTGTTCACTTTTACTTTGCTCATACCACGAGGCATCTTCGATCAGCTTCAACTTTTCAACAGTGATGTACGGTAACTAGGTCAAGATTCTAGAAACAGTTTTAATAATTTTAGAAAACCGACAAGATGATGAATGAGACACATGTGCAACATTCGGATATCTTTATTCTGGAAACGTTTCACCAGCCAGTGGTTTCATCAGTCCAATACAAAGAACAGTGTAAGAGGAGTAGTAGTTTGAGGTAATCAGTCCCTCAACCTGGAGTAGATTGTTCAGTCCATCAATCTTGAGAAAAGTACAGCATATGAGCGAAGATGTGGTCTATATACTGATGACAGATGAGGTGATGCAGGAGTAGGCGGAGTCACTATTCTGGAAACGTTTCACCAGTTATTGGCTTCATCAGTCACTTTGCAGTATATAAGCCACATTTCCGTTTATTTGCTGCACTTTTATCAAGAATGATGGACTGAACACTTTGACTCCAGGCTGAGGGACTGATTACCTCAAACTCATCATCCACCGTTCTTCACTGTATTGGACTGAAGAAGCCACTGGCTGGCGAAACGTTTCCAGAATAAAGATACCCAAATGCTACACAGGTGCCGCACTCAAACCGACGTATGGACTACATCCCGGGTGGTCAGGTACTGATTTTAGGTGCTTGTCCAGCGTCATCTGCAAGACAGCCAGGGGACGGTCCATTGGTAATCCTCCTTATGTGTACTGGGAGGCAGTTGAACAGTCTTGGGCCCCTGACAGGAAGATTTCCCTCGATTTTAGGTTGTGGGTTTTAATGTGCCAATATTATTAATCAAATTGGTTTGTGTGAAATAACTGCACAATGTCAGAAGTAAGTCAGTGTCTGACTTTACGTTAAATCAACGTAATGTTGTTTCATGCGCCTCTAACATCCGTGTGATGAAAGTATTTCCCAAAACTTTAATAATTATTATTATTTATTTTCTTATGTAGTTACTTAATTACTAACTTACTTCATTACTTAAAAGTCTGTGAAGGTCATAGTCTTTTTTTTTCTGGTAAGTAATTGAGAAAATGGAAATACTGTTTTTTATTATATTATTTCTGATTGTCGCATCTGATCAGCTTCAAGCATTCCATGATGACAACTTAATAATGCTTCTGAGTGACGTCAAGCTTATTATGTTTATGTTATGGAATATTAGTCTTTGAGATAGCAAGAGATCGCCTCTTCAATTTATTTTCAACGCCGTGTTTCTCAGTGGAAGGTTTGAATCAGATTTTGGCTGTGTATGTTCCAATTTGCCATTTTCATTAATTTTTTTTATAGCATTTTAGTTTCCATATGATAACTTGTGAATGGTCTTCCTACGTTGCCTCGAATCTTCAACGCCAATATTTAACTGCATTACAAACCTGTGCCACACACTGCACTATTCCAATTGCCTGTATTAAGGTACAGAGGATTGGGCTTATGCATTACATAAATATCTTTCTCAGATGGTGCAACGACCGTACAACACATAGTTATGTGCACTATTAGTACGAATGGCTTGCAGGGTTGGGTGGTGAAGTGGTGTGAGTATTGAGGGCCGCTAGAACCTCTCTAGTGACAAGAATCTTTCGTTGTCAAAGACCGCCGAGTGCAGTTGCTAGTGGTAATATGTACTCATTATTAAATATGGCTTCCTGGAAAGTTATCTCGTTGCCAAATGCTCTGCCATGATGTTTCTCTTTCTTAGTCTGCAGAGAATAATAAGCCACAATACCGTGACGAACAATACACAAATAACCCGAACATTGACTGAAACTTATGACGATGTTTCGCTCCGACTTAGACCATTACCTATCACAAGTGTGACTAGTTAATGGTCCAAGTCAGACCGAAACGTCATTCTAAGTTTCAGTCTCGTACGTGCGGGTTATTTGTGTATTGTTTCTCAGTATTATTTACGTTAATATCGGAGTTGCAATTTGTTGAGCTCACTAAGTTTATGTGACTAAGTCATCTACTCTTACTGATGACTGAGACATAGGCAACACTTGGGTATCTATTCTTTTTTCGGTAACGTCTCGCTCACCAGGGGCTTTATCCTTAAACTGTTGAAGTCCCTGGTGGGCGAAACGTCTCTCAAATAAAGATACTCAGGTGATGCACGTGTGTCTATTTTTATAAACTTGTCTGTATTATATATTTTCCCTCTATTCTGGCACACTCTTGACTGGAGGGTCGTGGCTTTATACTGTACACTCAAGGTTTTGTCACTATATGTCGTCCGCTCTCTCTTTACCACAGTGTCGGAGCGCCATTGCAATGTCACAACTGTGGTCAGTTTCGCTGGTTCCTGTACACTCACAGCTTGGCAAGAGTGCCTAATTGACTATGATCAGTAAGATTATTCTTTCAACGGCGTGCTGGCTTACATAGCTCTCACAACCTGGTTGATCCGGCATTGACAACGGGTAGAAGTCCACTTGCCTTTTGCAAACTTGTGTTTCTGTTTTTTTTTTATTTAGATTTTATACATTTGAAAATGTAAATAAAACCAAAAAAAACATAAAAATGGAGGAACGCTGCAGCAGACCTACTGGACTATACAAGGCAGGTTCTCCTGAACTCCCTTTCACTGAAACATGAGTCTAAACTATTCTCCAAGCCACGCAAAGCCTAACACCACTGGACTTCGAAAAAGCCATTGACAACAGGCGCTGACTTAAGGAACTTCGTGCTCACCAAGAACTTCAATAAACAGCTATCATGTGCCTTGAATATTCTATGGAGAGGAAGCCTAGACACAGCGGTCATACCAGTCACTAAAAACAACGAATATAGCCCCAATCCACAAAGGTGGCAGTAAAGCAATAGCAAAGAATTATAAGCCGATAGCATTATAATAATATTTGATAGGGTTCTTAGAAGCAAGATCGCCTCCACTTGAATTCCCAACAATTGCACAATCCAGAGCAACATGGGTTTAGAGCAGGTCGCTCCTGCCTCTCGCAACTACTGAACCATTACGACATTGTCTTGAATGCAGTGAAAGACAAACAGAATGCAGATGAAGTACACAGATGTATACACAGACTTTTCAAATGCATGCATGAAAGTACCGTATTCTCCGGTATATAAGTCGCACGACAGAAGTATCATACAGTAAATCAGTAATCATATTCAAGGGTTAATAACCCTCTTAATTTACTCTAAAGCACAACCCAAAGCCTACCCTTGACTTGACCTGGAGTATATAAGACGAAGGATGATTTTCCAAGAATTTTTGTGGGAAAAAAGGCGCGCCTTAAATGGCGGAACTTACGGTAAATGGTTTGGTGATACCGACAAGAAGTGGAAAAAGACACTTACGTACACTTCAGAACATATATTAGGGAAACGTTTCGCACGAGTACCTTCGTCAGTCCTAAATAATAGATAATACATATAATGAAATTAAAACAAGAGCGAGACTATAAAACAACATAAATAAATTTTCTTATATTATGAAGACTCCATTAGCATGACCCAGTATTCCACACACGAGTTTGTCAACAAGAAGTTAAAACATGTTGAGCAGAAGCTTAAAGTGACTGTGGATCGTCCTGCTTAGAATGTGAGAACCTGACGCTGGGTACATACTTACATGCTAAGTGCCAGTCAGAGCCCTGGTGATGGTGGTGGTGATGATAGTGGTGAGGGTGGTAATGGTGATGATGGTAGTGGTGATGATAGTGGCAGTGTTGATGGTGGTAGTGTTGATGATGGTAGTGTTGATGGTGGTGGTGGTGGTGATGGTGGTGATGATGGTGGCAGTGTTGATGGTGGTAGTGTTGATGGTGGTAGTGTTGATGGTGGTAGTGTTGATGGTGGTAGTGTTGATGGTGGTGGTGATGATGGTGGTGGTGATGATGGTGGTAGTGTTGATGGTGGTGGTGATGATGGTGGTAGTGTTGATGGTGGTGGTGATGATGGTGGTGGTGATGGTGGTGGTGATGATGGTGGTGGTGATGATGGTGGCAGTGTTGATGGTGGTAGTGTTGATGGTGGTAGTGTTGATGGTGGTAGTGTTGATGGTGGTGGTGATGATGGTGATAGTGTTGATGGTGGTGGTGATGATGGTGGTAGTGCTGATGGTGGTGGTGATGATGGTGGTAGTGTTGATGGTGGTGGTGATGATGGTAGTAGTGTTGATGGTAGTGGTGATGATGGTGGTAGTGTTGATGGTGGTGGTGATGATAGTGGTGATGGTAATGGTGATGATGGTGGTAATGGTGATGATGGTGGTTATGGTGATGATGGTAGTGGTGATGATGGTAGTGGTGATGATGGTGGTAGTGTTGATGGTGGTGGTGATGATGGTGGTAGTGTTGATGGTGGTAGTGTTGATGGTGGTGGTGATGATGGTGGTAGTGTTGATGGTGGTGGTGATGATGGTAGTAGTGTTGATGGTAGTGGTGATGATGTTAGTGTTGATGGTGGTGGTGATGATGGTGGTAGTTGATGGTGGTGGTGATGATGGTGGTAGTGTTGATGGTGGTGGTGATGATGGTGGTAGTGTTGATGGTGGTGGTGATGATGGTAGTAGTGTTGATGGTGGTGGTGATGGTGATGATGGTGATGATGGTAGTGATGGTGGTAGTGTTGATGGTGGTGGTGATTGTGGTGGTGGTGGTGGTAGTGATGGTGGTGATTGTGGTGGTGGTGGTAGTGATGATAGTGGTGGTGATGGTGGTGATTGTGGTGGTTGTGGTAGTGATGATAGTGGTGGTGATGGTGGTGATTGTGGTGGTTGTGGTAGTGATGATGGTGGTGGTGATGGTGGTAGTGACGGTGATGGTGCTGATGATGATGGTGGTGGTGATGATGGTGGTGGTGATGATGGTGGTGGTGATGATGGTGGTGGTGATGATGGTGGTGGTAATGATGATGATAGTGGTGGTGATGGTGGTGGTAATGAGGATGATGGTGGTGATGTTGGTGATGGTGGTGGTAATGAGGATGATGGTGGTGATAATGATGATGATGGTGGTGGTAATGATGATAGTGATGATGGTGGTGGTAATGATGATAGTGATGATGGTGGTGGTAATGATGATGGTGGTGGTGGTAATGATGATGGTGGTGGTGATAGTGGCAGTGATGAGTGTGGTGGTGGTCGTGGTGTGTGGTGGTAGTTGTAGTGTGTGGTGGTCTGTAGTGGGTGGTGATGATGGTGGTAGTGGAGGAGGTGGTGATGGTGGTAGTGGTGGAGGTGGGGGTGGTGCTGGGTACAATAAATGGTTGTGGTGGTGGTGGTGCTGGGTACAATAAATGGTTGTGGTGGTGGTGGGTACAAGAAATAGTTGTGGTGGTGCTGGGTACAAGAAATGGTTGTGGTTGTGGTGGTGGTGGTGCTGGGTACAAGAAATGGTTGTGGTGGTGTGGCTGTACAAGAAATGGTGTGGGGGTGGTGCTGGGTACAAGAAATGGTTGTGGTGGTGGTGGTGCTGGGTACAAGAAATGGTTGTGGTGGTGGTGCTGGGTACAAGAAATGGTTGTGGTGGTGGTGCTGGGTACAATAAATGGTTGTGGTGGTGGTGGTGCTGGGTACAAGAAATGGTTGTGGTGGTAAGGGTGACCAATGCATGGTAACACACAGGCAAGGCTGCTGCCACCAACAGTCTGGTTGGTCAGCCATCCACGAGTAGGCTGGTCTGGGACCAGGCTGCAGGGGCGTTGACCCTGAAATATGACCATGTAAGTAGGAAATTTTAGAGTTGTGTGAGTGTGGAAACTTTCCAGATTCCTCAGGTAGGATCATTTTTGTTTTTGAGTTCGAAATTTATGACCAGTGACCGTGCACTGGTTCTTGACAGTGACCGTGCACTGGTTCTTGACAGTGACCGTGCACTGGTTCTTGACAGTGACCGTGCACTGGTTCTTGACAGTGACCGTGCACTGGTTCTTGACAGTGACCGTGCACTGGTTCTTGACAGTGACCGTGCACTGGTTCTTGACAGTGACCGTGCACTGGTTCTGACAGTGACCGTGCACTGGTTCTGACAGTGACCGTGCACTGGTTCTGACAGTGACCGTGCACTGGTTCTGACATGACCGTGCACTGGTTCTGACATGACCGTGCACTGGTGCGTCTGCAGTGACCGTGCACTGGTTCTTGACAGTGACCGTGCACTGGTTCTTGACAGTGACCGTGCACTGGTTCTTGACAGTGACCGTGCACTGGTCTTGACAGTGACCGTGCACTGGTTCTTGACAGTGACCGTGCACTGGTTCTGACAGTGACCGTGACTGGTCTGACAGTGACGTGCACTGGTTCTTGACAGTGACCGTGCACTGGTTCTTGACAGTGACCGTGCACTGGTTCTTGACAGTGACCGTGCACTGGTTCTTGACAGTGACCGTGCACTGGTTCTGACAGTGACCGTGCACTGGTCTTGACAGTGACCGTGCACTGGTTCTTGACAGTGACCGTGCACTGGTTCTTGACAGTGACCGTGCACTGGTTCTTGACAGTGACCGTGCACTGGTCGACGTGACCGTGCACTGTCGACATGACCGTGCACTGGTTCTTGACAGTGACCGTGCACTGGTTCTTGACAGTGACCGTGCACTGGTTCTTGACAGTGACCGTGCACTGGTGCTTGACAGTGACCGTGCACTGGTTCTTGACAGTGACCTGCACTGTGCTGACGTGACCGTCACTGTCTTGACAGTGACCGTGCACTGGTTCTTGACAGTGACCGTGCACTGGTTTTGACAGTGACCGTGCACTGGTTCTGACATGACCGTGCACGGTCTGACAGTGACCGTGCACTGGTTCTGACAGTGACCGTGCACTGGTGCTTGACAGTGACCGTGCACTGGTTCTTGACAGTGACCGTGCACTGGTTCTTGACAGTGACCGTGCACTGGTTCTTGACAGTGACCGTGCACTGGTTCTTGACAGTGACCGTGCACTGGTTCTTGACAGTGACCGTGCACTGGTTCTTGACAGTGACCGTGCACTGGTTCTTGACAGTGACCGTGCACTGGTGCTTGACAGTGACCGTGCACTGGTTCTTGACAGTGACCGTGCACTGGTTCTTGACAGTGACCGTGCACTGGTCTTGACAGTGACCGTGCACTGGTTCTTGACAGTGACCGTGCACTGGTCTTGACAGTGACCGTGCACTGGTTCTTGACAGTGACCGTGCACTGGTTCTTGACAGTGACCATGCACTGGTGCTTGAGTGACCATGCACTGGTGCTTGACAGTGACCGTGCACTGGTGCTTGACAGTGACCGTGCACTGGTTCTTGACAGTGACCTGCACTGGTGTTAGTGACCTGCACTGGCTTGACAGTGACCGTGCACTGGTCTTGACAGTGACCGTGCACTGGTCTTGACAGTGACCATGCACTGGTGCTTGACAGTGACCGTGCACTGGTGCTTGAGTGACCGTGCACTGGTGCTTGACAGTGACCTGCACGTGGTGGCCGTTGACAGTGACCGTGCACTGGTCTTGACAGTGACCTGCACTGGCTTGACAGTGACCGTGCACTGGTGCTTGACAGTGACCGTGCACTGGTGCTTGACAGTGACCGTGCACTGGTCTTGACAGTGACCGTGCACTGGTGCTTGACAGTGACCGTGCACTGGTGCTTGACAGTGACCGTGCACTGGTCTTGACAGTGACCGTGCACTGGTGCTGACAGTGACCGTGCACTGGTGCTTGAGTGACCATGCACTGGTGCTTGACAGTGACCGTGCACTGGTGCTTGACAGTGACCGTGCACTGGTTCTTGACAGTGACCATGCACTGGTGCTGCAGTGACGTGACTGGTCTACGTGACCGTGCACTGGTGCTTGACAGTGACCGTGCACTGGTGCTTGACAGTGACCGTGCACTGGTGCTTGACAGTGACCGTGCACTGGTGCTTGACAGTGACCGTGCACTGGTGCTTGACAGTGACCGTGCACTGGTGCTTGACAGTGACCGTGCACTGGTTCTTGACAGTGACCGTGCACTGGTGCTTGACAGTGACCGTGCACTGGTGCTTGACAGTGACCGTGCACTGGTTCTTGACAGTGACCGTGCACTGGTGCTTGACAGTGACCGTGCACTGGTGCTTGACAGTGACCGTGCACTGGTGCTTGACAGTGACCGTGCACTGGTGCTTGACGACCGTGCACGGTCTGTGGACGCACTGGTGCTTGACAGTGACCGTGCACTGGTGCTTGACAGTGACCGTGCACTGGTGCTTGACAGTGACCGTGCACTGGTGCTTGACAGTGACCGTGCACTGGTTCTTGACAGTGACCGTGCACTAGTGCTTGACAGTGACTGTGCACCAGTGCTTGACAGTGACCGTGCACCAGTGCTTGACAGTGACCGTGCACCAGTGCTTGACAGTGACCGTGCACTGGTGCTTGACAGTGACCGTGCACCAGTGCTTGACAGTGACCGTGCACCAGTGCTTGAGGGTGACTGTGCACCAGTGCTTGACAGTGACCGTGCACCAGTGCTTGACAGTGACCGTGCACTGGTGATTGACAGTGACCGTGCACCAGTGCTTGAGTGACCGTGCACCAGTGCTTGAGTGACCGTGCACTGGTGCTTGACAGTGACCGTGCACTGGTGCTTGACAGTGACCGTGCACTGGTGCTTGACAGTGACCGTGCACTGGTGCTTGACAGTGACCGTGCACCGGTGCTTGACAGTGACTGTGCACCGGTGCTTGACAGTGACTGTGCACCGGTGCTTGACAGTGACTGTGCACCGGTGCTTGACAGTGACGTGCACCGGTGCTTGACAGTGACCGTGCACCGGTGCTTGACAGTGACTGCACCGGTGCTTCTTGCTTCACCATGACAGTACGACCATGAGGTCAGTGTTTGCATTTTTATCACGTTCATGTGAAGGGAAGAGGGAGTGCTAAACCCTCAGGGGTTATACAGCTCGTAGAAGAATGGAAGGCATTCCTAGCTGATCCAAGGAAGGGGTAGGTCAAGGGAGTTCAAGTCTAATTCTTGGATCCAGAGCCACTCACCAGCCTCTAGGGCCTTCCCTTGAAGGGTTAGTGTCTCCACTCTTCAACTAGGAGACACATTTCCATTCACCTGGAGACCAGGAGATAAACACTTAATATAGAACAATATGTATATCCCTCAGAGTTTATTCCTCTTTAGGGATTATATCACTTTGCTGTGTAGAGGTGATATGCGCCTCAGAGGTAGCAAGATAATGAACTCAGCTGCAATACTCACTCAATCCATCTGTTAAAATGCATCTCATTCAGAAGAATAATGTTAATATTACAGTGGCTGCAGCAATTCACAAATAATTCAGTTATAGACGGACGGGACGGACAGAAACAGCCTCAAGTATCCTCTCCAGAGTGTAGGTTATATTTTAATCCAGCCGCTTAAGTCTTGTATACTGGTACAGAAATTAAGGTGTAGCAGCTGGAGATGATACCACATATGAGTGGGGGCCCACTCTTGGAAGTAGGTCATGCAGACAGTGGTAAAAAATAAGGTTTAATTTAAGCGTCAACTTGCCGTTATTGTATACAGTGTGGGTTGCTTAAGCATTAGAGTCCCATTTCTTCGACTAACTTTACCATCTTGAAATGAGTGTAATGGCGGAGAGTCCAAGGCGTAACAGAAGGTCACTCGCTATCGTTTTATAATTCATGCCACACTTCAGGAAACTCGTGGGATGGATCCAGAGGAGGTAGCAGCAGACTGCATTACTTCTAGGATCAACACGGACATCCTTATACCATGTCAGCTACTTTAGCAGTATTTTAAATTAATTACGATGAGTTAGGTAAATTTAAGTCGTGTTTTAGCTTCTAAACGTACTGAGTGAAGAGAGTGGATTGTGTATATGTAAAGCGCTAAGTCCGTGTGGGTGACAGTTTAGGTAAGGCTCTGCCAGTAACCTGGGAAAGACACCATACTGGGGAGATGATGCTAGTCAACAGGTGTGTCCTTGGTGGACAACACCGCTCCCTGTGCCAGGTGCAGTGTTCGTGATCAACTTGTGCAATCACCACCACCTGTGAACCTCCGGTCAACACACACACACACACACACACACACACACACACACACACACTACACACACACACACTACACACACACGATGTCACCAATGTAATTATTGATCAGGTCATTAACCAGGAGGACTGGTCTCTGACCTGGCCGTGGGAAGAGGAGAGGAAGAACTGACTACATGGTAACTACAAATATATTTACACATTCCCTATATACTAATAATCATTTATACAATATACAGTAAAGTTATAGAAAAACAAAGTAATAGTTATACATAAAAAAATAAACGAATTGGTTATAGAAAAAAAAAATTATAGAAAAAAAATAGTTATTGAAAAAATAATTATAGAAAAAAATAGTTATATAAAAAATAGTTATAGAAAAAATTAGTTATAGAAAAAAATAGTTATAGAAAAATAGTTAAAAACAATTATTGCTTAAAACATATTAGCAGCGTAGGCTGAACAGTCTTCTCTTTCTTTAAGTGTTCATACATACACTGGTAGGTGCAGAGAACTTTATCCACATCTCGGAGAATTTGCATATGCTTCCATGGACGAGGGTCAGCATTCATAATTTTTGCTTGACGACTTCTACAGCTGGGAAGACGTCTTTAGATTCGTTGAGAGTTAACTCCTTCATTGGCACGTTATCTGGTTCTTCAGAATCATTGTCACCTTCAAACGCTCGTCGTTGTTGATCTAAAAGACCATCAGTCAACTTTTCCGAGTGTGTATCGGGCAATTTCCCGACATGGTCACTTTCTAGTTCATCAAAATCAAGCTTTCTTCCAATGTCTATTATTTCTTCAGTAACAGACTGCTTTTGAGAGAGAAAACATTAGAAATCGTTTTCAAAATGTGGCTGACTGTGCTTCAACACGAATGTTACTTGTAGTTATTTGTTGCCAGCACAGTGAAAATTGTCCATTGCTTCTTTAATGTAATGATTTTTCGAGAAGCCAGTTAAGGATATTGCATCGTCACCTGTAGTTTTAGCAACTGTAATTTCAGAAGTTTATGTTAGGTGGTAGGTCTTAAATGTTGCAATGGTTCCTTGATCCATGTGCTGCAATAATGTTGTGTTGTCATTTTTGTGCATGATTTGAAAAGTTTTGGGGAAAACATTAGCATTAACTGAATTTTGGCTCGCAATAAATGCAACCTGTTATTTAATAATTCGCACCTATTTGAATACCGCGCTATTCCAACTCACAATATATACTTGAAGGGAGTTTCAGGTGTCAACGCCCCCGCGGCCGGTCCATGACAAGGCCTATACACACATGTCTTGCCTAATAAGCCCAACTTGCCAAACTATCTTAAAAACAAACTTTTCCTAAAAATTCTTTTGCAGAATGATAAATCATTTTTTTTAATTGAGAATGATGTAAAGATCATTATTTTTGGACCAAATCTAACTTAGAAATTTCACCTAACTGAAACTAGCGTAATATTTTGGGCTAAATTTTCCTATGCAGAGCATAGATTAGCTTAAATTTATTGAATATTACTTAAAATCAACGAAATAATTTTTTTCGTTATGTTCAGAATGGTTTCCGCTGATTTATGGTAAAAAAAATCATTTTGCTAATTTGGCAGAAAACACCCATGCCGAATATGCCAAACTCTCATATATATATGTCGCGACGAATAGGTAAAACTTGCGATTTTGGCTTAAATAGCGAACCTCTTCTTGCCGAATAAGGCAAGCGAAAATTGGTGAAAGCAATTTCGCAAAAATCATTCTGAACCTAACGAAAAAAAAATATTTCATTGTGTTTGTTTACTATTAAATTATTGTAAACTTATCTAAAATATATTTAGTTGGATTATGCTAAATTAAATTGCGCTTGTTATAATAAGTTAGGTAAGTTTTCTAAGGTTCTTTTGGAACAAAATTATTAATTTTTACATTAACATAAATGAAAAATATACCTTATATATATATATATATATATATATATATATATATATATATATATATATATATATAATTTTATATATATATATATGCGCAAAACAATCGCAGACAGGCGATCTTAACAATGCAAGACAAGCCAATTAAAACAAGAAAGGATTGAAAGAGGACTCAAAGGGAATAAGAAAGAAGGGACGACAGTGGACCAGACGGTGGAAATCTATAGCTCAAATACTTTCACACTTTTCAGTGCGTCATCAGGAGCTGTGCATTGTTGCAAAGGCAACAACAGGAGAAGTAGGGTAAGTTTTCAGAGAGTGGTAGTGTGGAACCAGCTAGCGAAAATATGTAATTTTGGCGATTGAAAGATTACAAAAGCTCTTGGGAATTAATTACTATTTTCTGTGGTTAAATTGCAAAATAGATGTAAATTGTTTCTTGCATTTATTCTATATATACAGTATATTCGCATACTGGGTATATACTTACACATTTCCGACGAGGCTGCGTCAGCCGAACCTACGAATGGACAACTTTAAGTGACATATCCGCCGGGAACGGCACCGAGGAACCTGATAGCTAACCAGATCCACAAAAAGTGAAACCCAAGTCTGTGTGTTGAGGAAACTCCTTAACCTCTCAGATCCTGCTTAAAGATAATGTGGAAACCCCATCAGCTACGCACCAATCACACCAAGGCCGGCTCTTTGTGGTAGCACCGCCGGCTCTTTGTGGTAGCACCGCCGACTCCCTGTGGTAACAGTCGGCTCCCTGTGGCAAGGCAGCCACAAGTACTTAAAGTAGATCAGCTTTGTTTACCTAACAGTCGATGTTGTCGTGGCCTAATTTAGGGCCAACAGCTGCCACATATGTTGTCCTTGAGATATTAAAGCTTCGCCGTGGCACCCCTCAGTGCCAGCACCAATAAATGATAATGACAGCGTCCCGACGAATAAATTAAAAAAAAACTACTCGATATATTTGATGAAAAAGATGTTTTCATCACTTGGGTAACTTTAGTGTGGAGTTATTTCGCCAGTCAATGACTATCAACCCAATACAGATAATATGGAAACTGATGAAGACATGAAAAAGTAGTACGAGGTGATCAGTCCCTCAGGCTTGCTAGGTAGTGTTCAGTCCATTAGTATTAATGAAACAGCTTCTACAAGGACGAGGGACTGATCACCTCAAGCGGCTACAAGTCTTCCATCGTCTCCAGGATTATTCTCTGTATTGGACTGATAAAGCCACTGGTTGGTGAAACGTCTTCTCATTAAAGACAGCCTAGTGGTGCACATGTGTTTTAGTCGTCTACTTGTCAGTTTTAATTATAATTAATATAGAACATTTGGTATAGTTAAGCCAGACCTATTTTACTAACATCTCTTGTGTGGGTAACTTGAGAAGCTGTGCACAAGTTAGTGCCACGAGCACTCTAGGGCCATCTTAGAGGTGTGTACAAAATCACATGTTATGTCTTATGATGTGATATTTATTTTTTACAGGGCGGACCAGTCAGCCAGTTGCACACACCACCACCACTGGTAATGAGACTTGTGAGCTGCACACCACCACCACTGGAAATGAGACTTGGGAGCTGCACACACCACCACCACTGGAGGACAAACTTCTGAGCTCCCGACATTGCCTCCGGCTCTAATATACCTGGTAAGGCAGAAGATGCTTGTAGACCACAAGTTCTCTCACCTAATACACCTTCAGGTAAGAAACTCACCAACAGCTGGGCAATTCGATTGTAAACTTTAAAATCATAACACTCGTATCCGAAAGGATTTGGGCTCTATATTCAGGTGAATAGAGGCGTATGCGCCTCGTTACAGTGGCCTTTGCCTGGACATCTGCCCGTTCATTTCCCCGAGACACCAACATGGCTTGAACACCAGCAGTACTCCACATGCTTGTGACGCGCCAGGAGAACAAGAGACACTGGTGCAGTTTCCTTCAGGGCAAAATCTAAAATCTCATAAGAACATAAGAACATAAGAAAGGAGGAACACTGCAGAAGGCCTGTTGGCCCATACTAGGCAGGTCCTTCACAATCCATCCCACTAACAGAACAATTGCCCAACCTAATTTTCAATTCTACCCAAGAAATAAGCTTTGCAGATTCTATTAACTCAAGTGCTAGTCCCACTTAAATCCAACCCCTCTCACTCATGTATTTATCCAACCTAAATTTGAAACTACCCAAGGTCCTAGCTCTGACCTACTAGGCAGACTGTTCCACTCATCAACTACCCTATTTCCAAACCAATATTTTCCTATATCCTTTCTAAATCTAAACTTATCCAATTTGAATCCATTATTGCGGGTTCTCTCTTGGAGAGATATCCTCAAGACCTTATTTATATCCCCCTTATTAATACCCATCTTCCACTTAAAAGGACTGAACCACTTTTGCTCTGTGAAGTGAACCAAGATGCCGTCCATTGAGCAATATGGCCGTTTTCTTTTCCCTAATTGAGTTTCTACTCACTAAATTCACTTCCGGGAGTGTCACCCAGTGGTGGATAGATTTTGTTTTAAATTTTGCTGCCGAAATATTAGGAAAATAAACTAGCTGCTACCATACATAGGATGGTAGCAGCTACCATACATAGGATGGTAGCAGCTAGTGTGGACGGTATCGGCTACTTTATTGTGCACCAATATGAAGATTGAGACACTTATGCAACTCACCTGACTACAGTATATAAGCCACTTCTACGGCCAGCATTGGACCGTAGAAGTGGCTTATATACTGTAGTCAGGTGAGTGGAAGCAGGAGGAGGCGGGATCACAGTGGGACCATCCACTAGTGTAAGTAGGTCTTCGTCCAAAGTGTTGAAGAATTCCTTGTATCAAGATCCCATGATGTTACAGTGTCTGACAGATGTAGGGGACTGATGAAGCCACTTTGTGGAGAAACGTTTCTTCAATAAAGATTCCCATATGTTGCATAAGTGTCTCAATCTTCAACTCGTCGGTTTTTAACCATTTATCACGCACCCAATATGCATGATGCAGACGATACCACAAGAGCTTATTGATACACAAAATGTCTAGAAAATAGACCCTTAAATATTAACAGGAATTATAGATATATATTTACAAAATAAATATTTCATGTCATAAATTTTTGTATTTTTTTTTTCACTAAAATACCTTGACGTATCATATAGGTTATTGTGACTTCTACCTGTGATATACCAGTTACCAATTTCCAGTTTTAATATTCTCCGAGCTGTCTTGAGTCTGGGTTTTTTTTTAGTGCCTGTCTGATCAACCTGGCAGTTACTGTTGGCAGTCCGCTGGTCCACATACCCACCATACACAATATGCGGTTTATGGCACTTTACTGATAAGACATTTCTTCCATCAGGGACTGAAAATTATTAGACTCTGGTGAACTAAACATAAAATAGCACACACTGCTTATTGTGTCTCATTAACCTACTGGTCAGTATATGAAACTATTGGTATACACTCGGGTTGATGGGACACTTGATGACTTACGCTTCTTCGGTATAGTTCACATATCTCCTGGTATTAGATGCCTACGATGGACTGCATGCGACTAGCTTAAATGACCTGGATGATCAGTTGATTAGGCCATTAATCAGTAAACCAGTTTTGGGACTGGGTTCTGGGGACGGTGACAGCCGCTCTGGAAGCGTCTTCAAGGTAACTGACAGTCCACCTGCATTTAATTAAGGGGAGGGAGGGAGGAAGGGAAGGCTGACACATGCATCTTCATGAGAACAGTAGGCGCTGCCGCAGGTGGTGGCAGGCGCTGCCGCAGGTTGTGGCAGGCGCTTCCGCAGGTTGTGGCAGGCGCTGCCGCAGGTTGTGGCAGGCGCTGCCGCAGGTTGTGGCAGGCGCTGCCGCAGGTTGTGGCAGGCGCTGCCGCAGGTTGTGGCAGGCGCTGCCGCAGGTGGTGGCAGGCGCTGCCGTAGGTGGTGGCAGGCGCTGCCGTAGGTGTGCAGGCGCTGCCGTAGGTGGTGCAGGCGCTGCCGTAGGTGGTGGCAGGCGCTGCCGTAGGTGGTGGCAGGCGCTGCCGCAGGTGGTGGCAGGCGCTGCCCAGGTGGTGCAGGCGCTGCCGCAGGTGGTGGCAGGCGCTGCCGTAGGTGGTGGCAGGCGCTGCCGCAGGTGGTGGCAGGCGCTGCCGCAGGTGGTGGCAGGCGCTGCCGCAGGTGGTGGCAGGCGCTGCCGTAGGTGGTGGCAGGCGCTGCCGCAGGTGGTGGCAGGCGCTGCCGCAGGTGGTGGCAGGCGCTGCCGCAGGTGGTGGCAGGCATTATTATTTCTATTATTATACTCAAGCTGGAAACGCTAAACCCACTGGGGTTATATGTGAAATTAAATTGAAAATGTTTTTTCCTTGCAAAGCTTACAATGTGAGGTTTACATATAAAATATTAATTACAAAGAAAACCACTATCATGCCTAGGCATTTCTGGCACTAATACTAATTCTTGCTGACTACTCTGCACTGACACATTTTATGGAGCACTACATTTTAATATACATTATTGCATATTGATATAAATGAGAAGTAATTAGATTTGATTCAAGGAAAGGGTAGGACACTCCAGTTACCTGGATGCAGAGCCCCTCACCGGCATCAAGAGCCTCACTGGAGGGCAGCAGTTGTCATGACCAACCAGACGTCCAATATTTTCCAGGGAAAATCATCACGTGATCCTGGCCACCTCGTGTCAAAGGTCACTACCGGTGGCCCCAGAGGCCACACTGAGGGAGGGACGGGGAGGCTGGAAGAGGGAGGGGAAGTGGGAAGGGAAAAGAGGGGGATATTCGTGCCTCTACACACAAACAATGAATTCACACTTTCCTTTCTGCTATGTTACCTCTCTGCTACACTGTTACCTCCTGCTACTGTTACCTCTCCCACATGTTACCTCCTGGCCCTGTTACCTCTCCTGCTACACTGTACCTCTCCCTGGCTACACTGTACCTCTCCCCTACACTGTTACCTCTCCTGGCTACACTGTTACCTCTCCTGGCTACACTGTTACCTCTCCTGGCTACACTGTTACCTCTCCTGCTACACTGTACCTCTCCTGGCTACACTGTACTTCCTCCTACACTGTACTCTCCTGGCTACACTGTTACTCTCCTGGCTACACTGTTACCTCTCCTGGCTACACTGTTACCTCTCCCTGGCTACACTGTTACCTCTCCTGGCTACACTGTTACCTTCCTGGCTACACTGTTACCTCTCCTGGCTACACTGTTACCTCTCCTGGCTACACTGTTACCTCTCCTGGCTACACTGTTACCTCTCCCTGGCTACACTGTTACCTCTTCCTGGCTACACTGTTACCTCTCCTGGCTACACTGCTACCTCTCCTGGCTACACTGTTACGTCTCCTGGCTACACTGTACTCTCCTGGCTACACTGTTACCTCCTGGCTACACTGTTACGTCTCCTGGCTACACTGTTACCTCTCCTGGCTACACTGTTACCTCTCCCTGGCTACACTGTTACCTCTCCTGGCTCACTGTTACCTCTCCTGGCTACACTGTTACCCTCCTGGCTACACTGTTCTCTCCTGGCTACACTGTTACCTCTCCTGGCTACACTGTTACCTCTCCCTGGCTACACTGTTACCTCTCTCCTGGCTACACTGTTACCTCTGCTCCTGTTCCTGGCTACACTGTTACCTCTCCCTGCTACCTGTTATCTCTGGCTACACTGTTACCTCTCTCCTGGCTACACTGTTACCTCTCCCTGGCTACCTGTTACCTCTCTCCTGCTACACTGTTACCTCTCTCCTGGCTACACCTCTGCCTTACCTCTTCCTGGCTACACTGTTACCTCTCCTGGCTACACTGTTACCTGCACTGTTACCTCTCCCTGGCTACACTGCTACCTCTCCTGGCTACACTGTTACCTCTCCTGGCTACACTGTTACCTCTCCCTGGCTACACTGTTACCTCTCCCTGGCTACACTGTTACCTCTCCTTCCTACACTGTTACCTCTCCCTGGCTACACTGTTACCTCTCCCTGGCTACACTGTTACCTCTCCCTGGCTACACTGTTACCTCTCCCTGGCTACACTGTTACCTCTCCCTGGCTACACTGTTACCTCTCCCTGGCTACACTGTTACCTCTCCCTGGCTACACTGTTACCTCTCTCCCTGGCTACACTGTTACCTCTCTCCCTGGCTACACTGTTACCTCTCTCCCTGGCTACACTGTTACCTCTCTCCCTGGCTACACTGTTCCTCTCCTGGTCTACACTGTTACCTCTCCCTGGCTACACTGTTACCTCTCTCCCTGGCTACACTGTTACCTCTCTCCTGGCTACACTGTTACTCTCCTGGCTACATTCATGTTACCTCTCTCCTGGCTACACTGTATACTCTCTCTCATGGCTACACTGTTTTACCTCTCCCTGGCTACAATGTTACCTCTCTCCCTGGCTACACTGTTGACCTCTCCCTGGCTACACTGTTACCTCTCCCTGGCTACACTGTTACCTCTCCTGGCTACACTGTTACCTCTCTCCTGGCTACACTGTTACCTCTCCCTGGCTACACTGTTACCTCTCTCCCTGGCTACACTGTTACCTCTCTCACTGGCTACACTGTTACCTCTCCCTGGCTACACTGTTACCTCTCCCTGGCTACACTGCTACCTCTCCCTGGCTACACTGTTATCTCTCCCTGGCTACACTGTTACCTCTCTCCATGGCTACACTGTTATCTCTCTCCATGGCTACACTGTTACCTCTCTTCCTGGCTACACTGTTACGTCTCGCATGCTACCTTGCACAGTTTAGGATTCAGGAATTTGTCATGTTACATGTTCTGTCATGTGTTACATGTTCTGTCATGTGTTACGTGTTCTGTCATGTGTTACGTGTTCTCTCATGTGTTACGTGTTCTGTCATTGTACGTGTTCTGTCATGTGTTACGTGTTCTGTCATGTGTATTCTGCAGTGTTATGTTCTGGTCAGTTTTATTCTCCGCATGGTTACTGTTCAGGTTACGTGTCGTCAGGTTACGTGTCTGTCATTGTACGTGTTCTGTCATGTGTTACGTGTTCTGTCATGTCTGATCCGGCATGACTTTAGGTATCTGGGTGTGATTAGTTTGTAGTATACTCAGTCCTAGCTATTATTTCCTCCAGTTTTCCATAACGGAGTAGTTGGAATTTGTCTTCATTGAACATCATATTGTTCTCCGTTGCCCATTGGAAAACTTGGTTTATATCTTCTTGGAGATTTGCCGTGTCCTCAATGGATGACACTCATGCAGATCTTAGTATCGTCTGCAAAGGATGATACGGTGCTGTGGTTTACATCTGTCTATGTCTGATATGAGGATGAAGAACAAGATAGGGGGAAGTACTGTGCCTTGTGGAACAAAGCTCTTCACTATGGCAGCTTCCGTTTTAACTCTGTTTACCACTACTCTTTGTGTTCGATTGGTTAGAAAGTTGAAGCTTCATATGTCCACTTTGCCAATTATCCCTTTAGCACGCATTTTGTGTGTTATTACACCATGATCGCACTTGTCAAAGGCTTTTGCAAAATCTGTGTATACTACATCTGCATTCTGTTTGTTTTCCAGAGCATCCAAGACCATAATCCAGTAGTTGCGAGAGGCAGGAGCGACCTGCTCTGAACCCATGTTGCCCTGGATTGTGCAATTGTTGGGAATCCAAGAGGTTTGTAATCCTGCTTCTTAGAATTCTTTCAAAGATTTTTATGTGGGACGTTAGAGCTATTGGTCTATAGTTCTAAGCTATTGCTTTGCTGCCACCTTGATGGAGTTGGGCTATATCCGTTGTTTTTAGTGATTGTGAAATCTCACCTGTGTCTATGCCTTTCTCCATAACATAATTAGGGCCCATGAGAGGGATTTCTTGCAGTTCTTAATGAACACAGAGTTCCACGAGTCTGGGCCTGGGGCTGAGGGCATGGGAATGTTGGTAGTGGTAATTCTGGTGGTAATAGTAATTGCGGTAGTAATGTTAACAGTTGGTTGTGGGGTTGTGGTGGAGGGGTGGTGGGGTTTATGGTGGAGGTTGGTGGTAGTGGGGTGGTGGGGTGGTAGTGGGGGTGGTGGGGTGGTAGTGGGGCTGGGGGGTGGTAGTGGGTGGTGGTGTTGTTGTTGTTGGTGTTGGTGATGGTGTGTTGATAGTGGTATCTATGATAGTGGTAATAGCAGTAGTAGTAGTACAGTAGAGTAAGCTGTGGTAGTGGTGGTGGCTGAGAAAGGAATAGTTGTAATGGTAGTGGTGTTAATGATAACGGATTTGGTAGTGGTGATAGTGTTATTGTAGTTTGTGGTGGTCGTAGAAGAGGTGAGGTGGTGGTGGACGCTGGTGGTGGTGGTGGTAGTGGTTGTTGTAGTTTGTTGTGGTCGTAGCAGAGGAGGAGGAAGTAGTGGTGGTAGTGGTTGTTGTAGTTTGTAGTGGTCGTAGTAGAGGTAGAGGTGGAAGGTTGTGGTGGTGGTGGTGGGCGGAGCGGTGAGAAGGGTGGTACAACACTCTACCATAGATCACGGCACACTACACCTCGCTAGGCTGCATCACACCACACACTACACCTCGCTAGGCGGCATCACACCACACACACACACACACACACAGACACACAGACACACACACACACACACACACACACACACACACACACACACACTTTTCCAGAGATGGTACAGAGCAACAAGGGGTCATAGTTGGAAGTTGAAGACTCAGATGAATCACAGGGATGTTAGGAAGTATTTCTTCAGTCATAGAGTTGTCAGGAAGTGGCATAGTCTGGCAAGTGAGGTAATGGAGGCAGGTACTACACACTGCTTTAAAATGAGGTATGTTAAACCTCATGGAGCAGGGAGAGAGAGGACCTAGTGGCGACCAGTGAAGAGGCGGGGCCAGGAGCTATGAATCGACTCCTACAACCACAATTAGATGAGTACAATTAGGCGAGTGCACACAGGGCCAGGAACTGAGACTCGACGCCTGCAACCACACATAGGTGAACACACAGCTGTCATGCAACCTGCTTGCCGACGCTCCACTTAGTCAACGAACAGCAAAAAACGCTTGTTGACTCCCATCACACGACTGGAAAGCGATACCCACAGTGAGCTGGGGCTGTGGGTACACCGGGGCAGGGCATTGTATTTGTTTGAATTCCCAGGCTCTAACGTATCGGTGAACGGGATCAGGTTTCCCCAGCCCAGGAACCAGCGTGTACCCCGGCCTTGTCCTCCCTAAACCCTCATTAAACCTCCTTCACTTTCATTTTTTACGTTCACACATTCTTTTTCATGAAGGGTCCATAAAAACTGTGGAACCTTCGGCTGGCAGTCAAGAAAACCCCGTGAAGTAAGACAATTATAGAACTAGTCTATTTCAGTGAGAAAAAGCCGGTGTATTATTTAATATTTATCGGCATTTTATTCTATGCCTTACCGAAAACAACCCGGGTTGAACCTTCCGTGCGAGTCAAGACGACCGGCCAGGTCTCAGCACTGCTTCCTCTCATCACATGGCAGTACATAGATACCTAGGCGTTAGTACCCTGGTGTAGGTCGCATCCTGGGAAAGGATCCAAAAAGAACAAAGCCACATAGTTTGGCTTTCGTGAGTTGGTAACCGGCCGAGGTTAATATAAACCCATCAATAAATAAAATAGGGTATGTACACATTACACCTCCATATATATATATATATATATATATATATATATATAACTCAGTGAATGTAAAAATACATATATCTCAGTGAATATACAGATATGTACATCGTAGACGTTAGTGCATATGCGGATATTTAAACCTTATTCAATATACACAAATAACGCGTACTTGATGATTAAGACACATGTGTAACAGTTGGATATGGAACAATATTGTTCCAGACCCCGACCATGGAGCAGATATCTCCAGGCTGAGGGACTGACCACCTCAAACACTATTTCTCCAAGGTTGATGGACTGATTACATCATTTTCATTTCACCACTGTACCTACTGCCTCTGTATTTTGACTGAAGAGGCCTATAGCATTGGCGAAACGTTTTATCAGTAAAGATACCCAGCTGTTGTTCATGCGTCTTAATTATCAACTTGTCGGTATTTTATACTATTTTTAACGTAACTCGCACCTAACACGAGGGAAAGTTACGTCATTTCGGTCCGACATGAACCACTGACAACATAGCAACTAGTGTAGGAGCATTCTTCAGTAATTTCACCGATATACTATATAAGTCAGTGAATATACTGATATATACACCTAAGTGAATATACAGAATGTACACCTCAATAAATATACTGATACACCTCATTGGATATACAGCTATATACACGTCAGTAAATATACAAATATATATATATATATATATATATATATATATATATATATATATATATATATATATATATATATATATATATATTATATGTCGTGCCGATAGGTAAAACTTGGATTTTGCTTAAAAGAACGTCATTCATTAAGCAAGTGAAAATTGTTTCTTCAAATCTGATATAACGAAAAATATATTTTTGTTTTTTATTATTAAATTAAGTAATATCTAAATATATTTTGTTAGCTAAATAAATTGCGCTTGTTGTAAAAGGTTAGTAGGTTCTAAAGTTTTTGGTACAAAATTATAAATTCTAATTAACATAATAATAAAAATATATCTTTAAAGTATAAAAAAAATTTTAAAGGACTTAATTTTAGATGAGTTCTTGTTTGACCAGTTTTACTAATCGGCACGACATATATATATATATAAGCGTGTATGTCGTGCCGAATAGGTAAAACTGGTCAATTAACAAGAACTCTTAAAATTAAGTAATTTCTAAAATTTTCTCTTATGCGTTTAAAGATATATATTTTTCATTTATGTTATTGTAGAAATTAATAATTTTGTACAAAAAAGAACCTTAGAAAACTTACCTAACATTATTATATATAACACGTGCAATTTAATTTAGCCAAATCCAACTAAATATATTTTAGATAAGTTTACAATAATTTAATAATAAACAAACAATGAAATATATTTTTTTCGTTAGGTTCACAATGATTTTTGCGAAATTATTGCATACATAAATTTTCGCTTGCCTTATTCGGCAAGAATAGCGTTGCTATTTAAGCCACAATCGCAAGTTTTACCTATTCGGCACAACATATTATATATATATATATATATATATATATATATATATATATATATATATAAACATTATCTCTACGTCCCCTGCATCAAAGTATTGTGTACTCTGATGCAGAGTTTGCAGGTTCGAGTCCTGCTGTGGACATAATTTTTGTAAATAATTTCACCTGTTTGCGAATTCGCGAATTGTTAAGCATATATATATATTTTTTTTTTTTTTATATGTCCATAGGTAAATATTTGGCTTAGCAAGCACTGCATAAGAAGGAAGGCAAATGCAAAATCATTCAACAAACACTTGGTTTTTTTCTTCTGGTGCCTAAAAGAGATCAATTTTTGTTTGTGAATATATCTTAAACTAAAAAAATTTAAAATTATAATATATATAATATAATATATATATATATATATATATATATATATATATATATCATACATACACACACCTCAGTGCAACTCAATGCATATACACATACACTTCCTAGTGAATATTTGCATATACATACATATATACCATTATATACATTTAGAACTGGTCATCTTTGTTATCCGCAGATATATTCACCTGCATGAATATATTCTCTAATTAAACAAGCCTGTCTCAACCGGGATCTCCAAGTGTTGTCATGTAGAACATGACATGTCACTTTGGTGAGGAATTACGGCACTCACGGCGACTCACATCCTGTAATTAATTTACCTCCGCCCTCTCCACCGGAAATATGTCACATTACGTGACTTTAATGGGTTATCTTTGGTTAAATTCTGTATAATTTACTATATAAAGCCATTGTGCTAATAAGATCTGAAAAGCTTACTGATCAGGAATCGGTTGCGCCCTCGTGCGAGATAACTATAAAAACGATAATAAAAATATTGAATTCTAAGGTGTATTTTTGGTTTTCATGCCAGTCAATAAATTGTGAGATAAATAATAAAAATAATATGTCAATATTAATAAAATCATTAGTAAAAATATTATAATTAATTCAACAATAGATAAAATTAAATTTATTATTGGCGGTAGTAGTAATAGTAGTCGTAGTAATAGTAATAATAGTAGTAGTACTATTGCTACATCAATACTAGGAAAAATATTTTTTTATAAATTTCCGAAACCATTCGACATGTCTTCAAGTGAACACAAGACTGATGTTGAGAGTTAGTATCGACCACTGACCTTGCTCACACCAGCATGACCCCCTGACCTTGCTCACACCAGCATGATAACCCCTGACTTGTTCACACCAGCATGACCCCTGACCTTGCTCACACCAGCATGATAACCCCTGACCTTGCTCACACCAGCATGACCCCTGACCTTGCTCACACCAGCATGACCCCTGACCTTGCTCACACCAGCATGATGACCCCTGACCTTGCTCACACCAGCATGATGACCCCTGACCTTGCTCACACCAGCATGATGACCCCTGACCTTGCTCACACCAGCATGACCCCTAACCTTGCTCACACCAACATGATGACCAATGACTTTACTCACACCAGCATGATGACCCCTGACCTTGCTCACACCAGCATGACCCCTGACCTTGCTCACACCAGCATGACCCCTGACCTTGCTCACACCAGCATGACCCCTAATCTTGCTCAAACCAGCATGACCCCTGACCTTGCTCACACCAGCATGATGACCCCTGACCTTGCTCACACCAGCATGACCCCTGATCTTGCTCACACCAGCATGACCCCTGACCTTGCTCACACCAGCATGACCCCTGACCTTGCTCACACCAGCATGACCCCTGACCTTGCTCACACCAACATGATCCCTGACCTTGCTCACACCAGCATGACCCCTGACCTTGCTCACACCAGCATGACCCCTAATCTTGCTCACACCAGCATGATGACCCCTGACCTTGCTCACACCAGCATGACCCCTGATCTTGCTCACACCAGCATGACCCCTGACCTTGCTCACACCAGCATGACCCCTGATCTTGCTCACACCAGCATGACCCTGTACACCAGCTGACCCTGATTTGCCCACCAGCATGACCCTGATCTTGCTCACACCAGCATGGCCCCTGACCTTGCTCACACCACCTGACTGCTCACCCAGCATGACTCTTGCTCACACCAGCATGACCCTTGATCTTGCTCACACCAGCATGACCCCTGACCTCTCACACCAGCATGACCCCTGATCTTGCTCACACCAGCATGACCCCAGGGAAACTAACCTAAAATTTCAGTTAGTTTGGATGATACGGTATGGCTAAAGACTACACATTTGGAGATAAGATAAAGAATAATAATAATAATAATAATAATAATAATAGTAATAATAAAAGTTTATTTATAAAACTACTATTATTTTCCAGACAATATATTTGTACATGGGGTTTGAGGGTATATAGATGAAGACGTTAATTAGTGGCAGACTATAATGTTGTATATATACGATCTGATAAGATGGATGGTACGGAGTACCTGCCTCACAACCTTGTGCAGAGCGTTCATCTTACAACTGAATGGATCCAGGTTCAGTCCTGGTGGGCAAGGCTGGACATATGGGCAAGTCTGTCCACCTGCTGCCCCTGCTCACCTAGCAGTAGATGCCCAGGAGCTAGTGGACTATTTATGGATCGCATCTCTGAGGAGGACCTACGGTATGGTCCCCAACGAATGCTCCGACTATCACTATCTTGGGTTAAGATAACTACTGACTAGGTTGGAGCATTGGCTTAAGCCAGGTAGGAGCCTTGGACCTGCCTCGCATGGGCCAGTAGGCCTGCTGGGTTAACATAAACTTTGACTATCCTATAAGTTTTCACTCTTCTGGGTTTAGCTTTATTAAGGACACCAACACATGTTTTATATAATATATATAAATGTAAATCTGTATAGTGGATCGGATCAAATAGGAAAATGAATGCTGTTAATTATGTAGATTTAATCCAGGACAGCCCAACAAAGTCCTGCTTCATCTGCTTCTTAGCTTCACTTGGGCTTCTTATTTTTGTTCCTTAACTCAACACAATTTAATGGTTGACAAACTTACCTTAGAAAGTGGACCGACGAGTGATGCTAATCCAGACTGGTGTCAGGCGATCATATCCTCTTCGGAACTGTCACTAATAACAAACACTGAGCAAAAACAATGTTTTGTCCTATACAATCGCTTTTACCGTAGCTGGTTAATTTCTCTACTTTAGTATCAGAATAAATATGGTAAATATCTTTTTAAATGTATACAATCAGTAGCTTAACATATCTTCAGTTAATGTTCAGTCAACACTTCACAATGACACGAAACTAATAAGAACGGTGTGTGCCAATTTATTAGCTTTAACAATACATAGTGGTGCAGTGGAAGGCCTGATACTAGCGAAGTGATACACTCCTCCCACCTCCCAGCACTCTCACGTGCGTACTGGAGGTAAATACAACCAGACGCGAGCGTCTCTAGGGACCGACCAACGTTCCTGGCGTTCACCAATCAGCGAGCAGAACGCACTTCCCCAAGGGTGCAAGCAGCTTTCTCTACACTCCTCTAGTTTTTACTCAATTAATAATTGAGTTTTTGTTTGATTAAACTGCATGGCTGGAGACACTGACCATATTACTCTATTATGGAAAGCAATTTAAAATCAACTGATAACAATATAATGCAAAACAATTAAAAGAATAATTGGTAAGCAAAAACTCTCCTTTAATATCTCAGAATTTGAAGACTTTATTCAGATTATTAACCCGGATGGTTAGTAACCCAGGGAAGCCCAGAAAGACAATCAGTGTGGCTTATTTCAATTGGGATACTTTGGTCCACTTCTCTTTGTTGTAGCCAAAACAGTGGGCTGGCACCCAGCTACTCATTTAATCCTACGTGAAGAGGGGCAACAGGTGTAAAGAAACGGACCAAACTCTATACCCGACCCAGAATCAATCCCAGGCTCTTCGCTTGTGAGCCAGTGGCAGTACCACTTAGAATATCATATACTTACGACTGGGGTTCATCATACAAACCTCTAAAGCTTAACTGTAAACAAGCAAGTGGAATGTCCAACTTGTAGTGTAAACATATTAGCTATGTCAAATCTCAATAAGAAATCCAAAGATAAGTTAATGTTCTCATATATATTGGTGTCTGTAATACCAAGTGCGGTGCTGATGTAAGAGGAGGTGACATTGACTTACATAGCCTAAACTGGATCCTAAATATATCCTAAATAATTGTTTACAGTTCTAAAACTACCAAGCTCTTGAATATGGTGTAGAAGATTGGAGTAAGCATTGTATGGGGAACTGAAGAAAAGACAGATGAAGACTAAGCTTCTGTTGTGAAACTGTTCACTGTTCACTGTTCACTTAAGTAGAACTTCATCAAGCTAACAACCCCCCCCCTTACTGTGTTCAAGAGGAAACTTGAAGGTTTCCGCAGACAATTCCTGATCACCAGGGATGTAGTGCATATGTTGGATAACTTGCTGCTAGTACAAATAGTTCGATTGATCAAGCTAGTAACCAGAGGGTTGATCCTGTACCGGGCTGCAGAGATGATGACCCCGATAACGTTACTCAGCAGGTAGACAGGATAATTAAACTTAAAACTATACTTGGCATTAAGATGGTTGGAATCGCCCCGTAAGTCGGTCCTAAACCGGTCCGCAGTTACCTGGGGTTTACCTGGGAGGGGTTTCGGGGTCAACGCCCCCGCGGCTCGGTCTGAGACCAGGCCTCGTAGTGGATCAGGGTCTGATCAAGCAGGCTGTTACTGCTGTTACTGCAGTCTTGAAGTAAACATAGATCCAGATGGATAACAGAAACAGGCAGAAATATAAAATAAAAAAATCTAAAAGAAATATTGCTATTGACAGCCTACGTTCTTCAATTTGAAAATTTATTTTGTAATTCCTCACCTAAATTAAGTGCAAATACAACTGTCCATTAAAAATCTCTCCCCTAATTATTATCAAGGAAATATCACAAATTACATTCACATATGTGTGTAAACAAGAGTCCACTCAGCTGGATCTGCTCTTGCTGTCACTTCCTCACAGCTGTTGTGAACATGTGCACTATAAGACAGTACATGACATTTCAGACAATTCATGAAAAGGTGACAGTCTCATGGAAGCGATGAAGCATTCTTTGAAGTAGTAGTATTGATAGTAGTAGTATAAGTAGATGCAGTAGCAGAAGCAGTAGTAGTAGCAGAAGTAGTAGTGGTTGAGCCATTGGTAGTAGTAGCATTAATCTTGGTGTGTGATGACTTCAAGTGATGATGAATTTAAGAGTTTTGAGGATCAGTGATAATATCTCGATCTCATAAAGTTCCCCTTTTTTCGTTACTGTTTTCAAAATGGAAATTACACCTGCAAGTGTTCGGTTCCTTAATATGTAGGTAGACATCACTCCATCATGTAGGCATCACTCCATCATGTAGACATCACTCCATCATGTAGGCATCACTCCATCATGTAGACATCACTCCATCATGTAGGCATCACTCCATCATGTAGACATCACTCTCATCCATCAGACATCACCATCATGAGCATCACTCCATCATGTAGACATCACTCCATCATGACATCACTCCATCATGTAGACATCACTCCATCATGTAGGCATCACTCATCATGTAGACATCACTCCATCATGTAGACATCACCCATCATGTAGCATCACTCCATCATGTAGACATCACTCCATCATGAGATCACCATCATGTAGCATCACTCCATCATGTGACATCACTCCATCATGTAGACATCACTCATCAGTAGGCATCACTCATCATGTAGACATCACTCCATCATGTAGACATCACTCCATCATGTAGACATCACTCCATCATGGACTCACCCATCATGTAGACATCACTCCATCATGTAGACATCACTCATCATGTAGGCATCACTCATCATGTAGACATCACTCCATCATGTAGACATCACTCCATCATGTAACATCACTCCATCATGTAGACATCACTCCATCATGTAGACATCACTCCATCATGTAGACATCACTCCATCATGTAGACATCACTCCATCATGTAGACATCACTCCATCATGTAGGCATCACTCCATCATGTAGACATCACTCCATCATGTAGACATCACTCCATCATGTAGACATCACTCCATCATGTAGGCATCACTCCATCATGTAGGCATCACTCCATCATGTAGGCATCACTCATCATGTAGACATCACTCCATCATGTATGAATCACCCATCATGTAGCATCACTCCATCATGTAGCATCACTCCATCATGTAGCATTCCATCATGTAGATCACTCTCATGTAGATCACTCCATCATGTAGCATCACTCCATCATGTAGATCACTCCATCATGTAGATCACTCATCATGTAGACATCACTCATCATGTAGCATCACTCATCATGAGAATCACTCCATCATTGTGAGCATACTACATAGACATACTACTGAGTTACTCACATGTAGCTCACTATCATGTATTCACTCATCTGTAACTCACTCCACATGAACTCACTATCATGTACTACTACTATCATTACTCACTCCACTATTACCACTGCTATACTCACTACTCACTACTACACTATATACCACTGCTGACTACTACTACTACTACTATTACCACTGCTCACTACTACTATATTACCACTGCTACTACTACTATTACCACTGTTACTACTACTACTACTATTACCACTGCTACTACTACTATTACCACTGCTACTACTACTACTACTACTACTACTACTACTACTATTACCACTGCTACTACTACTACTACTACTATTACCACTGCTGACTACTACTACTACTATTACCACTGCTACTACTACTTCTACAACGACTTCTATTACTACTACTACTATTGCTGCTACTATTACTTCTACTACTACTACTATTACCACCACTACTTCTACTACCACTTCTACTACTACTGTTAGTACTACTACTACAACTACTGCTGCTACTACTACTGCTACTACTACTGCTAGCACTGCTAGTACTACTACTACAACTGCTACTACAACTACCACTACTGTTACTACTACTGCTGCTACTACTACTACTGCTACTACTACTACTACTACTACTACTTGCCATCCAATGCTTTTGCAACATCTAGTACTATTACTACTACTACTGGTACTGCTTCTGTTGTTATTATCACTACTATTACTACTGATTCTGATGCTGCTGCTGCACCAACTTCTGCTACTGCTACTATTACTTGCTACCCAATGATATTGCAACAGCTACTACTGCCTCTACTGCTATTGCTACTACCAATATTTTTACTACTTCTGCCTCACTTCACAAGCTCTGTATCCATGCATTGTTTACATTGGCTTGACAGAGTCCTTCTGAGCGAAACATCTCAATTTACGTCTTATTAGTTTCTTATATGTCCAATTCCTTAACATATTGATAGTAGTCTTAGCAACCTTGAAATCCATGTTTAATTATGCAAAAAAAATTAACGTTTGGACTTACATGTTTCCAAATGAAATACCGAGTGTAAGTCATCAATAAAAACAACATGCTTATCGCATCATTCAAAATTTCCAGCTGTGGTTGCCAGACATTACCTGATGTACGAAACCAATTTTCTGTAGTGAAATATTGAAGGGAAACAGAGCAAGCTTTTGTTCCAACTATGTTTCTGTAATAGAGACTGAATAATCTAAATTTGCTTAATAAAAAAAAAAAGACACTCAAAGGTCATCTTATAATAATCTGTTTCATGTGAAATTTTCCTTAGGAATAAAACACATCAACACCGTACTTGAATGTACGTGGCTCACAATAACTCTAACAAATGCAGCTGGGAAAGTAGCTATTAAAATTCATTACTGATAATTGAATGGTAATAAGAACAGAAGAGAGAATGAGATGATCAGGCAGAGAATTGAGCTTGGGATGAGAGGCATTGAAGACAGTATAAGGAAAAGTAGGTTGGATTAAAATCAATTTGAACATATTACCCGAGAACATATCACTATATAACGTCATATGCAAAAAATTACCACACTTAAAAACTGCTTTCCTAAACCCTAAAGATTCATTCAAAACATTAAATAGAACATATACCAGTAGAGGGAACTGACTGAGAGGAGAAGCTTGAGGGAACTGACTGAGAGAAGCTTGGGGAAACGGACTGAGAGAGGCTTGGGAATTGACTGAGAGGAGAAGCTTGAGGGAACTGACTGAGAGGAGAAGCTTGAGAGAACTGACTGAGATGAGAGGCTTGAGGGAACTGACTGAGAGGAGAGGCTTGAGGGAACTGACTGAGATGAGAGGCTTGAGGGAACTGACTGAGAGGAGAGGCTTGAGGGAACTGACTGAGAGGAGAAGCTTGAGAGAACTGACTGAGATGAGAGGCTTGAGGGAACTGACTGAGAGGAGAGGCTTGAGGGAACTGACTGAGAGGAGAGGCTTGAGGGAACTGACTGAGAGGAGAAGCTTGAGAGAACTGACTGAGATGAGAGGCTTGAGGGAACTGACTGAGAGGAGAGGCTTGAGGGAACTGACTGAGAGGAGAAGCTTGAGGGAACTGACTGAGAGGAGAAGCTTGAGAGAACTGACTGAGAGGAGAAGCTTGGGGAACTGACTGAGATGAGAGGCTTGAGGGAACTGACTGAGAGGAGAAGCTTGAGAGAACTGACTGAGAGGAGAGGCTTGAGGGAACTGACTGAGAGAAGAAGCTTGAGAGAACTGACTGAGAGGAGAGGCTTGAGGGAACTGACTGAGATGAGAGGTTTGAGGGAACTGACTGAGATGAGAGGTTTGAGGGAACTGACTGAGAGGAGAGGCTTGAGGGAACTGACTGAGAGGAGAAGCTTGAGGGAACTGACTGAAAGAAGCTGAGGAACTGACTGAGAGGAGAGCTGAGGACTGACTGAGAGAGAAGCTTGAGGAACTGACTGAGAGAGGCTTGGGGAACTGACTGAGAGAGAAGCTTGAGGGAACTGACTGAGAGAGAGAGGCTTGAGGGAACTGACTGAGAGAGAGCTTGAGGAACTGACTGAGAGGAGAAGCTTGAGGAACTGACTGAGAGGAGAAGCTTGAGGGAACTGACTGAGAGGAGAAGCTTGAGGGAACTGACTGAGAGGAGAGGCTTGAGGGAACTGACTGAGAGGAGAAGCTTGAGAGAACTGACTGAGAGGAGAGGCTTGAGGGAACTGACTGAGAGGAGAGGCTTGAGGGAACTGACTGAGAGAGGTGAGAAGCTGAGAGGCTTGAGGGAACTGACTGAGATGAGAGGCTTGAGGGAACTGACTGAGAGGAGAGCTTGAGGGAACTGACTGAGAGAGAGCTTGAGGAACTGACTGAGAGAGAGGCTTGAGGGAACTGACTAGAGAGAGCTTGAGGGAACTGACTGAGAGAAGCTTGAGGGAACTGACTGAGAGGAGCGAGAACTGACTGAGGAGAAGCTTGGGAACTGACTGAGGAGGCTTGAAGGAACTGACTGAGAGGAGAGCTTGAGGGAACTGACTGAGAGAGAGCTTGAGGGAACTGACTGAGAGGAGAGGCTTGAGGGAACTGACTGAGAGGAGAAGCTTGAGGGAACTGACTGAGGAGAGGCTTGAGGGAACTGACTGAGAGGAGAGGCTTGAGGGAACTGACTGAGAGAGAGCTGAGGAACTGACTGAGAGGAGAAGCTTGAGGGAACTGACTGAGAGGAGAAGCTTGAGAGAACTGACTGAGAGGAGAAGCTTGGGGGAACTGACTGAGAGGAGAGGCTTGAGGAACTGACTGAGAGGAGAAGCTTGAGGGAACTGACTGAGAGGAGAGGCTTGAGGGAACTGACTGAGAGGAGAGGCTTGAGGGAACTGACTGAGAGGAGAAGCTTGAGAGAACTGACTGAGAGGAGAAGCTTGGGGGAACTGACTGAGAGGAGAGGCTTGAGAACTGACTGAGAGAGAGGGTTGAGGGAACTGACTGAGAGGAGAGCTTGAGGGAACTGACTGAGAGGAGAGCTTGAGGAACTGACTGAGAGGAGAGCTTGAGGAACTGACTGAGGAAGAAGCTTGGGGAACTGACTGAGAGGAGAAGCTTGAGGGAACTGACTGAGAGGAGAGGCTTGAGGGAACTGACTGAGAGGAGAAGCTTGAGGAACTGACTGAGAGGAGAAGCTTGAGGGAACTGACTGAGAGGAGAAGCTTGAGGGAACTGACTGAGAGGAGAAGCTTGAGGAACTGACTGAGAGGAGAAGCTTGAGGGAACTGACTGAGAGGAGAAGCTTGAGAGAACTGACTGAGAGGAGAAGCTTGGGAACTGACTGAGAGGAGAGCTTGGGGAACTGACTGAGAGGGAGAGGCTTGAGGGAACTGACTGAGAGGGACTGAAGCTGGAGAGAGGAACTGACTGAAGGAGGAGAAGCTTGAGGAGAACTGACTGAGAGGAGAAGCTTGGGGAACTGACTGAGAGGAGAAGCTTGAGGAACTGACTAGAGGAGAAGCTTGAGGGAACTGAGTGAGAGGAGAAGCTGAGGGAACTGACTGAAGGAGAAGCTGGAACTGACTGAGAGGAGAAGCTTGAGGGAACTGACTGAGAGGAGAAGCTTGAGGAACTGACTGAGAGGAGAAGCTTGAATATCTCAACCCAACAATACAGGTAAAGGAGGACTGAAGGAACAATTTATAATATTCATGAGGTTGCGCTAAATCTGTAATGGTCATACTTCGGCATGAACATGGGAGGCAATCAGGTGTGATCCGAGGAAGAGAGAAAAGAAGGAAAGGAAGGGGGGGGGATGCTGTAAGTCTTAGGACCAAAAGCCTCTCACCGGGATTAAGATATATGTACTCTTGAAGAAACTAAACCATTTATTCAAATCCTATTACTTACCTTACTTTATTTACCCTATGTCCATACTTGTCCTGCTACCATACTTGTCTTATTATCATACTTGTCCTGCAACCATACTTGTCTTATTATCATACTTGTCCTATTACCATACTTGTTTTATTACCATACTTGTCTTATTACCATACTTGTCATATTACCATACTTGTCCTATTACCATACTTGTCATATTACCATACTTCTCCTATTACCATACTTGTCCTATTACCATACTTGTCATATTACCATACTTGTCCTATTACCATACTTGTCCTGCTACCATACTTGTCTTATTATCATACTTGTCCTATTACCATACTTGTTTTATTACCATACTTGTCATATTACCATACTTGTTTTATTACCATACTTGTCCTATTACCATACTTGTTTTATTACCATACTTGTTTTATTACCATACTTGTCATATTACCATACTTGTTTATTACCATACTTGTCATATTACCATACTTGTTTTATTACCATACTTGTCATATTACCATACTTGTTTTATTACCATACTTGTCCTATTACCATACTTGTTTTATTACCATACTTGTCATATTACCATACTTGTCATATTACCATACTTGTTTTATTACCATACTTGTTTTATTACCATACTTGTTTTATTACCATACTTGTTTTATTACCATACTTGTCATATTACCATACTTGTTTATTACCATACTTGTCTATTACCATACTTGTTTTATTACCATACTTGTTTTATTACCATACTTGTTTTATTACCATACTTGTCATATTACCATACTTGTTTTATTACCATACTTGTCTTATTACCATACTTGTCCTATTACCATACTTGTTTTATTACCATACTTGTCATATTACCATACTTGTTTTATTACCATACTTGTCCTATTACCATACTTGTCATATTACCATACTTGTCTTATTATCATACTTGTATATTACCATACTTGTTTTATTACCATACTTGTTTTATTACCATACTTGTATCATATTACCATACTTGTTTTATTACCATACTATGTCATTATTTACCATACTTGATTTATTACCATACTAATGGTATTACCATACTGTTTTATTACCATACTTGTCATATTACCATACTTGTTTTATTAAATACTTGTCCTATTACCATATCTGTCATATTACCATATTGTTTATTATCATCCTTGTCCCATTACCATACTTGTTTATTACCATACTTGTCATATTACCAACTTGTTTTTATTACCATACTTGTCCTATTACCATACTTGTTTATTTACCATACTTGTCAATTACCATACTTGTCATATTACATACTTGTCTTATTACATACTTGTTTAATTACCATACTTGTCATATTACCATACATTGTCATATTACCATACTTGTCTATTACCATTTATTTTTTATTACCATACTTGTCATATTACCATACTTGTTTTATTACCATACTTGTCCTATTACCATACTTGTCATATTACCATACTTGTTTTATTACCATACTTGTTTTATTACCATACTTTTCCTATTACTATACTTGTTTTATTACCATACTTGTTTTATTACCATACTTTTCCTATTACCATACTTGTTTTATTACCATACTTGTCTTATTACCATATTTGTCTTAGTATCATACTTGTTTTATTACCATACTTGTCTTATTACCATATTTGTCTTAGTATCATACTTGTTTTATTACCATACTTGTCCAATTGCCATACTTGTTTTATTACCATATTTGTCTTATTACCATACTTGTCCTATTACCATACTTTTCCTATTACCATACTTGTTTTATTACCATACTTGTCTTATTACCATATTTGTCTTAGTATCATACTTGTTTTATTACCATACTTGTCCAATTGCCATACTTGTTTTATTACCATATTTGTCTTATTACCATACTTGTCCTATTACCACACTTATTACCATACTTGTCTTAATACCCTACCTGTCCTATGACCATACTTTACCTATTACCATACTTGTCCTATTACCATACTTGTCCTATTACCATACTTGTCCTATTACCATACTTGTCCTATTACCATTAACATGGTGTTGGTGCCACATACATTGGTATCTCATACCATTACCATGGAGTGGATATTTTGTACCTTTCCCACGTTGTGGGTATTTCATATTACCATAGTGTGGATATTTCATACAATTACCATGGTATGGGTACATTATGCTTTACCATGGTGTCGGAATCTTATTACATTACTATGGTATCAGTATCACATGGTATTCTCATGGTGCTGGTACAACGCTCCATTACTTACTCAGGTACTTAAAGTGTTCACTTTAATGACTTTGTGTCAATATGTTTCACTAATCTTCATCATTAATGCCAACCAGTGTTATCTTATATCCTTTCTAAATCTAAACTTATCCCACTTGAGTCCTTCATCGCGAGTCTTGTCTTGTTTAGATATTTTCAAAACTTTGTGTTTTCTTAATTTGTCCCGATTATCCATTTACACTCTTATTCATAGCTCTCCTAATTTTAGATCTTTCTGAAAAGTATACAGTAAGTTTAATTCTTTTGTAATTCGTTCATATGAAAATTTTTAACATCCATTCCGTAGTACATAGCCTGAAATGAGATACAAAATGTAAACAAGGCCTTAGCACTGAACTACGTTGTTGAAGTTTACCGATTAATTTTTTAATTACGCATTCGTAATGATGTGAACCTAAAAAGTCTCTTATTTTTATTGCAAACACTTGTGTACTATTACTTTGGCGATGCATTTCTGTGTAAATAACCCATAAGAAAATAATGACGCCCTTAAGAAGGACGTGGTTATTTTTCTTTCCACAGGAATATGGTCTTATATGTATCCTTATTACACTGCTTCTGATGCTTTTATGATCTCAAACTAGACTATTGTAATGCTCCTTTTCCCCAATGTTCTCATGTTCTTAAATAATCCTATAGCTCCCCGACATCCACAGAATGTATTTTTGGTCTATATTTTGTGTCATCTGCAAACATATTTATATTGCTATTCATTCACTCATCTAAATTGTTTGCATAGATTTTCATCACCTTGAGGCACAGCACTGGCCCTTATGCATATGTATCAGTTATGTCTTGATCAGGGAGACGACTTGTTTAGAAGATTCGCTACTACGTTCCTCGCTACTACGTTCCTCATACATCTCCTGAGTGGAACTCTATCGCCGTATTCTCTATCATGGTCAACCGCTTCAAATATCTTTTCGATAAGAAAAGATTATTAAATTTGTAAGAAAAAACAGTTTGTGGAACCATGTTGAATTTCATTTATCAAATTATGCCCATGAATGTGGCTTCGATTTTCGTCCCCAAATCATTTATTGTAAAAAATAAAAATACTATTAAGATGAGCCTGTTGGTCAGTAATTCGAAGTATCATAACCACCGTCTTCTACACTTCAGCCAGTGAACACAACTCATCAGTGCCCCGTGACCTGTTATGTTATAACCACTGAGTCTACTTGTTTCGTCTCAGAATTATGTCTGTCATTAGTGAATGATCTTACTGAAAAAGTTTTCATTGTGTCATCTATTATTATTACTTGTATTTCATATGATTGAAACTGACTGGAAACACTTTTTCTTACCAATTGTTGTCTTTTCTTTTTACTCTAATATTTGCTCTAGCAAGCGTAGCGAGGAAGTCAAGAAATAACCAAAGTGCAGAACAAGTTTTGTTGTGACTTAGTTTTACTCATTATAGAAGTTCAAGTACAATTGGCAGTTGAGACGTGAGTAGGTGGGTTCCCTGCTGAGGTGAGGTCAGGGCAAGATCATGTGAAATATAACGAAGGTGGGCAGTGATGTAAGCAGTGGAAGTCTTGACTGTATGGGTTTCTGTCTATGGGTGCTGATTAATGCTGCCTTCAAAATCCTACGAGTTTTATTCTTTCCTTCGAGGTCAAGCTTGAGTCTTGTTGTGACTAACACCTTGAGGTCAAGCTTGAGTCTTGTGACTAACACCTTGAGGTCAAGCTTGAGTCTTGTGACTAACACCTTGAGGTCAAGCTTGAGTCTTGTGACTAACACCTTGAGGTCAAGCTTGAGTCTTTTTGTGACTAACACCTTGAGGTCAAGCTTCAGTCTTGTTGTGACTAACACCTTGAGGTCAAGCTTCAGTCTTGTTGTGACTAACACCTCTGTTTATATAATATATTTTGGGATCCTCTCCTCTTATGATGCGCCTGTAGACGACTTTTCTATTACCCAAAAGTTGATATAATCCGAGTAGAGGCCAGTGAAGAGGCGGGGCCAGGAGCTACAACTAGGTGAGTACAAATACACACACACACACACACACACACACAGTGTTTTATGTTTCATCTAATTTCCCTGTGAGAACTTTGTGTCGCTTTTATAACGCTGAGACTCTTCGATGAATGATTCTTAATCCAAGAAATTAAGCTATCCTCCCCTTCCTTGGATCAAACCTGATTGCCTCTCATTATTCAGAACCTCTATGACCTTACGCGTTTCACTATTATCCTAAAAATAACACCAATAACGAAACAACAAGAACAACAAAGACAAAATAACAAAACAGAGAATAACAACATAACAAAAACAAAAAAATAAAATAAAAAGAACATCAACACTCTACATTACTGTTAGAATTCCTTGCGAAAATCCTTGATCAATACCTGCTAGATGGTCCTTAGTAACACCACCCCAGTCAACACCTGCTAGATGGTCCTTAGTAACACCACCCCAGTCAACACCTGCTAGGTGGTCCTTAGTAGCACCACCCCAGTCAACACCTGCTAGATGGTCCTTAGTAACACCACACCGGTCAACACCTGCTAGGTGGTCCTTAGTAGCACCACCCCAGTCAACACCTGCTAGATGGTCCTTAGTAACACCACACCGGTCAACACCTGCTAGGTGGTCCTTAGTTTCACCACCCCAGTCAACACCTGCTAGGTGGTCCTTATAGCACCACCCCAGTCAACACCTGCTAGGTGGTCCTTAGTAACACCACCCCAGTCAACACCTGCTAGGTGGTCCTTAGTAGCACCACCCCAGTCAACACCTGCTAGGTGGTCCTTAGTAACACCACCCCGGTCAACACCTGCTAGGTGGTCCTTAGTAACACCACCCCAGTCAACACCTGCTAGGTGGTCCTTAGTAGCACCACCCCAGTCAACACCTGCTAGGTGGTCCTTAGTAACACCACCCCGGTCAACACTTGCTAGGTGGTCCTTAGTAACACCACCCCGGTCAACACCTACTAGGTGGTCCTTAGTAACACCACCCCGGTCAACACCTACTAGGTGGTCCTTAGTAACACCACCCCGGTCAACACCTGCTAGGTGGTCCTTAGTAACACCACCCCGGTCAACACCTGCTAGGTGGTCCTTAGTAACACCACCCCGGTCAACACCTACTAGGTGGTCCTTAGTAACACCACCCCGGTCAACACCTGCTAGGTGGTCCTTAGTAACACCACCCCGGTCAACACCTGCTAGGTGGTCCTTAGTAACACCACCCCAGTCAACACCTGCTAGGTGGTCCTTATTAGCACCACCCCAGTCAACACCTGCTAGGTGGTCCTTAGTAACACCACCCCAGTCAACACCTGCTAGGTGGTCCTTAGTAGCACCACCCCAGTCAACACCTGCTAGGTGGTCCTTAGTAACACCACCCCGGTCAACACCTGCTAGGTGGTCCTTAGTAACACCACCCCAGTCAACACCTGCTAGGTGGTCCTTAGTAGCACCACCCAGTCAACACCTGCTAGGTGGTCCTTAGTAACACCACCCCGGTCAACACTTGCTAGGTGGTCCTTAGTAACACCACCCCGGTCAACACCTACTAGGTGGTCCTTAGTAACACCACCCCGGTCAACACCTACTAGGTGGTCCTTAGTAACACCACCCCGGTCAACACCTGCTAGGTGGTCCTTAGTAACACCACCCCGGTCAACACCTGCTAGGTGGTCCTTAGTAACACCACCCCGGTCAACACCTACTAGGTGGTCCTTAGTAACACCACCCCGGTCACACCTGCAGGTGGTCCTTAGTAACACCACCCCGGTCAACACCTGCTAGGTGGTCTAGTAACACCACCCCCGGTCACACCTGCTAGGTGGTCCTTAGTAACACCACCCCAGTCAACACCTGCTAGGAGGTCCTTAGTAGCACCACCCCAGTCAACACCTGCTAGGTGGTCCTTAGTAACACCACCCCGGTCAACACTTGCTAGGTGGTCCTTAGTAACACCACCCCAGTCAACACCTGCTAGGTGGTCCTTAGTAACACCACCCCAGTCAACACCTGCTAGGTGGTCTATTACAACCTCAGGTTCAATGGCCTGTTAACCTGAGTGTAAAAGGGAGCTTTGAGCAAAGAAACACAGTAGAAAATGCTTTGAATTTGTATTTCCTTCTCCAAGCATTTAGATTAATATCAGACTTTTGTCTTTTCCTTCACCAAGTAAATAGAAAAGGGCTTTTTACACATATGTACACTATATACAGACAGAGTAGTATTAGTGCACGCCACGGTTGTCTAGGCTTAACAGCAGCCAAAAGACAGACACCTTTCTACAACCAGCTCTATGCAGGAAATCCAATGACAAACTGCGAGTGGTATCCACGTCACCTTTGTCATTGTTAAACTCGCATTTTAATTGGCTGAACCGAGTCGTTGATTTGATGATGGGGCCCCATCGCCAAACCCTTAACGATGGTTCGCTGGTTGCAGGGAGCCTATGTGGGTGTGTTTAACATGCTCCGAATAAAGGTTACATACTCTTTGCATGCAACATGGTCCTTAGTAACACCACCCCTGTCAACACCTGCTAGGTGGTCCTTAGTAACACCACCCCAGTCAACACCTACTAGGTGGTCCTTAGTAGCACCACTCGTCAACACCTGCTAGGTGGTCCTTAGTAACACCACCCCAGTCAACACCTGCTAGGTGGTCCTTAGTAACACCACCCCAGTCAACACCTGCTAGGTGGTCCTTAGTAACACCACCCCAGTCAACACCTGCTAGATGGTCCTTAGTAACACCACCCCAGTCAACACCTGCTAGGTGGTCCTTAGTTGCACCACCCCAGTCAACACCTGCTAGGTGGTCCTTAGTAACACCACCCCAGTCAACACTTGCTAGGTCGTCCTTAGTAACACCACCCCAGTCAACACCTGCTAGGTGGTCTTAGTAACACTACCCCAGTCAACACCTGCTAGGTTGTCCTTAGTAACACCACCCCGGTCAACACCTACTAGGTGGTCCTTAGTGCCACCCCAGTCAACACCTGCTAGGTGGTCCTTAGTAACACCACCCCAGTCAACACCTGCTAGGGGGTCCTTAGTAACACCACCCCAGTCAACACCTGCTAGGTGGTCCTTAGTAACACCACCCCGGTCAACACCTGCTAGGTGGTCCTTAGTAACACCACCCCAGTCAACACCTGTTAGGTGGTCCTTAGTAACACCACCCCAGTCATCACCTGCTAAGTGGTCATTAGTAACATCACCCCAGTCAACACCTGCTAGGTGATCCTTAGTAACGTCACCTCAGTCAACATCTGCTAAGTGGTCCCTAGTAAGGTCACTTAAGTCAACACCTGCTAGGTGGTCTCTAGTAAGATCACTCCAGTCAACACCTCTCCTACACAGCCATACACATTTAGTTTCCCAGCTTTGTGTGGTAATTGTGGTAGTAACTCCAGCGCAGGATACATTGTTCCAGACTATGGAGCAAAACTTCTCCATGCTGAGGGACTGACCACCTCAAAACTACATCTTCAAGGTTGATGGACTGATTACATCATCTCTACATCTCTACTGTTTCTGCTGCCTCCTTTGTACTCGACTGAAGAAGCCTACTGTGTAGGCAAAATATAGATACCTAATAAAGATACCTAACGGTTGCACATGTGTCTTACTTATCAACTTCCTGGTATTGTATACCATTACCACATCCCACACTGAATGTCTTTGTTAGTACGCTTAAATTTCTTGGCACAACTCTTACAGGTTTCACTTTTGGACATGTTGACATCTGATGCTGATGGCAGAGGTGAAGGGGAGAGGCAGAGGTGGCGGTGTGAGGTGAGACGGTGGTGCAGGTGGAGGTAGTGGACTTCAGCAGAGAATGCGGCAGGGGTGGTGGAGAACTAGGTAGGATGGTGGAGCAGTTTGTGGCAGCTGGAGCGCTGGGTGATTTGTGGAGAGCGCGCGGCAGAGGGTGGCGGACATGGTGAGTGCCAGTGACTTGGGGGTGGAGGGGTGTTCAGAGTGGGGAGGAGGCGTTGAAGGTGATTGCTGATAGAGATGCTGTGAGCCTTAGGCCTACAGTCAATACATTTTCTTACACTGTTAAGCAGTCACTCTCGTCTGCCCACGTCGCAGACAATAACCGATACTCACACGATGAACAAATCATATTCATGGTTCTCTGTTTTATATGTTAATTGTCTGGTTAATTAACTACTAGTACCAGTATTGTTGACTACTAGTGCCAGTATTGTTGGCTACTAGTACCAGTATTGTTGGCTACTAGTACCAGTATTGTTGGCTACTAGTACCAGTATTGTTGACTACTAGTGCCAGTATTGTTGACTACTAGTGCCAGTATTGTTGGCTACTAGTACTAGTATTGTTGGCTACTAGTACCAGTATTGTTGGCTACTAGTACCAGTATTGTTGGCTACTAGTGCCAGTATTGTTGACTACTAGTACCAGTATTGTTGACTACTAGTGCCAGTATTGTTGACTACTAGTACCAGTATTGTTGACTACTAGTACCAGTATTGTTGACTACTAGTACCAGTATTGTTGACTACTAGTACCAGTATTGTTGACTACTAGTACCAGTATTGTTGACTACTAGTGCCAGTATTGTTGACTACTAGTGCCAGTATTGTTGACTACTAGTACCAGTATTGTTGACTACTAGTACCAGTATTGTTGACTACTAGTGCCAGTATTGTTGACTACTAGTACCAGTATTGTTGACTACTAGTATCTGCACAGTCATTGTTGACTACTAGTACCAGTATTGTTGACTACTAGTACCAGTATTGTTTGACCACTAGTACCAGTCATTGTTGACTACTAGTGCCAGTATTGTTGACTACTAGTGCCAGTATTGTTGACTACTAGTGCCAGTATTGTTGACTACTAGTGCCAGTATTGTTGACTACTAGTGCCAGTATTGTTGACTACTAGTGCCAGTATTGTTGACTACTAGTGCCAACTGTACCCAGGGTGGACTGTATGCAGCTGTTTGCCCCCAGCCTTAGTACTAATCCGGATTCGGCTAATGACTCTACCCCAGCCACCAGGTCTTGAGCCACCGGGAGGCCTGGTCGTGGACCGGGTCGGGCGGGCGTTCATCCCCGGAATACTCCCTAGGTAGGTAGGTAGATCACATCTATAGCCTCTATTACAGATGTAGTAGAGGAGGAGGAGTCTTCCGGGAAAAATGTTGGCTTCCTGAAAACAGATGGTGGTGTCTCTGCCTTGGCTATCGAAAACCATAGTGCGGTTCTAGTATCTGCACAAATTGGGAATATATCCAGTACGAATTTTACCCAACCAAAAGCAAAATAGTGCAAATTTTGTGCTTGGTTCAACTGTAAGAATGGAATATCGGAAAAACAATTGGGACATGTAACTTTGAGCATCCCAAAATATGCCGCGACCTCCTGTCCAAAGGAGTGTGTCGTTCTACCTTTTGCAAATTCTTCCACCCTGAGATGTGCCACTCTTCAGTTCTCATAAAAAAAAAAAACAATGTTACAACACCAACTGGACCCGAAAACCACTTAAGAGACCAGGAGGAACATACCCAATAAAACAAATAGCAGTTACAGTTAAGAAGGGCAGTTAAGAAATCAATATATTCAATTAAAGAGATAAATAAAAAAAGGAATAAGAAAAGCGAAAAGGAATTATGAGGCTAAAGTCCCAAGGGATTCGAAGACTAACCCAAAAGGGTTCTTTCAGGTATACAGAAGTAAGATTAGGAACAAGATAAGCCCACTTAAGAGTCAGATTACTGACAGGGATAAGGAACTGTATGAACTTTTCAATGCCTACTTCCTCTCAGTTTTTACTCAGGAAGATACTAGCGAAATTCCAGAAATAATAAATTATGTAGAACAGGACGATAATAAACAATGCACTATTAGGGTAACTAGTGACATGGTCCTCAGACAAATAGAGAAATTAAACCCTAACAAATCCCCAGGCCTTGATGAACTGTTTGTGTGGGTTCACTACAAACTGGCATAGTGCCAGACAAGTGGAAAATGGCAAATGTAATACCTATTTACAAGGCAGGTGACAGGTCCTTAGCTTCGAACTATAGACCTATAAACCTTCCCTCCATAGTTGGCAAATTCATGAAATCAATAATTGCCGAAGCAATTCGTAGCCATCTTGAAAAGCATAAATTGATTAATGAATCTCAGCACGGTTTTACAATGGGGCGTTCCTGTCTTATGAATTTACTAACTTTTTTCACTAAGGTGTTTGAGGAGGTAGATCATGGTATTGAATATGATATTGTGTATATGGACTTCGGTAAGGCTTTCGACAGAGTTCCACATCAGAGGCTATTGAGAAATCTTAACGCACACGGAATAGGAGGAGAATTTTTTCCTGGGTAGAGGCATGGTTGACAAATAGGCAGCAGAGAGTTTGCATAAATGGAGAGAAATCAGAATGGGGGCACGTCACTAGCCGTGTTCCACAGGGGTCAGTGTTGAGCCTTTTGTTGTTCACAATTTACATAAACGACATAGATGGGGGAATGAATAGCGACATAAGCAAATTTGCTGGTGACACCAAAATATGACGTCCAATTAATTCAAATGAGGACATTAGAGCACTTCAAGAGGATTTGAATAGACTGATGTCGGAGAAGTGGCAGATGCAGTTTAATATAGACAAATGCAAAGTTCTAAATGTTGGACAGGAAAATAACCATTCCACATATAAACTAAATAATGTAGATCTTAATATTAAGGATTGCGAAAAGAATTTAGGAGTTCTGGTTAGCAGTAATCTGAAACCAAGACAAGAGTACATAAGTGTTCGCAATAGAGCTAACAGAATCCTTGGCTTCATATCAAGAACAGGTTGTTCTTCAACTCTATATTTTTTTTGGTTGGGCCCTCATTTAGATTATCTGCACAGTTTTGGTCACCGTATTACAAAAAGGATATAAATGTTCTGGAAAACGTACAAAGGAGGATGACAAAGTTGATCCCATGTATCAGAAATTTTCCCCTATGGGGATAGACTGAGGCCCTGAATCTGCACTCTCTAGAAAGGACGTAGAATTAGGTGGATATGATTGAGGTGTATAAATGGAAAACAGGAATTAATAAAAGGGATGTAAATGGCGTGCAAAAAATATCTAGCATTGATAGGACTCGCAACAATGGTTTTAGATCGGAAAAGTTCAGATTCAGGAAGGATATAGGAAAACACTGGTTTGGTAATAGAGTTGTGGATGAGTGGAACAAACTCCCTAGTACCGTTTTTAAAAAGCTAAGACGTTGTGTAGTTTTAAAAAAAGGTTGATAAGTTCATGAATGGGTGTGGGGGGGTGTGAGTTGGGCCTGATTTGCTTGTGCTACTAGGTCAGATGCCGTGCTATTTCCTTAATGAATGTGACTATCCTGACCAGGTCAAGGCATTGGCTTAAGTCGGGGGAAATTGATCTGCCTCGCATGGGCCAGTAGGCCTGCTGCAGTGTTCCTTCTTTCTTATGTAGTTAGGGAAAAATCTACTCAAGTGATTTTT